>VZTY01022338.1:0-90589 GCA_013400935.1 Turnix velox | reverse complement strand
GGACAGTGTCAAATGCCTTGCACAAGTCCAGGTAGATGATGTCAGTTGCACTTCCTTTGTCCACCAATGATGTGATGCCATCATAGAAGGCCACCAAATTGTTCAGGCATGATTTGCCCCTGGTGAAGCCATGTTGGTTGCCTCCAATCACCTCAGTGTCATCCTCCATGTGTTTTTGCAGCACCTTCAGGAGGATCTGCTCCATGACTTTGCCAGGCACAGAGGTGAGACTGACTGGCCTGTAGTTCCCTTTTTGAATATGAGGATTATGTTCCCCTTTCTCCAGTCAGTGGGAACTTCACCAGTATGCCACGACCTTTCAAATATGACGGATAGTGGGTTTGGCAACTTCATCTGCCAGTTCCCTAAGGACCCATAGGTGGATCTCATCAGGTCCCATAGACTTGTGCACCTCCAAGTTTCTCAGGTAGGCCCAGTGTGTGCTCTTCACACACTGTAGGTGGATCCTGCTTTTCCCTGTTTATGGCCTTGGTTTTTAAGACTTGAGTTGTGCAATCAGAAGCCTTGCCAGTGAAGACTGAGGCAAAGAAGTTATTGAGTACCTCAGCCTTCTCCAAATCCCCTGTGATCAGCTCTACGCTGTCTTTTAGGAAAGGGCCCACATCTTCCCTAGTCTTCCTCTTGTCATTTATATATTTGTAAGTTTTTCTTATTTCCCTTTATGTCCCTGGCCAGCTTTAATTCCACCTCCGCTTTAGCTTTCCTAATCTGATCCCTTGCTACTTGGACAACTTCTTTGTACTCCTCCCTTTTATGCTTCCACTTCTGATATATTTTCTTTTTCCATCTAACCACGTCCAGAAGCTTCTTGCTGATCCATTGAGGCCTCCTGGCATTCTTTGTAGCATTAATTCTCTGCAGAGAGCTTATGTAGTGAAGTCTGCAAAGTGGCAATATCCTTACATCTTTACTTTACAGATACTTACAGTGGTTTGCAAACAAACTCTGACCATACCTAAGCTGCTGCCTAGCAAAGCCTAGAATTGCAGTACCCTCCTCTAACCACAAAACCATTCCAATAAGTATTCTTTCATTAATGCCTTCATACAAAAAAACAGGTTGCACAGTAGGAGTAATCTGTTTTGGCACTCAATACTACTTCCAGAAGCCAAGTCAACTTTCTGGTGTGAATGGGGGTGAGCTAATACCACTAAAAGGGCTCATTCTATAGCCAAAAACTATAAAACATATACTTGCACAATGGTTTTTGTACCTCTGGTGCAGAAATCCATAATGAGAATAAACATAGGTTATGACAGCAGACCCCCCTCACTTAATAAACCTTATATTTAAAAATTTTGTTCAGAAACATATTGGATACAGTAAGCCAAATCATTAATGAAGGTCAGAATTTAATATAAATCAGTGCAATTCAGTGATGTGATGAGAACATTCAATTAAATCAGTTTAATCTTTCATCAGTGGGCTTTTATCATTAGTAGCATGGACATGAAGAGACAAATTCATCTGTTTAGTTAATTTAAGAAACCTCTTTTACACCACACAGTATGAGGCACTGTCACAAATACTTAGCATAAATTGAGAAATGAATATCTTCCAAGCATTTTGCAGATGCTAACTAATTATCGCACACATTTTCACAAAGTAGTTCAATATTATTAATTACTAGCTGAAAGTTTTTACCCACGTTATCCATTGTCACTCAGCATGTCCAGAGCTGAGTGAACATTAGAACTAAGGAGCTCCTTACTTCTATCAACATCTTCTACCCATTGGACCGTGCTGGTTACTCTCATTCCTGTTCTCTGTGACTGGGAAGATTATGGAGCAGATGTAGCAGATTCTCCTAGGAGCCATGCTGTGGCACATGAAGGACAGGAAGGTGATTTGCAACAGCCAGCACAGCTTCACTAAGGGCAAGCCTGATCAACCCAGGCTTTCTACAATGGAGTGACTACATCAGTGGACATGGGAAGAGCAGTGGATATCATTTATCTGGACTTCCCCAAGGCCTTCAACTGAGTCCCCCACAACATCCTTCTCTCTAAGTTGGAGAGATATGGATTTGATGAATGGACACTTCAGTGGATAAGGAACCATCCAGAGAATAGCTGTCAATGGCTCAATGTCTAGCTGGAGAGGAGGGACGAGTGATCTCTTTCAGGCATTTGTGCCGGGACTGTGCTTTTTAATATCTTTATGTATAATATAGATAGTGGAGTGAAAGTGCACTCTCAAAAAGTCTGTGAACGACACCAATCTGAGTGATGCAGTCGACAAGCTGGAGGGATGGGATATCATCCAGAGTATTCTGCACAGGTTAGGGAGGTTGGCCCATCCAAACTTCATGAAGTTCAATAAGGACAAGTGCACCTGGGCCAGAAGAATCACCATTATCAATACAGACTGGGACATGATGCCATAGTGAACAGCCCTGCAGAAAAGGACTTGATGGTACTGATGGATGAAAAGCTGAACACGAGCCAACAGTCCATGCTTGCAGCCCAGAAGGCCATCTGTATCTTGGGCTCCATCAGAAGAGCCATGGCCAGCAGATGGAGAGAGGTGATTCTCCCTCTGTACTCTGCTCTTGTGAGATCCCACCTGGAGTACTGTGTCCAGCTCTAGTGCCCTCAGCATAAGAAGGACACGTACCTGTTGAAGAGGGTCCAGAAAAGGGCCATGAGGATGATCAGGAGGCAGAAGCACCTGTCCTGTGAGGACAGGCTGAGAGAACTGGGGCGGTTCAGCCTGGAGAAGAGAAGGTTCCAGGGAGAGAGAGACCTCATAGCAGCCTCATAGCAGTACCTGAAGGGGGCCTACAGGAAAGCTGGAGAGGGACTGTTTGTCAGAGCATCTAGTGATAGGACAAGGGGCAATGGTTTTAAACAATGAAGACCATGAAGACATTCAAGGCCAGGCTTGATGAGGCTCTGAGCAACCTGAGATGTCCCTGCTCTAGCACAGGGGGTTGGACTACATGACCTTTGAAGGTCTCTTCCAACTCTGTGATTCTATGATTCTAAGCAATTTATCTGTGAATAAGAATAGATAACTATTTTTATCTAAGTTATTTATTAAAACTCCCTCTATTCGGTGAATGGGCTTCCATTACAATTGTTTGAGAATGTCTTCATATTAAAAAAAAAAAAAAAAAGGTATCTTGCTAAAATGGACATTAAATGAGTCTCTAGCAGTGTTATGGATATACTGGAACATACTGATAATACCATCCTGTGCCCCGTTCTAGTTATTCTACAGAAAGGACAGTGAAAAGCAAAAGAATAAATGCTCTGGGAAACATCTTGGAGGATTCAGAGTATACCCTGGTCAGGTGATACAGTTTCAGTTCTCTACTCACACAGTCCCTCCACTCCCGTTGCTGCTGTATCTACCCCAAGTGTGCTCTGCCACTGCCTGGTGTCATTTGTTCATCCACCAGTTCAAAAGTCAAGAGTCAATCAATCCTTTCACCTTCCTTGTGCTCCAGAAACCATAGGACTTTTGCTGGACTCCTTGGCTCGGCTCTCTCCATATAGCAGGATATGCCAACTGAGTTTCCTACTTGCTGCCTCCTGCTAACATTTTTCTCTTGTACCTCTTACCCTGCTCCTGCTTTCTTTCCTTTCTTTCCTTAAACCTACTTGACAGCACTACCTTTCTGAGGGGTAGTGAACCCTGTTCCCTGGAGGAAGCCACATGCCCTAAAATGAAGCTCAAATAAGTTAGCACTTCTGTAAACGAAGTATTCTCCTTAAAAATTATTTTTAAAAGATAACTTGTTCACCAAAGAACAAAAGACTAGAAAGGTTTATAATTCCTAACAGAAACCATCTGGTCAAGCATAAAGCTGGGAATGTATCACCATTTTCCATTCAGGCTCAGGAGAGCAAGGAGCGAGAATACCAGCCTGCAGGCTGTTGCTGAGATTTATCTTTATGGTAATGAAACAGTTCTTGCAAGAGAAGTGTTACAACATCATTAAAAACCCCAACAAAACACTTACAGAAAACTCCCCATACTTTATACAAAGTTGAACTTTTCTCTCTTGCACTCCAGGATAAAAGGACAGACTGCAAGTCCACATAAAATATTGCTAGCTATTCTAAATCAGTAAGAAGGGAGAGAAGTGACAAGATGATTCTGTAGTTATTCTTCATTAATAATTTAAAATTAAAGTTATGTATTAAAATACCCACCACTGATTTTCTAAAAAAAAAACAAAACAACAAAACCCAACAAAACTAAAACCTGTTAATTTTGACCATTATGGGAATTTTTCCTTCTCCTCTCTTGGAAATAACATGACCCATGGCCCATTTTTCAAGCCAGATTTCAGTCCTCTCCAGCCAGCTGCCAGGAAACCACAGAAGGTGCTTGAAAGAGCTGGTTCTAATCTGAAGGAAAAAAAAACGTTGAGGAACAAGGCAGCTACTTGTGGCAGAATGTTATTTTTTCTTCAGTCTCTGCCTGCATATTTTCACAACATGTGTACTCTGTTACCCCGTCACTTCCCTCTTTTCCTTGGGTAAATATCTCTTCTTTGGAATAAAAGAAGGCCCAGGGGTGCTACTTGTAAGGACTGCACTCGCCTTGATATGTTGTTTTTGAACTGAACACATACAATGGCCACATTTCAAACTTGGACCTGTGCCATCATAGATGTTGCTTTTAGTTTAACCTTCTCAGATGATGGGGTGCAAGCTGGAGGTAAGGAAGAGGCTGGTCGTGCACTCTATCCCTTACCAGATGTGGGATCTCATGAGAGCCAAGTGTGATAGCCCACACAAGCCCCGCTAAGTGTGCAACATAATGTAGAGAGAGGAGAAAGAAAACTGACCCTCTCGGAGCACTGAGTATTTGCAAAATCAAATATAAACCCGAGAGAAGTAGATGACTAAGCCATATCTTTGCCATTGAGCAAATGGTTTCTTAAAGTTTCTTAAAGAAGTAATTTTTACCAGTTATTCGTGAGGAAGGGAATCAATTCAAGGGAGATTTTCCCCCATCTTCTTCATGTAAGCGGCATGCTCTGTTAAATGCACTGTGCTTCATTTATGCAATTTAACCTGCCATTTGCAACCAAGCAGACAGACTGGACTAGATTAGACATCTGTTCTGTAGAACAATTAGATAGAGAATTGGGACCTAGGAAATTCTGTATTAAACTGGCTCAAATAGCAGCCCACACTCAAAATTTAACCCAGTTAAGGACATTGACTTTTTAGCATCATTCTTTTGTATGAAATGGCAATGGCACAACAGGTAGGGGAAAGACAAAATTTAGCAACAGGCTGTCCCAGTGAAGTTACATTCCAGGCTGCTTCCAAGTGGCATGAGAATAATGCCTCAAACCCTGAAAGATGGCACATGTACAAAGCTACTTGGACCTAGGAAGAGCTGGCAGGGGGCTGAGGGTAGTGCTCAAGCAAAATGAATTGGAGAACAAAACAAAGTACTGAACAGTTCCTGAAAGGTGCTAGGAACATGAGGAAGAGATGAGAATTCTCTGCTCCACAGTGTGCTGAGTCTGCAAATTATTTTTCGAACATGTATTTTATATGCAGGTGCTCATTTAAATTGATAATATATCCAACCTCATTTGATCTCAAGACTGGCAACAGATCACCTGAAGAGTCATGATTAAATGCTTGGTCCTTACTAACGACTTCTTCCTCCCTGATCTCTCTGATTATCCTAATGTGATCTCTTCCCTTTCTTCCAAAAATAATACAGCTACTAAGGTCTTACCTTCCTCATCATTACTTTGTAGTATCTTACCTTGAATGTCTCCTTTTTATTCTTTCTTTTCTCCTTGATCTCCCTTACAATCTTCACTCTCCTAGACATCTCTCCCCACCATACTTAGTGACTTACCATGGGGCCATCCTGTCCTTAGTTCTACAGTTCTGAGAAGTAACCAACTGTTTGCACACAACACAGACAAATTACAAACCTCATGGCTGCACAAATAGGCACCCTTCCCCTTCTGGCAAATCCTATCCGAAAGACCACTTCTCATTCAAACCAGCCAGTAATTTGTCAGTACACAATGGAAAAGAGGGAGCACATGATGTTTGGTTATCCATTTCCACCTTTTGGGTGGATTTCCATAATAAATATTAGATACTCATGAATTTGATAACCACCAGTGCTCCTTGAAAATTATGTTGGCACAGTGTGGTTCTCATGTCACACACAACAACTGTCCCTTCCTCAACAGTGCACTCCCTCTAGAGCACAAGCAGTGATAGATAGTTGAGGGAGAAGGTGCTGTTAGAGAATTGCTATAAATGGGCATACACTGGAGCAACAACTAGCATGTGTTACGTGTACAGAGTTTGAACCATGGCAAATTAAAATTGTCTTTCTCATTTGCTTTTTGCAGCATGGAGGGATTTAGCGTACATATTCTGAATCTGTTTTTTTGCGTATCAAAACAGAAGTAAACATAGAAAACTCAGTCACTGTTCAGTTGTTTGAGAAATCAACATTTTTCTTGCTGCACTTTTAGAAAAGATACAGCAATGAAAATAACCTGTAGCTGGAATGTATCAGACTCTAGTCCAAAATAGCTCCACAATAGTCAATATTTTTGAGAAGCTGAGGATTTATGTATATGCACAGACCTATCTGCAAAAACTCCAAAAGCAATTAGGAATACAATAAAATTAGATTTCTGTAGCTTCTTTACTAAACAATTGAACTAACTACACCATTTAAGCTGGTGTTGGTTTTTTATCCACTACTAAGATGCAAATAGCTCAGCTTTACTTTGTAGGAGCCAAGGAGCAGCAGAAATCATATAAAGAAACCTAATAACATTCCAGGAGAATTTAGGTCTCATGTAAGGCAAATGAACTGCAGATACATTTTGGCATGGAAGGGCTAACAGGGTTTTCACCTATAGCATATGTGCTATGTTCCCTGTGCTACAGGGTACAGTTCTGTGCTGTGACAAATGGGGTTTTTTTTGCTCAATCTAGTGCAGAAGTCCTTAGTCTTTCTGGGTACCCCCAGAATTAGAAAAGAGTTACTATGGAAAGGTGCAGAAAGCAGCCTGGAGCTTGGACATTTCAGTCAGTACCCCAGTCACAGCTGCTGGCATCCTCTAGTTTATCAGAAGTGACAGCAGGACCAGGGCTACATTTCAGGTACTGCTGCCACTTGTCCTGGAAGCTGGGCAGCAGTCCTTAGCAGTCCTCACCAGGCTAACTCTCCAGTGGAAGATTTAACCTGATATGTAAGAAATGTAAGAAATAAAAAGGTGTAAGACCTGCCAAATCACAAAACCTTGTAACATGATACTAACATTGGTGTGTCTGCAAGAAAACAGAGCAATACCAGAGACAGATTAAAAAAAGGTGTTGTCATGACCTGGTAACTTCAGATGAAATATGATGGGCCCTGCTGCTGCATGTTCCATGAAGAAAAAAGGGATTCACATATGCAACTGTTTACTGGCTCCTTTGTCTCTTTTACAGTGTCTTTTTTTACTTGAAAAACATCACCTTGTGAGGCAGCAGAACTCCAGAGTCATCTAGTGAACTTCTGAAATCCATTGTGTACCAGTGGGGACAAATTTTCAAGATGTGAAAATAATTCCCAGTAGCTCTCCTACAAACATCTTAATGTGTCTGCACTAAGTGGTATTTTCACACCATTCCCTTCCTCTCTTCTTTGAATGAAGAACTAGGAGTTAAAAAAGGTACCTATGAATACCAATGTGCAGGGAATCCTCATAAATTCACTTCCTGTCAGCCCAACATATGAGCCCCCTCTGGGATGCCATGAGAGAAAGCCTTTTCACATCAGCTTGATTATCAAAAGCCAGTTCTCTCATGAAATACTCTAACCTTGCAACGACAAGTATCACAATAATATAGGAGTATTGTAATAGCTTGAGCACTGTAAATGACTTGTTTAACTTGGGACATATGGGGCACATGTCCAGTAGGTTGTTTCCCAGTGATGCTGTTTGCATATCTGTATCATTTGAGAATAATCCCAACCTGTAAGATTCATGATCTGTACAAATTCAGTTTCAGAGTACAAATGTGAGACATCACATTTCAGGCACTCACTGCATCCATCATAATTTTAGTGAGCTGGCTTTATCACTGTCCTGTTCTTCTCAGAAACCGAATGTACATTACCTGTTGCAGTCCCACCTAGAATTTTCTAAAAATGAGGTGCTAATTGAATTTTTTGTTCAGGAGTTGCTGTAAGCCTACTACATTTCAGAATGGATGGCATTTCTGTCAGATTCCATGTTTGCCTTTCACAGTTCTCCATCTTGGACCTTTTCCATTTTTAACAGTTTTCAGATCCATTCACATTTTGCAGCTATCTGTGTATGAAGGCACTCTACACAGTAATGTAAGGGGGTGTCTCCTGCTTATGTTTCATTTCATGTCAGTCACCCTAGAGTTTCTGAGGCAGCACTTTCGCACGTCAGTACACAAAGCTAATCCCACATTTATTCCTCTCCTAGCCCTAAAAAGTAACTGCCCTTAAAATCACGTTTAATTTCATTGGTATCCTTAAAACCCCAAACTCTGTGAAACTTTAATGAACCAGTGTAAATCAAACAGTGCTCTTACCACTTAGACCCACCCTGAAACCCTTTCCAATCAGGGAATCTAAAATTACCATATTTACAACATCTGCAACAGAGCCAAGTACAAAACAAGATGAATAGCTGTGACGCACAAGGCAGAGTGTGGAAGTATGCAGCTGGGCCTGCAAACAATATAGGCACTTGGCGCTGAGGTCCAACTAATGCTTTTCACAGACCAGAGTGACTAAAAGGGGAAGGGGGGGAGGGAGGAGAAGAGAAATTCCAGGAAGATGAGTGAAAACACAGCAGAAATCCCAGGCTGCTTCACTAATGGGTAATTGAAATGACTCACAAAAGGTCTAGTAGGGAATTCAATTAATTAGGGACGTGACTGTGAGAGGGGAGGAGGGAAGAAAAGAATGCCTGTGATACAAGAAAATCATTCCTCTCCATTCACTTAAAAAAGGGCCTGGAATAAAACCTCAACAGAAGAAAAAGCGAAGTTTTTCAAGGCAGGGCCTCTACCCCTTCTTACGCACAGAAAAAGGCGACAGTCACACCACCCTGGCTTTGTAGGAGCAGAAAAAGACAAAGAAGGATATCCCTATGATCTCCCCTCCTTGTAGATTTCTAAAGAAAAGGAAGAAAAATAATAAAATTTGATATATCTACTACATTACCATTAAGGCAAGTAGTAATGAGAAGCTATGAAGATAAAACACAGGATTGATGCAGAATAGATTAATACTGTGCTGCTAGAAGCATCCTTCTTTTCACAAAACTGATGCTTATTCTGTGCAACAATAAAGAGAGAATGACAGGAAACAGTGAGAAGATGAAAAAATGTGGAGACAGATGAAGGAAAAATGTAATGCAAGAGAGGGAGAGCAGCAGGAATGAGGGCAAGCAGGAGGGCTGGAATTGACAAGAGCAAGCAGCAAAAAAAGAAGTGGATGGAGGGAATGCAAAGGGAAATGAGGAAGAGAAGAGCAGATGCAGGAAGAGTGAGGGAAAGAATGAGAAGTTTTGCAATCAGTCAGCAGTTAGGGCTTGCTGTGATGGGTACACTGAACAGTAGTGTTGATTCAGCAACCATCTATTGACAAATAGTGTTTCTGACAAAGCCTCAGAGACTAAATTTACACCAGTGTTAGTTTAGAAATCTTGAAGAATGTGCAGCCTAAATTCGCAGGCCCACAAATGGTCATTCCTGAGAGTGGAACAGCAGGGGAGATACAATGACCAGGGGCAAGTGCTCACTCATGGGATGGGAAGTGGGATCTGCAACCATTCAGGATAAAGTTACCATAGTTTGAAAAATAGCTCTTGTTAATTCTGAATGGGAGCTGCTATTGCCAGGCTGCTTGATCAATTGTTTTACACAAAAGGAACTCACAGACATTGTTTACCTTGGTGAATCATGAAAAGATCTAACAAAAATTACTTCTTAGGCCCTACCAAGTTCAGCACTGAATGCCCTCTGAAGACTTAGATATGCTCTCACACTTTAGGGTCGAGATACTACCACAGTGAAGTGTTGGCAAAGTTTGCAATATGCTGCATTGGGGAATTAGCTGACCATTTCTGTTCCCACGGCTGCCAATCTGACATCTTAGCAAGCAAACACATAAATCAAACTGTATTCCTCTGCTAGTGAATTGTTGATCATTAATATCAGCTCCACCGTCAAATGCTCTGTCAGAAGAGTAAAATATTTTTATAAGGTTTATATTTACTGTAATGGAGAAAAAAACAGTTCTTAGGCAGTTAAGACATACTGAATCAGAAGGAAAAATACAAATTCAGATTACAAGAATCAGTGATACAAATATCTTCATACTAGTGTAAGGGCACTAGTATCTAGACAGAGAGGGCACTGCTGTAGCTGCATCTAAACTGTCACAATGCTTTAAGTTAGATTTATGCAAAAATGAGTGCACAGAAATGCCCATCTGGACTCATCTTACAGAAGACTTGGAAAGTTGAGATCTGAATTCCTGGTTTAAGAAAATGGCCCCTAGAAATTTTGCAAAGACATTATTGTTGGGGCTCTGTACAAACATAAATGTAGCTATAAAATGTCAGTTAAGTCAGGTAGCCCCAAGAGCAAATTCAAGCTGGGCAGCAAAAGCATCACTTGACACAGTGCTTTCTTTGGCTTCAAACCTGCATTATTTCAAATTTGCTTTCAAACATGTGTAATGAAACAGACAGTGCAATATACCCAGAAGGTCATCAGTTTCTAACCAGAGTGTCTCCAAAATTTAACAGGGTCTTGATTGCATTGGCAATATAATTGTGTCCTTTTTACTGCATCTTCATCAAGTTATACTCATGATACCTGCAGGCTAGGCCAGCATGTACCTCGAGGCTACCTCGAATCTGTTTAGCCAGGCTCACACTTTTTGTCCAGACCTTCCTCTCCTTCCTTTACAAAACACTCAAAAAAATCTTTAAAAATCCCCTCTCTTCTACAACATTAAAATAATTAAGATTAATTCAATTTATATCTCTAATTAAGTACCATCCTGTATTTAATCAGTTGACAGCACCACAGAATGATTTTTCTGTATTCTACAATGTCCTCCCTCTTCCCTGGGTCTATTCAAAGCCTGTTGTACATATTTAATCACTCCTAGCCAGGCCTGACTAATGAAATGCAGGGCCTTGCCCCGACCTGACCTTGCTATTTCTATTTTGGCTCAGCACATCCTCTGCTAGTTGTTTAAAAAAAAAGAAAAGAAGTTGTTTCTCTCTGTCTCTTGGACTTAAAGGTCCTGTTACTGGCAGGGGGTATGGTCAAGGACACTGCTGAAAACAGAATCAATGACTGAATGCTGCTTTGCAAGACTACTGCAAGTCCTAAAAGGACCACAGTAACTTCACTGAAAAGCTTTTTCCCCTTTTTCTCTCTATCTGTCAGGGACTAGTGGGCACTGTTTGTCTGTTGAGAATGGCTTATGGCTAAATAATTCTGTTAGAAAAATGGGCTGCTCAAATGGATTGCACAAAGCACTGTATTTGTTCTAAGATTTTGGGCACTTGCTGCAACTAAGTATGTTTCTCTTGGTTTTTCCCATCTGCCCTTCCTATTTGCCAGCACATCAATTAAAAAATATACTTTCCCTTTCTGAGAGCTCATAATGAAGTGTGATCCTGTTTGTGACCACTTAGGAAAGAGTAGATTTTTGGGTTAGCCCATTTGTCATATGATGCTAGTCACAGGAATTTATCAACATGCCAGCCATGTACAACAGGGCAAAATCTACATGGTGATTCCTGTGATATTTTTGGGTTTGTTTTCAAATAGTTGTGAGTTTTGGTGTTCATTTTGACATATTGAGTTGCTGGATGAACCATAAACCATATCTGAAGTCAGCAAGGGCAAGGGAAACCTTCTGTCTTCTTTGCACATACACAGTGCCTTACATTGTGGAGCTCTGGATGCTGAACAGAGGTCAGAGATGCTATTGCAAAACAACCAATACAAGGATCTTTAGGTACTCAGACAGTCAGAACACAATTCACCATTGTTCCTCCATTTATCTCTCAGTGGAAGCACACCAAAGAAACTGGTGTTGATAAAGATGAAAATGCCTTTAGTGAGTTGCCCAAAACTAATGCCCTATGTACCACGGAGCCTCAAAACGGCATAAGGACCAGGGATATAGATCATATTTCCAATTATCAGAATCAGCTAGCAGGCACTTTCTAGTTCTTCTGCATGCACCGAACAGACATTAAAAGAGTCAGAGCAGCATTTATGAGTTCAGTCTTTTCTCAGCACTAAAGCAAACAGGTTCACATTGCAACACTGATGAATAGAAGTAGTAGGGCATTTAGACACTGCTTGGAGGAAGAAATGATAAAATCTTGCTTAGTGAAGTCAAGCAATAAAGTTGTGCCATTTTCCTTCTAATACTGTTTTAGTTCTGTTTTAGTCTCATTTTCTACACAGAGGATGCTTTTGCAATCACATTTTGTGTTCCAATGTATATTCTATTCAACCAGTGATTGATTTCAACCAGGACTGACAAAGCACTAGGGTTCTCAAACATATGTGAGGTTAAAGAAATTCAGTGAAAAGAGGTAAATGCATAGAGAGGAGAGCTCTTGTGAATGCCCCTGGTTGGCTTATTAAGTTACCCATTATTAGATTCCATGAAAACCACAAAGAGGACTTTTAAATATCACAACTGTAGGAAAAACTTGTCAAGATATAGTTAACACACCACAGGGTACAGACATGTACCAAGCCACACTTTATTATGCTTACTGGTTTGTCAGAGCATCAAAAAAACCCTGAAGTAATCTGTTTCATAGGAAAAAGTGGGAACTTACAGTTTTCAGTGGGATTGTGCTACCAGTCTTTTCCATGGTTCAACTCCCACTTTTCCACTAGTACAGCATCTGCAGCTGAGAGTGGGCTATCCTGAAGCAAGCAGCTTTGTTTTACTGTCCCGCATGGCTTGACATTGGAGCCAAATCCCTGTAAGTGTGAATGGCTAGCGAAAGACATGGTCCCATGCTATCCTCTATCTCCCTTTCATCCAGCCTTGCTACTTCCCTTGTGCTAATGTTCATGTTTCTCTGTGAGAAGTCAGTACAGGTAGCAAAAGTTTACCCAGAAATACAAAGTGAAGAAATTTCTGAGCTCCCTTAGACAACTCACTGGGATACTGGATGAACACCAGAACTGCTGTAGAAGCTGGCCTTTGGCGACTGTATGTTGAGAGAGTAGCAGCGCTTCAACTTGAAACCTGGTTGAGGTCTTACCTGGCTACAAATACCTGCATATGGTTAACCTCACCCAGCATAATGGCTCCTAGGGAAGATGTACCAGGCCTACCCCACGCAAGTCACAAGCCCTCATGGATACCAAAGACAAAAGCAATATTGAGCTACTTCACCCCCTTTTTCAGGCACGTCTCCAACCCATGTTGGGCCCCAGTCCCACTGCAGTTGTGCAAAACACAGGCAAACGTGACACACTGCCAAAGAATAAGCACACTCACGCTGGCTGACTGTGACCTCCTTTTCTCCATGTTAGTCTGCTGCAGCCATTTCTGCTGCGATATCACACTACAGACATCGAGACTATTAACTGCTAAGTCTCTCTTGCTTATGCTGTTCCTAATGTTTGGCAGAGCTGGAGAATGCTACCTCGGGGTGCTCCTTCCTTGGGACCTCTGGCGGGATGTTGCAGTTAAGCCACATCCACACAGTTAAAACCACAGAATTTAAAAACAGCTGTGAAATCCAACTGTGTCTGATCTGCTTCAGTGTTTGGCCAGCCTTTGTGGGGCCAAATTTGTTTGACTCAAAGTAAAAATATGATTTAGCACAATTCACTAGACTAGGCAAAAGCATTTTTGGAAGATTTTTTTCAATCTACTTGTAACAAACAAATTTGGGCCATCACCTATACATGCCAGAAAAAATGTTTATCTTGCTTAGCCAAAATTGAGCAAAACAGATTTGCTGGCAGCATGGACAAAGTTTTAGGCTTAATTTTTTTTTTTAAGGTCCCCTCCCAACTCCAGTTTTCCATTCCACACCCTTTGGAGTTTCTCAGATAATTCCCTCTCCCTGATGCCTTTTCAGTTTGGGTACTGTCCTCTAATTCTTCCTGCCTTATGATTCTTTTATTTCCTCTTCTTTTGCATTTGCTTTCTTTCTATCTATTCTGTCTCATGAAAACACATTAAAAACGTTCCAATCTATACTATTTTTACCTTTTGTTTGGCAAACTCATATCACCTGGCATAAGGTATATCCTTTGATATACCTTGAATAAACTTCCAATGTATGAAAAGAGTGTGAAACAGAATTTTTAACTGCGCCCTGAACTAGTATTCCAAAAAGTGCAAGGACACTAATACAGAGACAGATTGATACATGTATTCTAATATTATCGCTGCTTCCTCAAAAACTAGCACAGAAAATATATGAGAAAAAAGCAGCCAAAATTGGAATTCTGAGCAAGACAACTCCAGAAAGAGAGGAAAATGGACAAATTCAATAGCTTTTAATTTTCTAATTAAAATCAGAATCTATGATTTACAGGCACACTGCACTTCTTTCTGGTGCTACAAACTTCATGTTTCCCATGCAATGGGCCTCAAAACATTTCATTAACAGTATGAAAAATTTATTAGATGGCTCATGCCTCAAAGAGAAATTTTCACCACTCCATCTAGAACTTTCTGAAATTAAAAAAAAATTAAATTTGTAGGCAGGTTGAGACTCACACTGTTCACAGCAAGGACCGTAGAGTTTTGTTTGCATTCCCAAAGCTAATCACACTAACCAAAAGCCAGAGTACTATTTATTTTCTGTTGAATATGTTTCCCAAAAATTGTCTCAGTATCTCCAGAGACTTAAAATCATAGTAGTAACCCGTTGTCTTGGGGATAGCAATAAGTAATTTTGCACAAGCAATTGTTCATGAGAGGCTTAACAGTGAATTCTTTTAAGAGTTTGTATCTGCGTGTTTTAGTAAGTGCCTGAAACCAATGCCTCAGGCTCACGTTTTGGAATATATGAGCACTTGAAATTAGTTCACGATAAACTTTTTAATTGAAAGCAGCTCACTAAAAAAATGTGTCCAAATTTAGAATGCAAAAGCATTTGGGAGGGATGTGACAAGTCATTCAAGCAACACTGAATGTTCAAATGATGTTTAAAAGCTTAATACATAAGACTGCCAAAAAGAACAGTTCTGCTCAGGAAACATTGATGGCATCTTCAGCAACTACACTGCTGTCGCTCAGATGTGGTTTCACCGTGATTCCCAGAAGCTTCAGACAAGAAATGTGAAAGCTGAGAAAAGAAATGTGAGATTATTTTTTGCAATACATATATACTCTGAGGTCCAAGTCCTTGCTGGGTCAGAAATCACCTGGTGTATTAAGGGCTTCAGATTAATTATCAAGATTTAAACTCCTGTTCTGACTATAAGCCATGAACAGGCTACAGAAAAAATAAAGTGGATGAATCAGAGCCATTGAGCAAAAGAATTTCTTAATCAATGGGAAAAGAATGACTTAACTAAAGTGACAGAAGTGCTTTTAGCATCTATCAAGTAGATTGCACCATTACCTTGTTTTGGGAACCTGATAAGAAAGGACACTAGCAGGGATTTTATTTTAGAGGAGAATCTTTGCAGGGTTCCATGTAACTTCACTCACATGGGCAATTTCTATGCTAGAAGGCCAGGAATAATCCTGTTCTATTAAATAAAGGAATGAAATCCACTCTTCAGGCTGGATGTTGCATCTCTCTCCTTCTTTCTGAAAGTTTAAATGTCAATTGACAATTAGATAAGAACTTTGTTGTCCAGTTCCTGAAAACTTCAACACATTTTCATATTTTTATGGCTGATACGAAATTTTTTTTTCCACCAGGAAAAAAAAAATAGTAGCAAAAGCAATATCCAAACCAGCCCTCAACCTTCAGAAGACTCAACACAACATGCAGATGACATTCTAGATGTGGGTAATGTATCTCACTAGCCAATAGCTGGAGAGAGTTTCATGCGGTTATGTAGAGATGTAATATTAACATCAAATACATTCTAACTCCCTTGTCTAGTCTAATGAGCCATTTAACAATTGATGTATCAGGTCAAGTCTTTGAATCAGTTTCCTATCATGGGAGCAAAAGATGCTTTATGTTTAAATAATCATCCTTTAGACCAAGGTGGACTTGATCAGTAATAAAGATTGTTTCCAATCAGTGATCTTCAAAAGGTCTCTTCTGTCTCTTTCCAGATGACTACATAAAATATCACAGTACATAAAATAGCTTGGTATAATCCACTGCCATTTGTTTTCCTCTTTGTCACTATTTCTCAGGCTAAAGCCTGAGGTACTCTTGTAACCATCTAGAGAAGGACCTAGAGAAGGCATGCTCTTCCTTTCATGTGGAAACTGTAAACACTTTCATCCTTCCACTGCCAGAATGCACACAAGCTGGCACACATTCTTCTAATCACAAAGGTAAAAAAAAAAAAAAAAATCCTATCTGCAAGCAAATATATTCTGTTTTGTGTCTGGTTACACTCAGGTGACTGATAAGTCATGTATGAGGTTCTGACACAGAGCTCTGACACTATTACACCGATACTAACACACCAATCCTTACATGCCTCAACCTCTTTTTAACATTGTTATACAGCTGAGCCCTGAATGGCTTTTTGATGAGCCACTCCTCTCTGGTACTAATAAGATACATGTTTTATGATAGTTATCCATAGTCAGTAGTCTCTCTTAACAGAAAAAAAAATACACACAGGCCTTCATCCCCCCCAAGAATTCAAGACTTCAGTACAGATAGGCAAGCATGCCAAACCCTGCAGCTAGACTTCCTCCAAATAATTTTCAGACATCATTCCTGATGATGGAATACATGATGAAAAAAATGCATCCTAGTCAAGCTGCTTTGTATGTCCTTCTAAATGTCCACAAGGGATTTGGTAATACATATAAAAAAATCAAAATACCACGTTAAACAAAACTGTCTATATTGTGTATGCCAAAATAGTGTGCTCCTTAAGCACCATTTTGGTCATCTCAGGAAATACACACCCTGTCTCATTTTCTGCTGATCTGCATTGCCTATATAGCATGTGGAATTGCAGTGAAAGCAACTCCAACACCATTTTCCAAGAGCAGACTACAGTTAGACTCAGCAGTGATGCTGAGGCAAATCACAGTATCTTCCCTTTGAGCAGTCCTAGTACAGTAGTTCTTCACTACTTGCCATACTCAGGCAGTGTTTATGGAGCACTGAGCACCCTGAAGGAGCAAGTGTCTGACCTATCCATAGCACTCACCTGCAAGTGTGCAGTATTCTTAGCACAACATTAAATACTGGGAACTACTACGTCATGGCATTCAGATGGGGAATACAGCACATTTAGTTATGGTATGTTTGGCACAACACCACAATGGGAACTAAACACTTTATCAAGAAACACTGAAGACACTGAGGAAATGGCATGGTATCTTTGGACTATCACCAAAGCCCTAGATCTTCGTAAGGCAAGGTGATATGCAAAAATAGACTTTACATAAAAGTAGGAATGGGAAAGCATTGCCAGACATTAAGGAAATGCCAGCTTTCCTAGCTTGGGAAAATTAATTTAAGCCATTCCTCTGTAGTTCAATTAAAAAGCAGAGAAGGAAGCCTAAAGAATTCATTACAGGTAGTAAGAATTTTATAGGTCCTTTATAAAAAAAAGTGTTTTTAAAAAGATACTGTGTTCAAATCCAATGTACAATCTTATCAATGTCTAATTAGTTTTGCTTTCCTCCTCTTCTCACTTTCTAATTCTGGTCTCCTGGTCTCCATGGCAGCAGAAGATATTTCCAGTAGTTCAAGACATTTTTGAAATTACTAAACCTAGGTGATATAACTTACAATGATAGGTATTATCACGTGTAATAATCAGCTACAGGGAAAAAGCTGTGGCCTAAATGATTGATATTCTTTCAAAAAGAATGATGAAGATTGCTGTCTCAAAATGCCATGACTATGCAGATCTGTTTATACTTTTACCTCCATAGCCTGCAATGGAGTACCTGAGATAAAAGGCCATGGCATAGTAGAGCTGTGCTCTGAGATCTTGTTCTTCTTTTGTTGCAATTTGGCTGCATCATGGTCCGATACAGCTTACCAGGGAAATGCTCAAAAGCAAGGAACAGTGTAAATGCTGTACTAAGCAACTCCTGATTTGTAAGTCAAATTGAATTCAATAGATGGAATTGCAAACACTCAAGGTCCCGTCTAACTCAGGGTTCGCTCTCCTTGCAGTATAACATTAACGTCTTTAAAGAAAGCAGCTGCCTTTCCACATTCCACCATGGGCCAAAATAAGCTGCCCATCCCAACTCAAGCACTTTGTTCTGGGCCCCTGCAATGTGAACAAGCTACAGGGAGACGGGGCATCATACTGGATGCCGCGCTCAAAACGCTTGTCCTCTCCTTCTGGCACATAGAACACTACTGTTCCTTTTTAAAATCCCCAGCTCTTAGCAAGGTTTGTTTCTCTAAATGGTTCCCAGAAACCTCTTGGGGGTTCCAAGCCCAGAAAAGTAATTACTGCATTACTTTGGCCACAGACACAATATCAACCTTGTTAGACTTGGCCTGTGGAGACAGCCAAACACCTGCTGCTGCAGCATTTATTTGATAAGTTTCATGGTTCGCTAACATAAACCTGATCCTGCTGACCTGCAGGAGGATGAAAAGGAGCTGAAGGGAAAGGGTGGAGCAGGTAGGTGATCTCACGGCCCTTCAGCCCTGCAGCTTACAGCCCTCTCTCCCAGCAAGCTCCCATTTCTCTTTGCTTTCTTGTTCCCTGGTGAGAGCTTCAGAGAATTGGTTTTCCCCCTGCCGTTATGCAGGCAGATGTGGAAGGGGCTAGGATTCCCATGCCTTATGACGGATTAACTGACAAGTGTGGGATCAATACGAGGATTGTTCTAGCTCTGGCTGCATCTGTAGCTTTCCAAAGCAGACAGAATAGCTGCACACACTCACTGGCATAGTGGTGTGAGCACTGAAAGGTTGGCTTAATACCAAAGTCCATTAGTTAACAGCAAGGGGGGAAGGAACAGTTGCAAATTAGACAAATAAACAGATAAAAGGTTGGAGAGAAAACCAGATGTAGAAATAGAAACTCAATTTTTATACATCAAACGATGCAGTTTTCTTATCTAGTACAAAAACCCAAGAAAGTGGATGTAGGAAGAAATAAACCCGTTTTGTCACGAACAGGGCCATCCCTTTCACTGGATACTGACAAGCAATATTTTAGGAAAAATCAGAAGTACTTGGGGACTTAGTAGGAAAGAAAAGTAATCTCCTCAACTATGGTGCTCAATAGCAGGAAAGAAACTTCCTCTGACAGACAAGGTCACCTGGCCTTTTTCTAGGCAGAGGGAGTCAAAAGCAGATCTAGAAAAACTAGGAAAGGGTATTTTCCTGTATTTGCCAGTCGTCACTTACATTAAAAGTCTTTGCCCTTGGGATAGGTATGTTTTCTAGTTTACCTCAGTGTATGTGTTGGTAGTTCATCTTGAAGAGATATAGCACTGGGAGACAGTGAGATACAGACAAATAATTTTGGATAATATCAGACCCAGACCAAACTTTTATACAAAACTTGGCAAAAATCATAAGACTAAACCTCTGAACGTATGTGAAATTGTCTACACAATTGTCTTCCATCTTATTTCGCCTTGTTCCACTGGATCAGAACTTCAGGAACTTTATTTCCTCATGGAGAAAAAGATAAAAAAGTTGAAATAATATACCACAAGACATTTCATGGATAGATCCAACTCAAATCAAAGTAAAAGCCTCAGAATAAAACTTCTCTTGTGGAACCTCAAGCCCAGTTTTGCAAGTATGTGAAATTCAGATAATATACAATAAACACCTAAAGTTTTGGACTAGTACCAACTTTTTACTCTTGTATTCATCTTTCAGTGTGCAGGACACACAGCATCAAACCGAAATGCTAAGTACACTCAGAAAACCAGCATGACTGGATTCTCAAAACTCTACTAACACAGTCAACTGTTCTTCAGCTTCTTTATCAACTAGCCTGTTTATCTTTGAATGTTATGAGACAGACTTTGTGGAACTAGAAATTAAGGAAGAGAAACAAGTAACTTGATACTATTAGGAAACTCTTGGGGAAAGTACTGCACCCGAGAAGACAGTAAGTGAATTTGACCCATACTGGGAAGCTGGGAAGTCTGTATTACTTGCAATTCTATGGGCACAAAAGAAAAGTAAGTGCTGCACAGCAAGTCTTGAGCAATGCACAAGAAATCCAACTCCTGGAAAATGCACTAGACTCAAGTCATCTTAGTTTCCTTGAAAACTGATGATGACTGAAGCCTATCACTTCATTCTTCTTTCACCATTTTGCTTCAGGCTCTAAGCCAACACTCATCCACAGACTGAAAGCAAACCCCAATAACTCCAAGTGCATTGTTCACTCATCAAGCAGTAGTGATAAGGAAGAGCTTGTAGCCTGTTCACTAACAGCTTCTAGAGACACCAGCAGCAAAATTCCCAGACTGAGAACAGCTTCACTGCTTGGATTCCTCTAAGTTATCTAAGTTATCTAATTTCAGAAAGCATTAAGCAGCACCACAAGTACAGTACTGCAATGACTATAAAGACCCTCCTAATGGTATTTATGTAAAAACCCTAACATATTATAGGATACTCTTCTATACTAATCTAATTTTCATTCTTACACCTAGTTTACTAGATGGTGAACAGCTGTACAATTTGTACAGCAGCTTCTGCCCATAGTTTCCCCAGAGCATTGCATAGGCAGAAACTCCCTGAAGGATGATGCCTGTTTAATAGTAAACTACCTGTAGACTAGCAGGAAGAGTTTTAAAGGAAGGTGTACAGGTTTGACAGCAGCCAGGGTGAACTACTGCTGCCATCTGAGAAGCAGCACTCAAGGAGCTTGAGCTGCTAGATCAGTAGAGCACTCTGAAAATACACTAAGTTTGGAGCACAGCAAGGCAAACAAGAAACAATGATGGCCATGCAGCTCACTCAGAGCATCCGCAAGAGAGCAGCCATATGCTGACTATGAACATTGCAGCCAAAAGGAACCAAAACTGTACAACAGCTTCTTAAAATAAATCCTCCCATCAGGCCCTGCTTACTGTTCTGTTAACGACCACAGGAGAGTGAAACTTACTTTGAGTCATGTAAATGCACGTGTGCTTAGTTCTGGGTGCAGAGGCACATGTGGCTGCACAAAAGCTACAGGACCACAAAAAGAACATGAAAGCAGGATGTCTCTCTCCCCATTTTCTTCTTCTCTGCAGAGAGCTATATCTAGTTGAAAACTGAGATAATGTGAGCTTTTTCCCCTCTATAGGTACAGCTCAGCTAGGTACAGATGTTCAGAGGTAACACATCACCTCTGCTCATCTGGGAATCTCCAGGATCAAGATCTGGGAAAAGATCAGGTTGGAGAGGGCCAGGGTAGAATATCAAGATAAAACTGTTTCATGGTAACCAAAGACTGTGCTCTCGATCTTTTCTTTTCAAAAGTGTACTTGGAGCTTTATGGTTGTGAAGACAACTTTTACATTGTGAACCAAGAGTAAGCAGTATAGTAAGTTGCCCAAGTTAGCAAACACACTAAAACAGGCCTCTCTAAAATAACTTCCACATCATAGCAGGATGCCTTGAAATGACTGTCTGAACCCCATTCTTCTCCCTAGAGTTTTTTGTTTGAATATCTCTGGTTTCTTGAGACTTGAATAAATGAAAGTTGTGTTGTGTCTTGGGTTAAAACCTATTGAAACTGGTAGATCTGGCTCTACATCTCCTTTCAAGCTAAATAAGGCTACAGTTAAATACCTCTTTGTTGAGCAATTGCTAAAAACAAAAGACTGAAAAAAAACACAGGCCTAGACCTCACAAGACAAAAGGAATCATGGGAACAGATGCTCTAAACGTGGAGATTAGAGCAATGAGAAGTGTAGCTCTTCTCCCAAAAGTGTGGAGGATGAATATGGCACCTTTGAGATGTGAAGCAGATCCTACCATGTGAGGCTTACTGCAAGCCATGCTAAGTGTACAATTTCTACTACATCAAAATACCCACTGTAATTATTTCCTGAGTATTTTTCTAGCTGTCACTCAAACCATGTGAAATAGCAAAAGCATAGAACTGTCTGTTTTTCTGGAGGTAAAAAACACCAAGAATGAGTTTTCTTTTCAAGAAAGCCCCCCAAAGCCATCCAAAATGAGTTTACTCTCTCAGAATTCTGATCAAGTCCTTTGAATCTTAAAAGAAATCTCTGAAACTCATTAAGCAGGTGAAAAGAATTTAATTTTCATCCTTTAGCTGAACCTTATCCTTGGTCAGCTCTTAGATGGCTAATTACATTAGTAATTTCTGAATACAATTTTAACCATATCTGTTGGAGTAATCAGTATCTAATATGTGTCGGGGAAAGGGGTGGAAGTGATCTGTCTGAACACTAGTCACATGGTAGACTTAATGACAGATTAAAAGCAAAAGAACAAGACAAATTCACTTTGGAAAGATAACACTTTCTGGTTAACTGAGATCTCTGGATTATCTGTGTATGCATGTATGGCCTTTAACACTAGCAAATGGAACATCCAACTTATAATGTTGAACATTTCAGTATCTCTGAACATGGAGAAATTATTTTGTCCACTATTACACAAAAATGGCAAGAATGAGCAGCTAAAGCTTCAGTCTGAAAACCATATTTCCTTTGATATTTAAAAGAATAGTGAGCAATCGATGTGGATGTTGTAGCTCATTACCCTGTCAGCAATAGATGTGTGCCCTGCTTATACTCATTTACCCTAACCAATATTTGCACATGGGATATAAGCTCTGAGAAACCATACACCCAGAGATACTGTCTCAGTCAAGGAATCCTTTCAATGCCCAGTTCCATGCCCTCCTCCATCTCAGTCCCTCCATTAATCTCCGTTTGCCTTCTAGTTTTGCTTAGATCACTAAGTACATGAAAACTGTAACCAAAGACTGTCCATGACTAACAGAACTACCAAATTTCCAGCTAATACGTCCCCACCAGTGTTTTTTATTAGTGCAAAGAGACAATTTCTTGCATGATGCTAGAGGACTACACACACCAATGGAGATAAGAAGGCAATAAAGAAGATTTAATGGCAAACAGAATAAATAGAACATCTGAGTATTTTCCCTTCAACACTAAACAATACTTTGATGACAAAGACTCCTATGCCCAGAAGCAGCTAAGAACTGCCTTCTGAGAATGCCATGCCAGTGGAAACCCTTTTGGCTTGACATGCCCATATGTCTGCTGATCTGATTCTTTGTCATTGTCTGTTTCTGGGGAAGGAATGAATGAAGAAGTTAGATCAGTTATCTGAGAGCCTTCAGAATGCACTTTGACAGATGATGAAAGGACTCTAATATGTAATTGAAATACCCTGTACCAAAATACTCACATTAAACCTTGGCTGATTACACACAGATCTGAGCTATCTCAGAACAGGAACTGAGTTGTTTATCAGTTAAAGCCAAACTTCTAAAAAGCTGGCTGCCCACTACAGAGCCTTTGTGTTGGGTAAATTAGCTTCAGGAAGAGAATCAAAATGAATCAAAACCACATGGAGATCCTCTCTCTTTACCCCCTTTCCTTTTGCTATATGAATCCTCTCACCAGGAGACACAGGCCAGTTCAGTCTAATTTAGTCCAGTGTTTTTGTTTCCTAAAGTCTCAGTCTTGGGCTGAGTCCATTAATAGGCTGCAGCTGATTTTAATCTAGATGAACTCAAGACTTCTCTCTTCTTTGGTTTTAAAAAGATTACAAATTGTGTGTTATATAAATAGAGGGAAAAGGGGAAAAAAGAACCAGAGTGAGTAAGAAATCTGCTCTCCATTAGCTGACCTGCTGAACAAGCCTGTGATTCAAATAAAGATGAGAAATGTGAGTTGTGGGGGAAAAAATACACAACTAAAAGCACTAGTGATACTGCATACAGACATACTGGTAAGAGGAGATGCAGTAATGTCTGATAGCTACCATTACCATTATAATAACAGAGAAGAGATACATTAATGAAACTTCAACACCAGAGGCCTCAAAGGCCATTCTGATCATATGCAGCACCTCTTCCCAGTTAAACTTAAAATTGCCTTGACTAACAAATATGACCTCTTTATATCTCATGTCTTTCTGGTAGCTAAGGTGGAATAAGTCACTCTCAGACTATTACCTGTAGGGTAGAAATGAATGCCATGACACTCTGGTGGTGGACAGTTACACCTCTGAGTATTGAAGGAATTCTATGATTCATATGTGGGGATTCAAGTGTGATGTCTAAAAACGAAAAGGTGCAGAACCTATAGAGACTTGTCTCAGATCAATGCTAAGGTACCTTGGGAGAACAAGGAGGAAAGTGTATGGCTATGTCGTCCTCCAAACAGTTCTGAGTTCCTCAGGGCAAATGGAAGAAGATACAAAGCCCATGCCAATGTAATGCAAAATTATTTTGTTCTGAGTCCATAAAACCTACTTTAGTTCTGCAATAACAGGTATAAAACAGAAAAGGCAAGCTAGTCTGATACAACAGGTAAGTGGAAGAATTATTACTTGTATGATACATCAGCTCAGAGGCTTTAACACAACAGAGTTCTCATAATGATAAAGGATAACAGAAGAAAACCACTTCCCTGTAGTGCTGTTTCTTGTGACTGCAGTTGTAGGTTACTTGTAAGCAAGGCGGTTGATACTACTCTACCAGTACTAATAAGATTATGGTAAAAACACTTTTGTCTTACTGGTATCAAACCACTCCATGTAAACATCTTCCTTTTTTTTCCTTCTGCCACACAGAAGGAAGGAGAACTGAATGCTGTTATCCTCCTCCATCTTAGAAAGAGCAATTGCTTCATCAACTATCTAAACTACCTAGGCTTACAACTGTTCAATTCTTAGTACAGTTTGCTTTTCGTGTACTTTACCATAAACTAATGTGATATGCTCTCAGCCCCAGATCTCCCAGCATCAGTTCTCTTTATTAATTTCCTTCTGTGCTGTTTTTTTTACACGGTCATTTAAACCTTAGAGAATGCTACCATCTGATCTGCTAAGGATCTGAAAATTGTGAATGTCAATCCTACACTATTTTAATTTGGGGTGGGAAGGGGCTGGTCTTTCGGGGGATTTTTTATGCCAACTTGAATTCTCTAGCTGCTTTATGTCACTCTGGAATTTTACATATAGTCATAGAACCCTGAATGGCCCAAGACTGCATGAATCCATGATTTTTAAAATGACTGCAATAAGCTGCAAACATGATACTAATTTTCCTTGGTGCAAAGCTCAGTGCTGATCCATTCCTTTTAGAGGAATCTCATTAACAGCTCATACACAACTGCTCTATTTAAAAACAGCTACTGCCACTGAGGAGCAAAGTCAAACATAGAATCATAGAATCATCTTGGTTGGAACGGACCTTTCAGATCATGCAGTCCAAACATCAACTTAACTCTGACAAAGTCTAAAGTCTATCTCTAAACTCTACATCTACCCGTCTCTTTAATAACTTCAGGGATGGTAAAAGGGACTATGAACAGCAAGTGAGTAGAGTGTAATTACTGCCAGCAACGTGCAGAAACAGTCCTGTAGAAGAACGGGAGGAAATCAGCCATTTGGAAGAAGGAATGTCTCCAACAGGCTTTGTTCTTTCACTCCAGATGAAAAATACAGTAAAATACTGCTTTCTATTCATAAGAGAAGGAAAAAGGTTTTTTAAAATCCTTTGAGCAAGAACTTAAGTGAGCTGTATTCAGTATTCACAAACAAAAGATCCCAAGAAGCTGGAGTCTTAATGTCATTATGATAACTTTAAAAATCTTGGAATCTCAGAAAATTCATTTCAGAAATGTCTTTCTCTGGTGATAATCCTGTTGTTTTTTGAACTGCACACACCTATTTCACAGGAGAGAGTATATATCCGCATAAAGTAAAAATCACAGCTTTGTCTTAAGAAGGAAATATAACATAGCAAATGAGCCAGTAATAAATAATAATCAGTAGATATGCAGAGAAAGAGATGGACACGCAGTCATGAGTAAGAGGAATTACACAAGCCTATCAGCTTTACCTGAAAGCAATTGCTCATAGTAAGTCTCAATTGCAATGATAATGCCCAGATTAAACATAGAAATATTTCATTCCTTGCTAATAGGGCAAAGATAACTTGGAAGGGGTCTGCATCACTGGAGATTTTATTTGTATAGATTTGCTGGAGTTTGACTGTGACTAGACTTGATTGCATGTGGGTGGCTGTGGGACGGGTGGGGTGGACAGCTGGGTGAAAAACTATGACAAAAGGAATCTTGTCCCATTTCCTGCCGGAGCTTCATTCACTAATGAGTGCTGCTCTGGGTCATTCTCAAGATTTCTTCATCTGTTGTTGTCTTGTCTGCAAAAGGGGCACCCCAGCAGCAGAGCTGTTGTCAGCTTGTCTTGAGAGTTTATTCTGCTGCCTCTCACCCCCGCAGCTGTGTGGGACAGTAAGTGCCTGGCTGTAAACAACACCATATTTTGTGCTTCTTTTTGGATGACTTGAAGGCCAGTCTGAGTCTGAGGCCAGATGTGTTTGCTGGTGCAATTTGTTTCCCATTGCTTCAAATAAATGCATATCTCAACAACTAATAATGAAGTGAAATCAGGATTTATCTGTTGTCTCCTGCAGTGTGATTTGTACTGGAAAGAGATTGTTAATAAAACATAGTGAAGTCCTCAGTCTCTCCTTTGTTTCTAGAGTGCTCAAAACACTCAGTGAACATATCCCTACAAGCAAGCAACGAGGCTGGTAAATCTGCTGCTATTAGACTCCTGCTAATAGCAACCACTAGCCCTCTTGCTACCTTGTGGAAATAAAGCAATTTTGCTTCTTTTAAGAAATACTGTTTTGCAGTAACACTGCCTCATTCATTCTTTTTCCTTTTGGCAGATTAGTTCACTTGGAAAAGTCTCCTTTTGGTAATTTTGCTGGGTTTGTTTTATAAAGGGCTTCTACCTACCTGCAGGCAAATTTCAGTTATCTCCCACAGCAAACCATCCTGTTACCAACTCAAATGCTTTGACTAGAAGCTGTGTTAGAGGAGAATCTCTAGTAGACTGCATCTCTCTCCTTGTGTCCAGTGGAGTCCCTGTGTACACCAGGAAGCTTCTACCCAGGGAAAAGGAGTAAATCACACCCAATTTCATTATGTAAGAGATGTGTTTTGATTTGTTCTGTAAAATTATAGGGATACACCTTTCCCCTTCCAAGCAAGTGGAAAGGTAAGGTGGTGGGAAGAGGAATGCTGTGAGGGCTTAGCCTACCCTTCTGTCACTAATGGCCACAAGACTATGCAACACACAGCTGTCCTCCCCACAATTCTTCCTCTCCTCTTTCTAGTTAGACCACAGCCATATCCACCCCAACCCATAGTTAAATCCTCTGCTCAAGTCTCTCAGAGATGCCCCAGAAATAAGAAGCAATTTCATTAAGGCATGGCTTTGAGACAAGACTTCCAGTCCTCTATCTGCTCTATGGTCTTTATGTCCCACATAACTTGAAATGAGGATAGAAAGGAAAAAAGATGGTCATAAAACCAATTTCTGTAGACAAAGTCATGGGATTGTCATTTCCTCAAGAAAGGTTTTAGAGAAATTATCTAAACTTTCCTACCAAAGGAGATTTTTGCCAAATCCTCTAGGATTTGGCAAAAGCAAGGGCTTTCCTTTTCCTGGAAAGGAAAGCCCTTGCACCCCTAGCAGCTCAAATTACAGATGCATCAACCAACACCTACTTTTATTCAAGATGATTGTTCTCTGACAGTATGCAGAAGTTCATTTATTGTTTTCAAAAGCACTAATGGATCTCAGTTACTTAGTCAGCCTTGCCAGCGTCTGCTAACAACTGGGCCACAAAAAAACCTAAGTAAATTCCTTTTCTACTGTGCCTCCTCAGTTTTATTTTAACACCTAAAGAACAAAAAACTCTAACCGCATAACTGGCACAACTGAAGACAATAGCTTTAGCTAGTATGGAAGACACATTTTTTTCTATTAAAACCACTCATAGTGATATATGAGATGGAAAAAAGGCCCTTAAGCTTTTAGGAAACAAATAATTTCTAGGGTTAGCTATTAGGAAAATAAAACAAAGCCCAAACACTTATATTTGTAAACTGAGTATATACTTGCCATGGTTTGACTAAGATGTGATAAAATTTTGGACTTCTTTCTTCAAAGAACCACCACACTTTTAGATGCTAGTAAAATAAAAAATTTAAGCCTGGGCAGTCATTCTCCCACTTCTCCATCCAGGTTTTCAGCATTCTACTATGCTTTCACATCTGCTATAAGAATAAAGATAATCTGTTTTCAGAAGGCTTCTTTTGTGAGCAGTCTGAGTTCATTCTATTTCTTAATATTCCAGGCTATTCAGAGTTTTCATTTTCTGTGTTGAACTTCCTGGTTTTACAGAGCCTCGGAACAAATAACATAATACGTAGTATTTGTTTTATTTCTTCTCATAGCCAGCATGGCTTTACACACCAGCTGATCACCTCCAGAACTGCACGAGCCATATAAGTAGCACATTTGAATTTGATCTTAATTATTCTGCCTTCATCAGTTTTGCATAGAGTTGATGTACTATGACTTTGAAGAATTTTCCTTACACTTGACCCTCTCAGTAGTTTTATGAGTTTGTCCCATTCTCTCTGTATTCTTAACAAATGCTTTTGAGACAAATCAGCAGTCCCTATGAATGCTTGCATGAGACAAAACAAGGCTCTTTTCCGTAACTACAGTTCTTGCTTTGTCTTCAGTAATGTCAGTAGACCCTTTGCAAAACATAATCTGCAAGCAGTCTTCCGCAACCTGTGTCTTACACACTTGAGAAAGTGACTGGTTATCTGACCTACCCAACAGGACAGAGCTTTAAGCCAAATTAGATTCTAGAAGTATGGAAACAGACTCTGTCGTAAATGTGTCATTTTATACATGGTAACCTGTGAATTATCAGGAAATCAATGCAGGGGTGCAAACTTAATGTGAAGAGAAAGCTGGTAGGTACCTGTGGACTGCCTTAACTTTATGCCCAGAAACTTCAAAGCATCATTGACAAGAAGCAAACTATCTAATAGAATCAAAATACACACCCACTTTTTTCAAGGATCCCAACAACACAGCTTTGCCTCTAATGGAGCATAAATCAGTTTCTCTACCATCTCTTGATATGTAGAGATGATACATGGACTACACAAAGCCAGAGTACTGCTAATGTACAGGCAGGTTAATCAAACTTTCATGATTGCAAATAACATCTCTGAGTCAGAACCTGAGCTTAGCTGATGACACAATCATTGCATGATTCCACTGAAAATCTGAAACAATTGTCCTGTACAGGTAAACTTTGTCACTAATCTGACAGTGTGTCATTCTCACAATTTGAAGGAGGGAGTGAGAGGGCCAGCAGGAATTCTGCCACTTCAGCAGACAACTGTATGGGTGGAACAGGAGCAGGAAAGTACAGTAAACTTTACTCAGTCTCCAGCAGATACCTTCCTGATACTTCAGCAACACAACTGAATTTTACACTCGCGACACTCAGTGTCTGTCACACTCAACTAGGAAAGGGCATTTCTTGCTGGTGGTGAGCAACAACACAGGGAGGGATCAAATGACAGAGAAGCAGCAAAACAGAGGAACCAGGATTTAAAATCAAGATTTTAAAACTTCACATGATCTAAATAAATGCTATCAGCAACATACCTAATTTGGGGCTGTCATACAAGGGAAGTCTAGTTTTTACATAAACAATGTCCACCCTTAACCTCCTGAACTATCCATTTTCCTTGTTGAATACTACAGAAGGGTTATGCTGCAGTGCCCTGTGCTTCCTCACATTTAAAGTTAGGGTAGCCAAGGGCAACAAAGACTCCTTCCTCTCTAGCCTGATAGCAGAGTTCTTCCTTCCTTTTGTTCACATGAAGAAGAAACACCAAACTGAACAATAACAGTGGATCCTTCATTGTGATGCTCTCCTGGGCACCCAGCCCTAGTTAGCATTATCTTACCACTTGGTTTTGTTTTGAAGGAAACTGGGAATGGCCCTTTCAATTGTTGGTGTTTCAAGATCAACATTATCACTACTTCCTCTATTTTCAAGTCTCCCTATTTTAACAAAAATACGTAGCATTATGAAAAAAAAAAGATGGACACTGAACCAATGAATGGAGAAATCTGCCAGTCTAAGAGGCAAGCAATAAGAGAAGGCCATTTAAACTAGCTTTCCCTGAACCACTTAAGCTACTGAATCTGAGCATTAGGGGGAAAAAAAAACCCCAAAACAAAACGAAAGCAAGCTAAAGCAACTTAGTCATTGGCAACTGTTGAAAGAAGTGTCCATGAGGAACACAGTTAAGGCTTGAAATATACTTTATTTGAAAACATACGGGAATCCCATCACTCCCTGAAATCAACATCAGGACCAAATCCCTCCCTGTCACATCTCCTACTCTTATGAACAAAAAGTCTTAAAGTCACTCAACAAAACCCATACCCCTGGATCCATAACAGACAAGTAGCAAACCTGATTTACCAGAGACTTATCACTTGTGCATTCCTGCATGCTTTTACTTTTCTTGGGCAAGTAATTGTTTTGTATAATTTACTAAATTATCACTCACTTTTTACACACCAAGGTAAGGATAAGTGAACAAATATAATGACAATTGTGCAGTCCTGTCTGGACCATCAACTCAGACATAGCCAAGAAGCTACACTGAAAACAGGTGTGGATGGATGCAGTTGTTCCAGTGATGACTGGGAGGGGGAGCAAATGGGGACAGACAATTTCTTTCTCAGCCAAGGCTCTCATTCTGCAAAGATCTGCTCACAAAAGACATACATTTGAACTGTGATGCAAGCCAGACTCAATTAGTGCCACACTGTTGGTTACAACCCTCAGGTAGGCCAGCTCATTTACTTTCACTGCCAGAAGAGGACTCAAGTTTGCAGATTCAGTTTGTGTGATGAAGTTTCCTGTGCCCTTGAGTGACACTGCAGAAAATGCTGTTCTTCCCTAGCCCAGACAGCTGGGAGCAGCTGGAGGGACATCTTTCTCTGCTCATGCTCAGACATGACAGTGGAATTTAGTTCACTTTACACAGCAGAAAACTGGACTTGCTCTGACTTCTGGACACTGTTTAGGAGCCTCTCCTATAGCATGGCCAGTCTTCCAAACAGTGACCCAGGTGCTGCTGCCACAGTAGGTGGGGCTGCAGGTCAGTTGTATTATCCCTTGTTTCCCACTTCAACTTAAAGCACATTTGAGATAAAAAGGTGAAACAATCCTGTTTCACGAGGAAAAGAAAGTGACCTGGATGAATAAAAATTAGCTCTGTTAGTCTCTGGTAGCATCCTATTACGTATTACTCGGCTGGAAGGACTGTAGTGATGAAGCAAGTCTATAAAGTTGCAGGGCAAAGAAGGCTGAAAGGTGAAGAAGAAACAAACCTGCCTTTGAACTCTGGTGTGCACAGCAAGAGGCCCTGCCTCTGTATCAAATATTAAGGTGGTTAGATCATATTACAGAATTATCAGAGTTATGCTTTAACCACCCTATTTAGTGGTTTTAGCTTTTGCTACCACATTAGAAAACATTGATTTGATTTTCAAGGTAACAATCACCTACAGCTCCCGCTGACTTTAGTAACATATGCAGTCCTCAAAATCAATTTGAGATAGTTTACATATTGAGAAGAACTGAAGGAAAATAAAAGGCCTATTCCATGGATACAAAGAATTTAAACACTGCTGATGGGTGGTATATAAATCCCTTCCCTTTTCAAACAATATTAACTTCACGTTTTGTTTGGTTTTCCTGTTGATGCATCCTGCACCCTCCAGTGCTAAGCTGGTGGGATCCCACATACTTTTCCTAGCATGTGGAGTTTAAAATAAGAGGCCTCAGCAATCGGATATCCTCAGCATTTCCAGCTATTGAACACAACCGTGAGTACTGTGATCCAATTTCAGAGTAGAAAAGAAAAGATATATAGGAATATTCTCCCTGTGCTGGTACAGGGCAGACAAAAGAAAACTAAGCAAACAGGATGTTCTGCTCCTCTGTGAACTTCGGCAAATGGCCATGGCTGACAGGATACAGTCTAGAGACACACAGCTGCAATATAGGTGCCTGGCTGCCCAATACCTTGCTTAGGGTAATTCACTCACGGCACTATTAAGTCATGAAAGTAAGAGGTGCTGTGTTTAGTTCCTATCTCACATGCCTCAACTCCTTCATCAAATACACACAGCTTGAAGGAGGAATGTGATGCTTCCTATATGCTACTCAGCAAGAGAGCTTTATTCCTAAACTCAAGAGTGCAATGCTCTTTGTTCATGACTCAAGAGCATCAGCCTGCTTATTCTAAGCATATTCACTCAGTAATACGGCACATCCCAGCTGATGTTTGCACAGCAGCACTCTGAGAAAACATACTGATGCAGATTGCTTGATAGCACTTCAGTAGTCCCTCAGCATTTTCTAGAAATGTCACTTCACATCTCGGTTGCTGCTGCTTCTGGAGAGTAAACCCTCACAGGACATAGGACTGTATGAGAGATTGTTTCTGTAGTGGAAAGCTAGGAAGATTAAATGAAAATGAGGTTTAGTGGACAATAAAGTAAAATCTTCTCAGCAACAACATCTCATGCTAAAATGTTAATTGTAGCATCATCTGTTTGTGCTTCCTCTTCAGCCATGCCTTGCACTCCAGCTGAGTCCTAAGGCAGGTCCTCTATGGTTATTCTGGTGGCAAACAAAGGAAAAGCCAGAGCTGACATAACATTTCATGCTCTAATAAACTGCTGACTAAACTTGTTGCTCCTCTCTTATCTGCAACACTTGATTAGCTCGATCTGGCCCTGAAATTTAAGCTCACAAATTTTTCAGGGTTCTTCATAAAGCTAAATGACAAAGCACCAGATTCTGGTTTCACTAGAACAGAAACAATGAGGAGAAGTGCTACAACAAAAATTAGCATTATGTTAAACATTAAAATTAATGCTGCAGAAAATACTTTACAGAAAAAAAACCCCATGTCATTATTTTTAGGCAATTATTTTAAAAAGATAAACATTTCAAGTAAAAACCTGTTTGTTGGGAGGGTTTATCACATGTCTCTGTTTCTATGGAAGTGTGATATATTCAGTTTCACCTTATCAAGACAGATTAAAGCTTGTATGAGAAGGTCATTTAAATTTGTGGTTGATTCAGTTTTAAAAACAGGGCAAGCCTACACATCAGATGCAGAGAGACCTGAGGTTGCTCTGGTTGTGGTAATTCTGAAAACACAAGAAATTTTCACAGAAAAACAGCACTGTGGGAACCCTATTTGCAAAACATTATCCTTGTGCTAATAACCTCCCCCTTTGGTAAAGATTTCTAGATTAGATGAGGTGCTACTCAAAATGTCAGGATTGCATTCTGAAGACATCCAGGTTTAGACTGTAGCTAACTGTTGTATTTCCCTCCTCTCCAATGCAGAGAACAATAAAGAGCCCAGCAACTAGGCTTTATATTCAGAGATTTGACAAGATTTTAATAAGGACAATACATAAAGGCCTATAGCTAAAGAAAAACTGCATGGACTACCAAGGTTAAGCCTCGTGTTTTCTACGGCTAACTATATTTTTCCAAATAGAATGACAACAGTGATGGTTGCTCCAAATATGCTGTCGTGGTGATGTCAGAACAAACATAACCTCTATGGCCAGCAGAAGAAATCTAGTTATGCCTACTGTATTTACTTTCATATGTTGCACAGAAAAGCATGAGACTTTACTCTGGATGAAAAACATGTTTCCAGACAGCCGGTTTTTTTGGCTTCACACTCATGTATACGTTCACTCAAGAACATTAAGTCCATTTTAGGTTCATTTGACCTTACCCTAACATCTGTGTTAAATCCAGACAATCAGTAATAGCATCTTGGTCTTCTCTGACATTGTTCAATTGCCAGAACAATTTGCTGTCACAAATCACAGATACTACCTCTAATCAATGGACAATTTCACTGCTTATGTTAAATGCCTTTTGGAAAAAAGACCATTTGCTTTAGCACTGTGCTGAAAACACAGGGGAGCAGCCGACTTTGATCAGGAATTCATTACTAAGAGACTGGTAAGGACAGGATTTCTCTAAAGTGAGACCACTTTGTCCCAGGAAGCTTACGAAAAAGGGAGTCTATGCAAATGCAGATTTTTCACTTTTCAGCTCACTGTTTTAACAACAGTGGATTAAAAAAAAAAAAAAATCAGTTAATCAGTTTTGATTCAAACTTGTCTAAATGAGAATAGCTTTGGCACACTGCTTGCAATAAGTTTTTTTCATATTAGATTGAAAAAAAATTAAATGCTGGTACTTCAGTTGCATCTGGAAAAGCATTCAGAGACATGTTTGGCTTTCAGTGCAAGAATCCAGCCCTGTATCTTAGGTTCTTTATTCCTCTGGGCTCCTTCATTTGTCAGCCATGAGATTCAGCTACTCCAGTGAGGCTTTGCCAACACTGCTGCAGAGCACTACAGCAACTCCCTGAAAGCCAACTATTGAGGACCCTTAACCAAGTGAATGGTGTTCCTGGGTCAAGTTTAGTAACTCAGTCCACAAAATGCCATGAACTGTCTGAACAAAAGGACATTTTCACTGATGTCAGTTATATCTGCACGGGTAATTTTGCTGGCGTTGGGGTGGTGGAATTTTTATTTTTCTCACATTCCTTACTGCCAGGATCATGCTTTTTTGCTTTCTTTATTACAAACTTGTTAGAAATAGCATGAGGTTTCCAATGTCCTGTGGGGAATACAGCAAAAACGGTTCCACCCCACAGAGATCTTAACAATGATCAGTTCATCTTTATCCCTTCAACAGGGCCGGAAATCACCAGTGGCACTGCAAACCTGTTACCATCTCAATAGCAACACACAACTTTATTCTCATTAATCTGTCTTCCATCCATTCATACATCAAGTACAACCCTGCTTCATTTTACAGATTATATCCATGTTGCTCCAGACAAAGGTCACTTTATAGTTACAGTTCTTCAACTGAATAAAAGCTTTTGATGGAGTAAATCATTGTCTCACACTGTTCAGACTCACACAATACAATACAAATAATGCTGCCCTTTCTTTCAGAATTCCCTTTCTACCTCACTACTCATTACCAAAGCATTTCTTTACAAAATAAAGTGAGGCACTTTTCACTTGCCTCAGCCATATAAATTAGTTATAGCACTTTAGAGATTGTTTGCCATGCTGCACTACCAATACAGATTCTGTGCTATTTTGAGATCAAAACGAGCCTCTTTCATTACATTAGTGACAAATGAAATGTAATATACCAAGATTGAGCTGTTCCTAGATCTTTTGCCCCTGTGTATTGCAAAACTTAAAATCTAAGAACTCTCTTCTAAGTGCCATGTACCTTTTTTTTCTACTTACTGGAAGTCACCTATCTTAATAAAACATAACGGACAAGGTGCACATACAGATGTGTGTGCAGCAGAAAAGAGGGCAGGAAAAGGATGGATTAATCAACTAATTTATCATCCACTTCAGTCCTTGAGAATCAAACTCTTCCCTTTAGCAATCCAAGGTATTTTATTCTTTCTTTGGATAGTGAAGGGAGCCAGCAATCACAAGACACAGGTTTTGAAGTTAAATTTACACGTAACTTCCTTTCAAAAGGAAGAATAAAAGACAGTAGGACTAATATTAACATCAAGCACACCCATGCAAACCAGCAAACATCTAATGGCAATCAGTTTGAGCTGACCAAAGCCAATATTTGTGCTGAATTCAGTTTCAATGAAACTGCGAGGCAAAACAGTCCAAAATGCGTTCTGACAGATACACAAGGAAGAGAATTACCAGCTAATGATTTCCAGTCCAAAATAGAAATTATATCATTGCCAATGAGAAAAATCATCTTGTGACTTGCAACCTAAATCAAGTAGATCTGAAGCTTTTATATTATTCACTTTTTTGAAAGTATCCCTTAATTTACTTAAACTAGTATATAGAATTAGGGAAGCAACGGCAAGTCCTTACACAAGCAGACAATAAAACTTCCATTATTTTATGATGCTTACATCCAGGCTTCTGCTTTCTGTTTAATATCTCTACAATTACAGATCTGCTGTCAGATTGGATTTTGCAATCCCAGTTCAGGCTCATCACAGAGACACACTGTGTTGCAATGTGAAGTCAAATGAGGTTTTTTGGGGGGTTGCATTCCACCCCCTCCACTGCACAAAGCATACCAAAGCAATGAAAAGAGGAGACTGAAGGATGACTTTACTGGTCAGTCTTGCTTCCCAGTTGTGAAATTTCATTTCTCTAATCTGCAAGTAGAAATAAAAGAATGAGTGAATGACTCTACTCTTCTAATCCCAGAACACTTCAAGTTTATAAATGCAAAAGTTTTCTCCATGGCACCCTTGGGCAGCCTGAAAGTCTGCTCTGACAATCTAAGAGAAGTAGTTCTGCCTTCACTAGAGTCTCCTTTGAACATTCCTACGCTTGCAGAGGCCATGAGATGCAAAGATACCAGGGAAACAGAGCAGTGATTTACACTGACAAAGAGGACTTTGATACACTCCTCCAAATGGGGCAGCATTACCATCTTAATAGCCTTTTGCTCTCAGCCCTCTTCCTGAGGACGCTGGAAATTTTTGCGAATGAAGAACAGTTCCGCTTCCCATTTTAACTGCAACAATAGCAGAAGGGCTCCTTAAACTGCATCAAATAGGAGCCTGTGAAATCCCTAAGTAGCCGCATTGCCTCTCCTGCCGTTTTATTATCCTCTGGCCCACAGTACAAAAGGGTGGGGGGGGGTGGTGGTGAGGGAAGCTCCGCCTTATTTTCAGCCCATTCCACACATCCTAATCCCTCAGAGGTGCCACTGGAAATTGCTTGTGGAACCGTTAAATCACACTTTCACTTTGTCCTTCATTCCCCATTCACCCTCACTAATCAAGGACTTTCCAGCCACATTTTCCGATATCAGTTTGTTTATGGCCTATTGGTTAATGGTCCCGGGATGGGACCCCCCTGTGTAAGAAGAAAGAATCTCGGGCATTTCAGCCAGCTGCTGCTTCTCACCAGTTCCCACACCCATCCACTTGTTCCCATCAGCGGCCCAGAATGTGTTCACCTCCTGACACCACGGGAATTAAACGACAAAGCCTGAATTGGAAAGCTGCCTTTGCAATCAGGCTGCAGGACAGATTCCACTTGTTACTTCTATATGATGTCCCTCAAGCAACAACGCAGGGACACCTCACCAGCTACCCATGGCCAAGTGCTTTACTGGCACCTTCCAAATTTTCCAAAGGGAAAATCCAGCTTCCCTTTGGAAAATAGCAGCAGCTACATCTCTCATAAAAACTCCACTTTGTCTTGCATGACTGGTGCCACTTTCTGCACCTTACCCAAAACAGCCATTTCCAGGTGATTTGTACACATCCTCCTTCCATAGAAATTATGATCATTCACATATGGGATGAGAATATGCAACATATACTAGTGAGATGGCTCAAGTGCTCAAGTCTTTGTAAAATAGTATGGTGCACATCATCGGGGGAAAATGCCTTTGCTTACTACTCACCTTGGAGACAAATACCTAAAATGGAAACACAATGGTGTAGTAAGAAAGTAAGAACAGGCTCACACATAGAAGAGTTTCAATCTCCCTTCCAAAAGGTACAAAGATATCAAGCATTTACTTAAGGGAAATTCAAACTGGTATTTCATCTGTTTTTAGAAAAATGGTGAAAGATGTTTTAGATTTATAACCCAGAAACACCAGGGAAAACAGCAATTGCCATACTCTTAATAGAATGCTATCATTCTATCAGAGAGACCTGCTCCATCATCATTACATGTCACCATGCCCATTTGTTCTCTAAAGGTAGGGTTTAGTCCTTGTAAGTTACATTTCTGGTTCACAGAAAAGAACTGAAAGAAACAAAGATCTCTGAACAAATGCTTCCTGTTTCTGAAATGGTAAATCTTTCACTGCTGAAGTTTCACTACATTAGTGCCTGAGGACAGAGCAGGAAATTGTCTGCCTTTTTTTTATAATGTTGAGAAACATCTCTGCAACTCAGAAGGTACTTGAGATAGAAAAGCAGTTTTGTCTTCTGCCCTGTACTAAATCAAGATTTATCTGGACAAACCTTTGCAAGTCATTTAAGTTTAAACTAATAAAAACCAGCTTCTTGTACGTGTAGGCTGTTTAAAATTACTGGTATCAAATAAACCAAATTCCCAGAAGGCATCCAAGAAGACACCTAGTAAAGAATCCAGAGGTTTAGGAAACATTGGATGGACAACCCCCATTATCACTATGTAGATGTATTAAATGGAAGCAAAAATTGCACCAAAAATGCTTTTGTTTCTTTAATTTTCCTACGTTCTGTATCATCAGAGATTCAGTCATTAGTAAATGTAAATATGTTGTTGGTCTAGCACAGCCTGTTTGAAGGAGTGAAACAGGCAATCAGAAAAAAGAGAACTGTTTGCATACCTTAAAACGTTTGCAGTGTTTTATGGCATATGAGATTCTGAATCACTGGAACCTGAGAAACAGTGATGCTTACTTTGCTTAATGCCATAGCTGCATATTACAATGTATCCTCTGAGCAGAAAGTGACGTGCACTGACTAGTTTTACTCAGTTTGCTAAACTGATGCAGCAATCAGAAGCCAGGTTGCAATGATCTATGAATTTCTGTCAAAAAGTAAGGACATTAAAGGAAAACATAAATGGAGATAAAGAAAATATGAGCAACTCTTTTTGCTTTGCTGTGCTAGGATAGACCGTGATTGGTGCAAGAAGCGGATGGCTGCAAGGAACCGTAGTTTCCTGCCATCATGGTACTAATATCCATCTTTTCAATATACTACCCCATATCCTAGAGAATTTGAGAATTAAAGTGACGACAAAAATAGAGAACAGATACTAATTTCCTGTATTTTTACAGGAATGGCTTGATGTCAAGCCATTCACTAAAGAAGAACCATTTATTAGAGCATATTATTAATGATAGATGGGTCTGTTTCTCCTGGAGAAACATATCCTGTAGGAGCAATCCAAACCATTCTACTTTACCTTGAAGGAAAAGGGAGCCTTGACTAATAATTTTAGAGTTCATTCTTAGATCCATGGCAATATACAACAATTAATTCAGTATAATCCGTGACAAAACACTGAACACAGCAGAAATCTGCCCTTTTCAACCAGACTGTTTAAATATGTGAGGTTTTAATTAAATATAAAAAACACCACTTTCAACAATATTGCTGTTATGTACATTTAGCCTGCCTAAAATGCTAATTGTAAAGGGAAAACAATTGATGCTCTGGTCTTACCATGAAGAACCAAGCCTGATTTCTCAATGGTGTAGAAAAAAGCAGAGAATGGAGCAACAGGGGATTTAGCGACCAGGAGCTGCAAAACAAACAAGCAATATGTAAGTACACATCTCTATAACATACTGATCAGAGCTCAAATTCATAGAATAATATCACTGGATTTAAGTTCCAGAAGTGGTGAAGCAGAAATAACAAGGTATCTAATGATCTAGCCCTGTCACTTACAGGCAGTTGAAGTGTTCTCATGTGCATGTATAGGTCATGCTGCAATTTTAAGAAGATTCACAGATGCATGTTCCGAAACACTATCATGAAAGCAGCAAGCTTTGCTTGTCTTATTGGCATCCTGTTAAGCCTAATCATTCCTGCTGGTCCAGGCAGTTGATTCAGACAGGAAATGGTTTGGTGCAAAACTACAACTGCCACTGCGTAATGCAATTTTGTCTTTACTCATGCCATGGATACACATCCTTGGCTTCACCAAGAACTTCACCCGTCATCTTCCTCCTGTCCTTGGAAGCAGTGTGGGTGAATATATCAGGAATGGTAATATGCTATTGCAACTATCTGGATGCCCACTTTTGCAAAAAGGCTAATGACCAAGTAAAGGTTTATTCCATGATCCTGTCCTTGGAGTTTCAAAACAGGAACTGGAATTCCATCCGGGTGTATAGTATAATTTAATTTAGTTTGGTATTCAGGTATGCCGGTCCTCTATGGTTAGGCAGAAATATACCAGGTTCTCTGGCTCCCCTATACAGTTTTTCGTGGAATATGAACTTCAGCAAAGCTGTGAAGACAGTGAAGTGGGCTTGTTGGCAGGGTAGGGCATGTGCCAGTCAAATTCCCACAAACACACTGTTCTTTACTGTCTGGCATTTTGACTCCTGCTGATTACCAATGATCACTCCCTCACAGCTTGCCTCAAAATAACCCCCATTCTGTCATGAAAGTGACCTTTTAATGACAGATTCAATAAGCTCTGTCAAGAGTGTGATGAGCACAAGCACTCATCTAATGGTCACCACATGAGCTCTGCAGAAGGCCCTGACAGCAGCAGCTGAAGAGGAGAAGTTGCTGCAGCCCTGTCTCTGGCAGAGCTGCTGAACAAAACTGAAAAGGCCAGAAACTGGAAACCAGCCTTCCCCATGTTGGCCCTGCACCTTCATAGAGCATTCCCACCCTCCAAGCCCCTGAGGAGGTGGCTGGGGCAGGTGGCTTCCCCCCATGACTGCTCTGATCCTATGTGGGGATCTGCTCCAAGCCAAGCCATGACTTCAGAGGACACAGAGCAGGCCTAACAACTTCCATGTCCTGATTTCATCTCACCTGGCCACAAGGCATGCCTAGCAGCATACTGTGGAACCATCCCACACCTCCATGCCTAAACATCCACAGCACTGTGAGATATAACACCCTTTCAGCTCAAGACAGGAACCCCTGGATGTCAGAGACATCCATATACTGATTTCTTAGAACTACAGACAGTACCAACCATATCTGTAGAAGTCTAGGACACCAACAGATCCTGCTAATTTCAAATGGACTAAAAAACTCCTGTTATATTCAAAGGTCATGCCCTAATACTACAAACCATTCAAGCACTTGTAAGGTTCACTGCATCTGAATTTCAGTTGAAGGTTTCTAATAATCATCAGGAAAACAGTGAGCACGTTTTATAAAAGCCAAGAGACAATACAGAAAAATTAGGAAGTTCATGCTCACTGAGACTGTCCATATTTCACTGGAAAGTCAGACTGTATTGAATCACTTCACAGATACAGAGAACTGCGACACACATTTCTTAGTCTAAGGTTGACAGTGTCAAGCATCAAAAGTTGGAGCTCTATAATGTCTGTATGTAACCAGAGAATTTGGAGTAAATATTCCTGAAAAATCAAGGCTCACATGTCTTTCCTGTAGTACTTCAAATGCCAAAGCTATCACTACCATATTTTATGTAGTCTGCAGATAGGACCATGCTTAGATGTCAGACATTGCTTTCTCATCTGATCCTGACATGGGCTGAAGAAACAAAATCCTCATACCTGGTTCTTCAGATACAATTATTATTACCCATGTGGTCACATCACTAGCTAACATTTTTATGATATTCAGAATTTCAACCAAACTCCCTTCTTCAGATAGTAAAAAATAAAGATAGGCATGTAAAGACCACAAATAGAGCAAGAAAACACCAGAACAGCCCACATGTCACTGTTTTCCTTTCAGTCATATGAAGCTCACAAAATCACCCCAGGATGTGATGCAGCTTTCGCAAACCACTCCAAGCAAGAAAACTTCCACACTAGCACTTTCCCCTCCTCCATGTTAATTACTCCTCTCACTGGAATAAAGTCCTAGAGGAAGAAGACACATGTCACATCCTAAGTCTTTGACACATGCTGACAAACCCCAAATCACCTTGCCTGTTGTTATCACCCAAGCCAGCACTTCCCACTAGTGGAACAGAAGGGGGACCCTGCTAGGAGGACAGCAAAGTGCTTTGCATGCCCCCTCAGCTCTGAGAACATGAGGGAGAAAAACTGTGGAAAAACTGTGCCAGCGCTCAGTAAAGAGTCTCCTACAACAGCTGGATGTTTGATTGGAAAGGCCTGAAGTGAAACAGTTACAAATCTGATGTCTAAGGTCAAATTTTTGGCATTCTGTGCAGTACTATGCACATAAATGCTAACTTGTATATGCATGTGCACTAGGCATAGCTGTACGTGCAACTGGATAGACATTCAAATACCCCATGTACATTCTGTTACTGCATTTTTAGGCAGTTACAATATGTGCATAACTAAGTATAGCCATGAAAAAATACAATAAATCACATCCTTTCAGCAGCACATCACGGGGCCCCTCTGAAATGCTGCTGCTGCTGCATAGTTAAATCAGAGGCTCAGAATAGCTCCCATTTTAGTAAAACAGGAACAGTTCAGAATATTCAAAGGTATTGCTTTATTTTGAATATTTGCCTACAAATAAAAATAATCTTTAAAGTATGACTGCATATTTCACAAGCAGATAAAGTACACCGAATTCTTATTTATAACACTAAATTCTACAACAAAATAACATACAAAAAATTAAATGCATATATAGATTTGTGTTTCAACTAATGGGGAAAAACTGTAAAAGATCATCACAAACAATCTTCTGGTTGGAACAGCCAAAAAAGAAAAGACTCTTATGCACACACAAGCAACTTGTAAAACATAGAAGGAAATATATATCAGAAAAAAGATTAGATGATGCATTGGAGGCCAAGAAGTGTAAGCATAAATCAAGGATTAACAGAGATCATGGTAATTCTGACTCTTTAAAGATTATTAACAAAATTGAAAAGGAAATAAGAACTGGAGTTGCAATGAAATGACACTGGGATAGTGATTAAACATATTCTAAATACAAGTGAAGAAATAATCAGTTCATAGCAAGTAGGATGAAGGTGAAAAAGAGGACAAGGCAGATAATAGGAATTTTCTATATAATATAACAGTTGAATGGAAAGAAAACTTCAGGAGTTTAACACATTCAGCAGAAAACAGATCATTTCTATTGAAAAAATACTGTACGAATTTGCATCTGAATTCAGGTCTGAGAACTAGTTTTTGTCATTCATCTGTGGAATTGAAGATGATGCAACCTAAGGGAAAAGCAAACATAGTCTATAGGAAAAAAAAGCAAACCCATGACTTGAGGCCTGTAATCTGATTTCAGTATTATGAAGCCTTTAGAAGAAGTTTTGAAAGGAAAAACAACTAAAGACTCATAAAATGGGCTAAAACATGATGACATGCCAGACATATCTAACATCCTCCTTTGTATTTTTTAGGAATCTGAAATAAATTTGACCTTATCTATCTGGATCCCTGAAAAAGTTTAAATATTGCCAAATGAGAAATGATAACAAAGAAAACAAGGATAAACACAGAAGCTGTAAGAGGAAAAGGGGAAAGTCAGTTACTGAAATTAAAACACTTCCCAGGTAAATTGATGCTGAATGGAGAGAAAGAAAGTGAAGAGTATCACAGACTGACAACACTGGCACAAAAATAAATGGGAGGACACAAAGACATTTTGGGTAGAAACTTTAAAGTTTATAACTACCAATAAAGTGAGATTCTGGAAGAGCCTTCAACTCAAGGAGGCGAGGGTAAAGAAAATAACATTTTTTTCAGGATTCAGAATAAAATATTTATGAAAGGACTATAGAGCAGAGCCTGGAATGCACTGTATGGTCTACGAAGTCTCTTCAACTCCTGTAGGCACCCTGAGAAGCATCAAAGCCCTGCCAACTCATCTTTTATACTGACAGAACTGACAGATTTGGAATAATACATACTAACATTGTCCCCTGATAATCCATGTGCAACTAAGAATCTTTGTGGTCAAAAAACAAAGAAAAAGTTGCTGGTTTTCAAATACAGAATTTTTAATTCAATGTCTTCTCATCTCTACTTTCTGGTGAGTATCTCCTCCTCTCCCTAAGATTCTAAGCAACCACCTAAGGATGTGGACACAGCTGGAGTGTTCCAGGATAAATTCGGGTGCAGGTGGTTCAGGCAGAACAGGTACTTCTAAAAATTACTTTTAATTCTATGTCTGGTTGCAATTCTAAATTAGTCCTGGCCAAAAACTGGAGAGAGAACAGAAAGTTTCATTATCTGAACCTGAATCTCAATCAGAATTCTTTATTTACAAGCTGAGACAGAAACCTCTTTCCACAATCTTACTTCTCCAAAATTAAGATTTAAGAATCTAAATTTTCAGTCTAACATAAAAGCTTTCCATGGTTCTTTTTACACTTCATATAAAATAATTCACTGAATATAAAAGAATTTATTGCTTTATTTCCTAACCAGAGAAGCAAAAGACATACCTTTTACAATAAACACCACTTAGTCAAGGAGTCAAAGATGACATCCAGGCCTCACCAGAATCTTTTTTTTATTGACACTTCAGTGCAAAGTTGCACAAAAAGAATATTTTCATCTGAGCAAACAGTAATGGTAAATAACAGTCTAAAGAAGCCAGAAGGCATTTAGATTACAAAAATTACCTTTTGAATGGCAAAATTAATAGAAAATAGAAAAATTATGAAGTGGTACAATGCTTGTGAAATGCTATCCATGAGCTCCTGGAATGAAATATAAAATCCAGATGCAGTTAATCTTATGCTGCTGTCCCAATAAAGTGTGAATGATAGAGATGGACAAGAAAAGTAAAAATCAAAGCTATTTTAAGTTTTGTGACAAAATGGTCAAATCATAATCTCTTTACTTTCTAGCAACATGGCTCCTTGTCAGGAAAGATGTAATAATAATTATTTGATACCAATGTTGAATAATCATTAACCAAACAAAAAGTTATTTCTGCCACGAGGCCCACTAAGAACAGAAAAGTACTATCAAAAAGGAAGTAAATCACCTTGATGAGAAGCAAATAGAAACTGGATAAATGCCATTAGATTAGATAAAGGAAGATAAATAGGAGACAAGCAGAGTAGTTGAGAAACAAAATACTTGGAGAGAATTGATGATGACAGTGGAAAAATTGGAGTTTGTTTTTTAATTAGGGTAAGTATTTTTATTAATAAAGTTTATTGATAATAAGCTATATGGAAGAGATGAATCACATAAACCAATTGCAGAAGCCCAGCAGAAAATGCTAATTATTGGAACAACATTCCTCATCAACAGCAACAAAAGTGATGAATTTGAAAATGTATTGGAGAGACTTTCAGAAGTACTCTGATAACCAGAAATCAAGCATTGTCCCCAAAAAAGGAAGGAAGATGAAGAAGATGAAGGGGATAGAGTCTCATATCAAATTAGTTATCAAAATGCCATGATGATTAACTACAAAACAGTGAAATAAGAAGATATTTTCACTCAGCTATAAGCTCTCACATGGTAAAAAAAATACGGTTTCATAATGGAAAATAAACTGTTTTAACAAAAGTAACAGGCTAAGATATTTTGGTGAAATATTTGAGAAAATCTGTTAATATTTAATAAATCACTTTTGTTTAAACAGAAAGAACATACAGTTTCTTTCCCATTTGTTTAGTGAGACTATTACAAGAAATTGGATCTTTGCAATGACAGAGGAACTCCAATGAAACAGTGTGAAGCCTCTTTTAAATTGTCACCTTCCTCTTATCATTGAAATTAACTTTTTATTCTGTTCTAAGTTATTCCTTAGATTATCATTTTTGCTAGTCTTACCCTATCTTTTGTACTGACAAAGTATGCCTTGCAGCATTAAATACCAAATTAATAACAAAGCCACATTTACAGGCAATATATATTTTGGAATTCAGGTCTGCTAACTAATTGCCATGTACTTGAGATTTGTGAAAGGAGTCTGGCTGTCATTAAGCTAGCTGTCCTTACTGAAGCAAAGCCAACTCGCTGGGGTTTTTTGCTAATACTGCTGTACTATTGCAGTAAATAACTGTTGCTAATAGTAGGTGCTGTTTAGGAGAACTCTTCAGTTACACCACATTCACTTGGACAAGCCTAGCTGAGAACTGAGAAGGAAACCCAGACCATTGACAGTGTCATTCAACAGGGAAAAGACTCTCTCAGGGTTTGGTTAGGCTCAGATGCTAATAAAATCAGTGCTAAGCTAAACAAAACTTTCCCCTAATTGTGCCAAATTGTCTGGGTGGACAATCTTCAAGCCAGAATTTCCCTTCTTATTGTAGATTAGAAGGGTTGTTTTTGCAGCTGCAACAGAGCCCAGGAAAAAGCCAGTAAGGAAAACAACGAAGTTGATTTTGCATCAGATATCCCAGCAGAACTTGTTTTTTCTGCTCTGCTTTCTTGGTTCTTCTTGGGCCTTTTGCACAGGAATTTGAGACATTCTAGAAATGAAAGCAGTGGTCTTTATTCTGCTCATTATTTCAGAGTAGGAGCTGCAACCCAGTTCACAGGGCCAGCTCTCATTCCCAGTTGAACAGGTCATGCTGTCTCCAGCCCATCAGAAAAGGTGTCTGAAGAGAGAAGCAAGAGTTCCCCAACAGGCTGTAATGCCATAGTGATATCAGGGCTCACACAGTAGTATGTCAGCTGTTTCCTGCTCCCTCTCCCTGTACAAGTATCCTTCAGTGTAATGAGATGTCTCTACAAAGTAGTGGATTAAATGGTGTCACCTGACAAGCCTCATCAAACACTAGTGCTAGTTTGATCTTGGACCTTCACAATGCTTCTGTCTCCCAATAGGTCCCAATTTATCATGGGGAAAAAACTGCTTCTTGTGGCAGAACCAAAAAGTGACACATTTCCAGTATTCCGGGTGAAAACAAATGCAGTTTAGGTACTCTGCAATAATTTCCCTAGCTTTTCAGATATATCCGTAAACAATTTACTGATCTCCCCTAGCAAATAATTCTTGGGATAATGGTATTTTGGTTTTATATTGTATTAATCTGTAGATCTCAAAAAGGCTTTCCAAGAGTGGGGAAGAAATATCTGCGTTATACATTTGGGTAAATTGATATTCAGAAGTTAGATACAGTCCTAAAGATTGTGTAACTGATTCCAGTATCAAAATCAAAACAAGATATTATAAAATCACATTGCCTTTACAAACAAATCAATGTAGAGCTTGTTTGACTTTACCAGGGACTTGTGTTTTCCTATGTAAATAATTATCCCCTGCTTTGTATCTTCCTCCAAACCCTTTTTGAAGGAAAAGTTCTCTGCACAGATTTTCCCCTTTCAAGCAGAGGAACTCACAGACACCCCTACAGTACTGTCTGCACTTGCATGCTTGCTGTCAGTAGAAAAGGCTGCAGGCTGGACAATAACTGGGAATAAAGAATAAAAATGGCCAGGTTGAGGGGAAAGAGATACCTGCAATCATCCTTCAGCCTTCCTAATCATCGAGGCCCTACACATGTATTCTCTTCAGTAAAAAGAAACTTGGTGGATTAACTTAAGATGTCTTAAGTACTAGAGAGCAAACAATAAAAGGCAGGTCTATAAACATTGCCCAGAACTGAGAGTTGATGTGGAGTCTCAGCCACTTTTGTACACTTAAAAACAATTTTTTAACTCACAGTTTGGATTTAAATTATTTCTTAGGAAACTTTAATTTCATTTGTGTGATGCACAGCACCTCAGAGATGTAGTTCCCGGATGTTCTGTGTTCTAGTTGCTTGAAAATGTTTCAGCTGAGGCTAGGTCAATGGGCCACAACTCAATAAAACTCTTTACAAAGCAAATAGATTGTATCTCTTCTCCACCCAAAAGAAAACCCTGACCAGAGGAAACTGTTTAGGATCAGGTTTATAGAAAAGCATCAATGGCAGCCAGAGACACTTTATGAGAGGCATTCCATAAATCCAAACCAATTAGGGCAGAAAAGTAGGAAAGTAGAGTTTGTTTGCAGATCCTAAAAATGTCCATTAGGACACATTTGGAAACAACAGCAAAAGGAGCAGACTGACCATATGACAGTTGTCACACCTTCCAGAATGAAACAGCACATTTGTTTATGTTCTTTTAGTGCAATGCATGCAGATTCCATGTATTAAGAAATACTTCTAAGCCTGCAAAGCTAAGAAGTCTCTGTCCCACATCTTAAAAATAAGTGAGGGACTGAGAAAGGCAGATGCATTTAAGACAGTTTCAAGAGGGAAACAGCAACTGTGGACACTAGTTTGAGTAAGAAAATGAGTGAAGCAAAAGTCTTCAAAAGCCCAAGGGAAAACATGAGACAGAATTAGCATGGGATAAGGAATTAAAGGAAATCTCAATCCTGAAATATCAGCATGACACTTATATTAATAAATGTAAACTAAAGAGTTCAAACATTCTCAGTCAAATTATCTTTGATTTTAAGAGTCAGTGCTAGTGTGAAGCAGAGATTCTGAAAATTTTAAAACAAATATCTAGAAATCATGAACCCTTCAGATAAATTTCAGATAAATTACTTCGTGCCTTTATTTTATCCTAACATTAACTTTTAGAGTAAAGTTCTATGCTCTTCTGAGTGAGCCTAAGCAGATCACTCACCTCTCCTCACTGTGCTTCATTCTGACCTCAAGAAATAGCTAATTAATAGTACTTGATTTTACATTGCTATATTTCTTATGTGAAATTATTTATATCTTTAAGCTTTGACTTATCTTTATTCTAAGTATATGCCGCTAATTTGACTACTAAAAGTCTTGGTATTTATGTTACAGATTCATCCTATATGATCATAAAGATGGGAGATGGTAGCCTTGCCCACGGTGAAACAGAAATATGTGATGACTTGAGAATAAAAGTAATGAAATAAGGGTGCTGAATACTTACCCAGTGTCAAAACAATAAGTGCACATAAGAGCATTTTATACTACTTTTGAATTGCCTTCTACTTATCAGCCATTTCATCCCAGGCAGACCTGCAGTTTCTGTATCCTTTACTATAGTAAGAGGCAATAACAATAGCCAGTGATTGCCCTAGCCCTGTGAAGTCATAAATTCTTCCCCAAGCAGAGGACAATTAAGTTGCTTAGGTAGCAGAGAGATGTGCAGATGTTGAACAGCTAAAGAGACAACATGCAAGAAGCTGAGATTTCACTTTGTAACACCAAACACAATAGGACATTCAAGAGGTAGTACCAGTGTCTGAGCTGCAAGTTCTTGAAGTCTTCATGATGGCAGCACATACACTCAATGGCTATGGACAAAACATGACTTTTTATAACTGAAAAATATAAGAAAGGCTCTCAGAGAAGTTTGTTAGTCCAGTTCTTCCTATAGTAATGATTAAGTCACAGGCAATGACTCCAATAAAAATAAACCATGATTACATGCACATGTGGCTAGGCTTGCTCCCACAGGAGACATTCAATACTTGCAAAGGAAAGAAATGGAAGGAAAACAAACAAAAGGAGAAGATGTAAATGAAAATCAAACATCTCTTAAGAACAGCGGAGAAACAGAGGAAATAGAGAAGTCCATAAAAGACGCCCTCCAAATCTCAATCCCTGCTGTATGTATTTGTTTGACTTCAGATCTTGCTTCTAAAGGCAAATACAAAGATAAAATACTTTTTCACAATGCATTATGCCTGGGCCTGTGAATTCACAAGTTTTCTTCCTGATTTTGTCACTGTCTCATTGAGCAATTATATAGAATTCCTTTGCTTCAGTCCAAAATCAGGCATGGAGACAAAGATATCTGTAGAAATGTCACTGCATTAATTTTCTGCCAGGTAGGCACAGCTGCAGACATACCCTGCTTTCCCCTTCCCAGAGGGTACAGCAGAAGGGAGGATAAGTAACAGCCCTGCTATCTGTTTTCTTAAATATTCAGTGAGATCAAATCCTTCCCCTCTCATAAAACCCGCCCGAAGGCACATGTTCTGGCTGTGCCAATCCAGGCAGTTGCTAGCAACAGATGATCACTCTGCAAATTGTTCCAGACCTTGTGGTGTGAAATCCAAACATAGGATTTCAAGTGAGAGATCTAAGCAAGTAATATGCACTGCCATTCAGACGTGGTTTATAGCTTCAGGCACTATAATGAGGAGCTCTGAATATCTTTGAACTGAGTAAACATAACTTTAGCAGAAGGAAACTATCAAAACCTCAAATGAGCATCAAAGACAATCACAGGCAACAAAAACAACACTTTCCAAGGTGAGCTGTCCTGATATGCTGCAGATCAACAGCTGTCCTGAAAGTAAGAGACCAAATCTAACAAAACACTGCATTTCTTCAGATGTCCTCTCCCAGACTGCGAGCAGACCCCTGAACCTTCTGCTCCAGAGTGCCTTTCCCTGCCTGAACTTAACAATAACTTCCAGTGGGAGGGAACTGCACTGCCCAGGTAAACAGTGGGCAACTTCAAGTTTTAATTGGAAAAGAAAATGCAATCCCAGATGTTTATTCAAATTGTGTCTGATGTACAGCGGTCTGGCCAGGGAACTGCACAAAAACAGGCTGCTTCAAGAATACTGACACTGCAGCCAGACTTCTGGTGTGAGCTCCCCAGCATGAAATATGGGGTATGCAGGGCCAGTCAGCTCCCTCCTGCTCATGTAACAGCAGGCCCTATGAAATTCATCTTCCCAGAAGCGCTTTCTGTCTCCCTGCCATGTGTCTTATTCCCTACTTTATAAAATGAATTTCGTTGCCTCTTATGTTTCCTAATTTTCCCAGTGAGAGTCCTTCAGAGGCCAGAAAACCTCACAAGAATTTGGCCATGATGATTTCCTATGCTATAATACTTTTGAGGTCTGAAGCCCTGGTAACTGTCCAATGTGAAAGGTAACTCAGGAGAAAATTCTTGCAGATTTTACTGAGCAGGAAAGAGACCAGCCAGTTAGCATGTCCTGTCACAATGAAACAGTACTGAGAAATGGGATCCAAAGATGATGCTGCAGCTGAATAAAATAATTGGGCAGCAGAAACACAGTCTCCTTGGGGAATTTTCTGTGGCAGCTAATGGTCACTCCCAAGACTTAGGATACAGTGAGAAGAACAGAGAATAAAGTTTATGCAGCTTTTCAGAGCCTTCCACCCTCCTCTGTTTGATTTTGCTTCTGCAAGTAGGAAAAGGAATGAAGGATACAATTCTTATTTATTAGAACACTGCTGCATCCCAAATTGGGAAGCACTCCTAGGGAAGGTCCAGTACAAAAACACCAGAGCAGTTGTCAGAATAAAGAACTGCTTCCACCCAGCCTATCAGACTTGCTGGAAGAGATGGGACCAGTGGGGAGGACAGCACAGAACCACATGCTCAGAGAGAGATATGCTGCTGGTTCCTCTGCTGGCATGACTGCAGTGAGAGGGATACAAACGGCATCCAGCCCTCATCACTGCATGGAGCACATCAGCCCTTACAACTGCTTCTAATGTGCCTCAAATCTTAATTTAGACAATCTTAATTCCTTCTTACACCTTTTAAATTATGAGAATGCTCAACATTGCTGTTTATAAATGGAAAGAAAATTAATCCATTGTAAAAGAGCATCACAAGTATGATCTCCCTATCCTGCATTCATATTGTTTTCTGACATCATTAAAAACAGCAGAATTCTTCCCTGATACAAACTCACAATCCTAAACTACCAGACTTAGGTCAAAAAAGATTAGAATTCAACCAAGTCCTAGACCACAGCATAAATGCTTTTCACTGACACTAGTGCCTGCAAAATACTTCTGCCATGAAACAAATAAAACCCCATTCCAACTTTTATTTGTGTTTACTTTATTCTGCTCCTGAAAGTGTAGTCCTTGGAGACAAGCCTAGACAACACTGTTAAATTCACATGCAAGAGACAACAATATTGTCTTATGTAAAGCCCCAGTTGAGTATATTTTAGAGACTACAGGCAAAACATATCAAGGTATTTCTGTGTGACCTGGTCTAGGTGTTCCTGCTCTGGCAGGAGAATTGGACTAGACAATCTCTTGAGGTCCCTTCCAATCCCTGACAGTCTTTGATTCTGTGTGATGCCGTGACAAGGAAACAAAGTGGGTTATGGATGTGTGAGCTAATACATACAGATGCAATAAGTGTGCTTTTGAACTACTATCATGCTTTATAGGTGTAAAACCAATAGACTTAATTTTAAAATAATTTCAATCTTTCTACAAGATAGATTTTTCTCTAGCAACAATACTGGGAGAGATTTTACCAACTAACTGGAAAATGACACGTTCAAAGAAAGCTGTGTGCTCAACCACTGAATAGCAGAGTCCTGGAAAAGCTTTTCCTTAACAAACAAGAAATGTTTCAAAAGCTTCATTTACATTTCAAGAGGATATCGGATTGCAACCAATCCCTACCATGTAAAGGCCAACAGTCTTGTCTCAGTCTCAGCGCATGGTATAGATACACTAACGGCTGGACAGCTCTGTAGGACCTGAAACATAACCCATCAGATCTGGAATTGTTGATGAAAATATGCCCTAAATAACCATCACCAGGTTAATAAGCCTTTTTATGTTGAAGAAGAAACGGAAGCAACGAACAGACATAATAGTTAATTTTCTCACAAAACAACTGGGAATAGCATTTATGGCTCTTAGATATTCTCTTTCATGGTGATCATGCTTCAGAAATTCAACTTGATCTATGGGCATTAGTGTTCTTAAATATGAACTTCGGAAAATTTACTTGGTAAGTTCAAAGGACAAATATACATTGCAAAGAAAATACAACACGTAACAAAAAAATCAATGAACATTTTTCTGTAATGGCACACAAACTGCGTCCTTTATTACAGGAAGTTATTTGGCTTTTTTTATTCTACATTTAGTATCAATTAATTTAGATTAGTAAGATACTGATTTTTTTCATGCTGATTTACACTCCTATTTTCTCCTTTCAGCCAGTTGAGTTATTTCGGATGAGATTATATTATTATATCAAAAGTTGCACAAAACGTATGAAAAAAGTAATTCCCCTCATGTTTTTGATAAGAGACATACACATCCAGCTGGAAACATCAACACAAGCTAACAGGGAATTAGGTGACTTTCTATCTGGAGCTGAAGATGAATAGAGGTGCAGAGTTTTATTGTATTAATAGAAAAGTCAGAAGAAGAACACTGTAAGTGACAGTAAGAGGAAGAACTTCACTGGCACACAGTGAAGAACAAATTGACAATTTGGATAAAGCACATCAGTTTGCTGAGTAAAAGGGCAGTGCTGGCTCAGGCCTGCAACTGAGTCAAACTCCAAGTCAAATGGTTCATCATCATCATATCTCAACAAGGCCAACTATATTGCTGTTGCAAACTTCAGTGCTGTGGGGCATGCAGACAACCAGAACTGCAGATACATCTGCACAATCTAATTAAATCAAACAGCAAAAAAAGCCAGGGTTGATTCTTCCCTCAGGATTAGTGCAAGAACTTCTAAGAGGGCTCACTTGCAGGAAGTGGCTGGTAAGAGAGACACCATGAGGCAAATGTGAAAGGGCCTTGAAAACCCAAGAGAAATCAAATGAGCTTTTTCCAGTGGAGAATAACCTCACTAGTCCCTCTTGCACTACAATATAACCTATGTCTGTCATTTTTTTTTATGAGAGAGGCCATTTATTGACAAGTAGACTGGTTAGATATATCCAATTTAGTATAGCTTCAATATGAAAACTGAAAGGAAGAAGCCATTCATTACCTATGCTTTTTACTACTTCCTAGCAGTGTCAGAAAACTTAAAAGTTATCCATTGATCACAAGCGTATTACAAACACTGAACTTCACTCTGAAATATGTATCCAGAGGATATAACTCTCCCTAATCAATCTACAGCATAAGTACAACATGTGTGAGCTGGAAGCAGGATGGCTCAAGAAGCTATTTATATTGCCTTTTACCTTTTAATCACAAATATCTTCCAATGTTTTCACAATATGGGCATAACATACTGTCATCTCCCAGACACTTGCTTTCCATTCCTGATTGATCAAATGTCCTAAAATCCCATCGTATTACTCCAACAGTTACAACAATCAGACCATTGTGAAAATTGTATATTCAGTTATCTTCTTGACACAGTATAATGGGTAGGCATGATAAAAAGTGGCCAGGCAGCTCCCAGCAGGTCACCAATGCTGCAGACTACCAAGACTCCCTTCACTTTAAGGCTCAGTCCATCTCATGCAATGGTATGTAAAACTGTTTTTATTCCTTAAGTGAGTCTGTAGTCTGCATTCAGTTCCTAAGCAGTTAAGAGGGTTTCTTTTTTATCAGCCTGTTTTTAGATCACAGCTAAGGGCACTGATACCATAGTCAGGAATTACTGAGATCAAAGATCAAAAAGCCTACACAGAATAAATCCCTCTAGATTAACTGATGCTACCCAGGGTAGATATACTGATAAGGCTGAACCAAAGACATTGTATTCTGTACAGCAGATTTTTAATGCCACTCCTGTGTTGTCATTCTGGAATGGTTCAATGACATTAGATTCATAAACCAAGCAAAAATTTAAGCTAAAAGCTCAATGCCTCAGACACATAAACTCCTGAGATGATTCTCCCTTAATTTTTAGAGCATTGTAAAAGTTGTAATGTCTGAATATGGGGATCATGCCTGATCACCACCTTTGCATAGAAGATGTAATTTTTTTTGCCCATGAAGTCAGTGTTTTAAAACTTTACTTTTTTTACCAGTGACACCTCAAACTTGTTGCTATGTTAATAAATCTATTCTATTTAATGGAGACCTTACCTGAAAAGAAAACAATTAGAAAGAGCAGAAGGAAGAAGAAAGTAGTTTGAGCAGAAATGTCTAGCACACATACAGTATCCCAATGATGTCCTCAGTGTCTTTACACAATGGCACAAACCCTCTCTCTTTACTATGAAATATCTTGACTGTTCTATTCTATGATAGTATGGACTCTTCTCAAGATTGTATCAAACTATTGATTGTATTACACAGTTCTTCTGTAATAAACTGAACCACTCTAGTACTAGCTTCACTGTGAACTTATATGTTCCATATGTAAAGCAGAAACTTATTTGTGATGCCTGATATAATTTTACAGATTATTTTCATTATCAATCTTATATTCCACTGTATTTTCACTTTTTAAGGTTGCGCAGTTCCTGCATAATGATATTCTGATCTTTTTCCCTATTAAGAATGTTTCCAAGCTTTAAATATATTGTGTTCCAAGATAGACTTAGCAGTACTTTTCTGAATAATAACCATTCAAATTTGAGTTGTACATTTTAGTTTGCCTGCTTTCAACTATAAAGAAAAAAAGAGGAGGGGAAAAAACATTAAAATTTGGTAGGAGACAAGAGGCAAGGGGAGTTGCCAAGGTATTCCAAGGATAAACAACTTTGCTGAATTTAACAACAATGCTGAATTTAGGAGCAATGATGAGCTGCTGATGAGAGAATCTACCCTTGGTTAATTTCAGTCTGTTTTGAGGGGAAAAGTCACACTGAAGTCCACTCAGAATCAGAAAACTGATTCTTTATAAACAGGATGGGAATTTGTATTGATTCCCTCTCTGTGAAGGAGCTTAAAATTACAAACAGAGTATTCCTCCAACAACGCAGGTCAGAGCCTGAAAGTCATATCTGGTTTTTTCTTTCTCCCATTTTTGTGCTGTGAACTGTAAAATACAGTGTTTGTAGAGGGTGTTGGATTAACAACACCACAGACTGAAGCTCTCTGATTATATTTGGAAGTGATTTTTTATAGTAATCTTATTCCTCTTAACCTGACCTTTAAGTGGCTTTCAATAAATAACAGGAGATATAGCCCTGATTTCTGAGAATTTGCTATTTGATTAACATGAAGGTGCAACTTATCAATTAGATGAAAGCAGAAGACCATTTTCCCAGTTATGGAACTGAGAAAATATGTAAAAAGTTAAACAATAATGTCACTGTGACTAAGTGGTCTTAACTAGGTAACAATTTTGTTTTCTCCAGTATGTTTGGAAGAGGAAAAAATATGGAGTTTATAGAAAGGAAGAGTATGGAAGAGGCTAGACAAGCATTTTAGCAGTCTAAGAATTTAAGTACTTGTTACTTTCTTGGGAATTTGTAACATGGAGCAATTTTGATGTATGCAAAGAGGAGAGACAAAGGACTGAAAATTCTCTTCTAGAGCGGAGGTTTAGAAAAACCAGCTATGTTATCAACAGAAAGTAAAAACAAAGAAGTAAAAAGAAAGTTTTGCCATAAAGCTCAAGTCATAGTCTCAGTTTTCTTAACCTTTTAGCAATGGTGAGCAGGAATGAAGAAGAATTTAGGGCATGCTATGCAGAGAGATTCAGGAGAGAAATCAGTGATCACAGTTAAAAAACAGTTCAGTGGGTCAGTTAAGCTACAGAGAAAACTGGAGAGTGAAGCAGAGGTACCTTCATATCTAAGGAGCTACATACCACAAGGAGGTACAAAGCCTTCTGGTTTTCTTGAAAGAGAGGCAGTGAAAGTTGAGCAAGATCACATGTAGTGGCATATATGTGGCAGTAAAGAGATTCCAGCTCTGCTCCCAGCTACAAAGGATTTACTCTATCCAGCTACTTATTCATGACTTGGTTTCTTTGGTTATGAGCATCTGGCATGGGCATTGCAGAGACTGGTCAGCAAAAGCTTGCAAAGGCATTTGAAATTAGAAGACACTATGACATCGTTCCCTGGTAACCAGCATAGCTTAGCACCAACCAAAGAGGAGTCTCCTCTGAGAGCTGACTGGCCTGTCAAAGATGTCTACCATAAAGACTCCACCTCTGCCACCAGTCTCAGTAGGAAACCTCCTCATAACACAACATGTTTGCCTTTGCCTCAGAGATGTTCCTTCTCTGGTTAGGATGCTGTGAACTACATATCTATGAGCTTGAAGTTTACAGAGCTCCTGCTGCATTTTGTCAATTTGGCTGCAGAACTACCTTCGTTAACAAAATCTGCAATACTTAATACAAAAACATTAGAGGAAAAGATGAACAATTCAGAAGTTTTTCTCTAGGGTACTCTTAATTTCTGTTTAGATTTTTAGATAACAAATTTATTAGTGTTATGTAAGCACCTGAGAAAATGAATTCTAGTTCAAGAAGAATGAAAATATTTTTCTATATATAGAAGTGCCCTGTGAAGAGAATATGGACAAATCCAGTCTTGTTTAATGTAGACAGGGCTGCAGTGATATTTATATTGTATGCAGTGATATATTTATATATCATCAAGAAAGAAGCTTACTGTAGAGAGACATGAACAAATACCTAGTGAAGGCTGAGCTCCAAACCCTTGCTAGTGAATGAACCTTCTCTATTTTTATGGCAGTATCATGTTGTGTCAATAACCATCTGTCTATGTTACAGTTGTGCACTGTGTCCACTTTCATCTGTTCACACTCAACTCAAGCTCAGGTCGCTGCTTACTCTTGTGCATGATCTACAGATAAGCAAAAGATTTCAGCCATTAGGATTATTCATTTAGAGCTTTAAAAATCTATAATCATAGATTTTTTAATAACTATAAGCTTATTATTTATGTATTCTGAAGGATATAGTATGTATATATTTATAGAAATCAGAGTCCCAAATGACCTTTCATTGTTGTCTTGATTCAAAATATTCCAATTATAGCAGAGATAGGGCAGTAGTGTCTGAAGTAAACTGTGTACCTCTAAAAAAAAAAATATTTTTTAAGTGGATGGTTGTACAGAATTCAAGTATGTGCTCCTGCCACCTTCCCAAAGCTGTTTCTTCTAAAGTAGCATATTCCATAATGGAGAACTATAAAAAGTTAATCGCACCTGAAAAAAATCTACTTTCCTGCAAAATTTCCTGCCCCATGCATGACCCTATACCATCATTCTTCTTTTATAAAAACTCAACCAACTCTCATTGTGTTTTCACAGAGCTGATTTTCCACATGATAAACTCATTATGCAATAAGATGGCTTAGAACAGACACACATTTTATACCACTTCCATTTTCAAATAACACAATGGCCATATCCTTTTTTATCACTGCTTATTAGATCTCATTATCCACTGACATCTGCAGATTTTCTCACAACGAAACACTTGAAAACAAAAGTATTTTGCTATGAAGATAATTTCCATTACTGTACTGTGGACAGGATTCATGTAGGATATGGAGAGAGATTTTCCCAGACATCCAAGATCACAGCTGCTGAGTGACACTTCACTTATCTTCTGCTAAAAATTGAGACACAGAGCTTTCTTTTTTTAGGGACTTTTTTTTCCAGATCTCCTCAAATCCTAACTCAGCAGAGGACAACATAAAGAGCAATAATACTTGTCTCACACATATTGAGGGACACGCAATGCAGTCACCTCCTTTGGCTAAGCACAGATTTCACTGCTCACTTCTGCATGAGTTCTTTCTTGCCCCACTGTGTCAGGCTGAACTTGCCTCCCCTCAGCTCCCACTTAAACAGACAAAGAGCTCTACAACTGCATTGCTTCCTCGTCTGACTCCAACTCCAAAACTATGTTTAAGACTATTAAAGACAAATTTTTAATTGCATTTTCTTCCTCTCCGTTTGTTTTAGTTTTGGTAGGTAGCTATAATTGCTACAAGGACAATACAAGAAACATACCAATGCTGTTGGTATATCTTTTGCATTATTCCGTATGAGGCTACAATCTTCTATNAAGAAACATACCAATGCTGTTGGTATTTTTTTTGCATTATTCCAGAACACTTTCTCGTATGAGGCTACAATCTTCTACTGTGTTACAAAACATAAAAGTTCTATGCAATTTCTAAACTTCTTTTCTGCATTGGCTCCCCTTCAGACCAGTAGCATAATTTAGAAAGTCTTAACTCCAGATTTTAGTACATAGTGAACATCTTACACAGTCTTCTTGCTTAGTTTGTAATTGATTTAATTTTTTTGCTTTATTTTCTTCCCCTTCATACAGATGAAAAAATCACCTGGTGTTTTCTTTAAAATGGGACAGCCATCCAACAGCTTCAGAGTCCATATATCAACTATCTTCAGCGTTTTACAGGGACAGATGAATCTGGTCTCACTTATGCTCTGAAATCATCATGACTGCAACAAGTTACATTTTTTCTATTTTTAATATATTTTCTCAATAATTGGTAGAGTTACAGCCAAACATCTGCACAGTTGTAACAAATTTAAGGTAAAGAACCATGGCAGTTTGCCTTAGCAAGTCACTTAAGTGTAAAACTCCATACCTATTCACTCAGCTCTCTCCCAGCCCTTGCCCACACCAGCAAGTACCATGGTTACTTCACCATCACAATTTTGGAATGCTGATTCAGGCCTTATTCACATGATACTAAGCAGAGCAAGACAAAACAGCTGGTCTGTAACCAAGGACACAACAAAAGTTATGTCTGGCATTAGTCTGAATGAGAGAAGGGATTTTTGTTTTGTTTTTTAGGAACGAGTCACCAGACACTTAGGCTTTTGAAACACTTTACCTTAAGCAGGAAAACTGCTGCACACCAGCTCACCTGGCACAGCTTGAAAGCTCCAGCCCATCTCTGAATCCTAAATGGTCTTTCTTGAAAATACCACAGGAAAGCACTGATTTGTTATAACACTTCTATGTGCACTTTCCATCTGAGAATTTCAATGCATATTACAGAAATTAACACAATATTGCGACTCTCACAAAAAATTATAAAATAAACCAGGCCCTTAGAAGCTGTCATACCAGATCTGGCCAGTATTTTACTTAATCCAGCACCCTGTCTCCAACAGACAAGAATAAAATCTTAAATATAGCATGTCAACATATTAAACCCTGCCCTGCTGTCCCCTAAAGACAGCTGAACACACATGAAAACAGTAACCTTGGAGCCTGCTGACTACAGTTCAGGAAAGAAGGATCATTATATACAGAGGGGTAACTGAGAAGTCTGACAGTTTCTAGTGCAGTCCAGTTGGTTTTGGCCCAAACACATGTAGTGAAAACTCAAAGGACCCAAACTCAAAGGGCCTGAATGTTTATGTATGGATTTCAGGAAAACAAATGCCACAGTTTGCTACTTACAAGAGTGCTTAGGGAAAACAAAGAATCAGTATCTTTAAGGATAATAGCAAATTCCCTTTATGGACCCATTTGGGCCAAACAATTAACTTCTACATTCTCCCAAACTCCTGTGCTCCACCACGCTGCTGTGGAAGCTGTGCAGCTCAGTCCCATCTCAGTAGTTATAAGAATCCCACAGTTTTGGGAATTTTGGGTGGTGTAAGAAATTTAAACCATAAAGTCAAAGAATTATTTGGGTTGGAGGGGACCTCAAAGATCTCCTGGTAACAACCACTCTACCACAGGATACCTCCTATTAGACCAGGTTGATCAAAGTCCCATTCAGCCCAGCCTTGAACACTTCCATGAATGGGGCCTCCACAACTTCTCTGGGCAGCCTGTTTCACTGCCTCTCCACCCTCAGAGTAAAGGATTTCTAAGATCTAATTTAAATCTCCCCTCTTTCAGTTCAAAACTGTTTCCCCTTGTCCTGGAAATCTCCTTCTGCCCTAATCCAGTGGTGTTGCTTCTCTCCTAGAGGAAACCAAAGCCAGAATACTTGCTTCTAGAAGAGGGCAAAGGACGAAAGTTCATCTGTTTGCTGAGAAGGCTGCTCCTATCCAAGCAAGCCTCACTGATTTTATGGCAGGCAAGATGTCCCAGAATTTTCATTACTTTGCTGAATTGGCTGCTGTCTTATTAATGTTCACCATACATACAGAGGGTGGGGTGGAAAAAGGGATAGTAGGCTGAAAAAAGTGTCTGGACAAAAAAAAATGAAAAAATCACTTAATATGTAAAACAATCCCTGTGTGGGAATTCTATGCTTAAAATCCCTAAGTAAGTTGCATATCCATTCTGCCACCTGCTGCCCTGGCTTTCCCCAAGGTTTCAGGAATAGGGATTACATCCCAAGCTTCCCCAGAAATGAATACTGCATGACTAACAACAAGCAGCCCAGTGGCCCATCCAGAAGATAATATGGTTCTGTAGAACTTCTTGCTTGAATCCTTTGTAAACATTATGTTATCACTTTACATACTGAAGAGTACCAACCTTGGGCGTTACAGCCCAGTGTATCTCAAGAGGTGTTTTCTCTCTTGATGAGCAGGATTTCCCAGTGAGGATTAGCACTCTGGCCCTACTACCATACAAGTCAGATGTAAGGAAAGACTCTCAACCACTGCCCCAGCTCCTCCAGGCAGAGAAGGTGAGAAAACAACTAGAAAGAACATCTTCAGGAGGTTAAGTGACCAAAGAAATAATGAATTCTAGCTTTTGAAAGAAAACATTCTGTTAATTGCACAAGTCAGAATAAAATGCAGGTTATTTCACAAATAGTAATGATCCTGTAGGATTATACATTCTGAAAAGCAAGAAAAACTTGGTTTTGCACAACTTTTCCCCAAATATATGGAAAAACTGTGTGCTTTCAGTAATTTCCTGTGCCAGAATTTAATTTTAAAACCAAAACTACACAGATAATCACAAGCCTTTTTTTTTTTTTTAATACAGTAATAAGAGAGTTTGTAAAAATTATTACTGACTTTGGAATTTCTGGACCTCCAAGTTAAGCTTCCTTAAATAATGAATATTTTCAAAGCAATGATACCCAATACCTTCTGGCAGAACCACTTTATGATGACTGAAATGGCATCTCATGAACTGAGGCCCCTTTATTCACAATTCATTTCTGAAAATGGGTATGAAGCAATTACATAAGAACATATATGTGCAAAACTGTAGTAATATAATCAATACTGTGCATGTAGGGTAATTCCATATCCCTGGTTTTAACTCAAAACTACATGTCTAGCTGAAAGATTTCTATGACTTTAAGAAAAGAGAGATAATCTAAAAAAAAGGACACAGATATAAGCAACAGAAAAATACTTATATCATGGACATATCCTGTTTCATACATGGACTTCACAGGTATAGCTCTATTTAATAATACACAGTAATGTTTATTGTTGGAGTTTTTTTTAAAAGGCTTGGAAACAACATTTCATACACTTGCAATTATTGCTCCTTCTCAGACAAGATTAGAAAAAACTAAATTTAATATCTGAATGTTCTTCGGGAAAACTGCTCCCTCTTTCCACCACCAGAGGAATGTTCTTAGTCCTTGTTAGCTGACTTAGGGGACCACAAAGTAGCACAGAGAATATTTTTTGCCCTCTTCCCTTTGCCAGCTCCACCTCTCATGTACCTTCAAAGTAATCCAGGAAATTTGTGAACAGCCTTGCATTTTGCACACATATGTAAAAAAAGAGAACTCATTACAAAGCAGAATAAGAAGAGGAAGATAGAAAACTTGTAAGTGCAGTAACACTTATGTACAGCCTTTAGAAGCAAAGATGTTTTTTCTAACTGCATTTGATACACTTCTCATGCTACCTGAGAGGTCAGAAGACTACTGCTGCTTTGCAATATTGCAAATCAATGAAGTGCCATCATCATAATTTTATTTCTAATGAGCAGAATAAAACAGGATTACTTCCTCTCCTCTGGCCCTAAAGTGAGAAACCTTGTGTCATGGCAGTGAAACCAGAAGTGCCAGTTTAAATTCATGTGGGTAGTAATGCTGTAGCAGTAAGATAGTACAAATTGCACATAGCAATTTTTCTGACAGCTTTCTACTTTTACGGACAGAAAATCAATAACATTCAGACTGATGGTCACAGCACTTGGAAAGAGTTACATTAATGCAAAGCCAGAAAAGACAAAGCCAGAATGGATTATAACTACAGATATCCCACGGGATAGATGAAATCATGTGTTATGATGTTTTTTAAGAACAAAAAGTTATTATCTCAATCAAATCTCAAATTACTTTCCTCCTAGTTTTTCATAGCTTTTTTATAATTACAAGGTGAAAACTGCAGTCTAAAAAGCTACAATGTTTCTCTCAAAAGCAGGAATCCTTTTAGTGTAAGGGGTAAAAATTCTCCTTTTTAAGACACACTGCTGAGAAATTAGTACCATACTAACTGCTTGAAGTTAATCTTGATGTTGCAGGCAGCAAGCTTCCACTTGCAAGCAGTAGCTGCAGAAGATAGAGTGCTCCCTATCCAAACAGTCACAGATAAATTTGGTGCAAGGAGTAGAAAGGATGACAGCGAAACAATCACATCAGTGAAAGCACTAGCCCCAAAGGTGCATTTAAGGATTACTCTTCATTTCAGTAAATGAAATTCACTAAAAGCTCAAGGAACCTGTACCTGTGGCAGGAGGCCAGTGATAGGTTCTGTGACTCAAATAAGCCCATTCTAACACAGGGAGGCACTGGAGAACTGGCCATCCCTGAAAAGCAAAGGATACCGACTGCTCTGCACCCTAAATAAGCAATTAATTAGCAGTAAAATGCCAGGTTCTCAAAATCACTAGCATAATCACAGGGGCTGAAGTGCACAGCCCATCGGACCAAGTATGGCTGGTGTAGCTTTACTTAAATTTTCACTCTTGTTAAGTAGTCACCTGTCTTGTCAGCATGTCATGATATTGTAGTATGAGCCTGGTGTTGACACTGTGACTCCATGTGTTGCCAAGGGCTGCAGTCACACTGCCAGATTTCCTCTTTCCACTTCCAGGAGCTCCTGAAAACAAACATGAAAGAAATTGCATCAGGATTGTGCCACAGAAGAGATTTTAGCATGGCAACTATAATCAGTGGGTTTTGTTGTATTTTTATTCCAACTGTTTTTGACCAGAAACATAATTCAGTAAAGCTTTAATTTTGGAAGAATATCCAGGAAAGCATAAGACCATAAGTGTTGTGATGCAGTAAAGATCATTACTTGTTGGGCTACTGTGTAAGACTGCATGAGGCAGAAGAGACCAGCATGAGGACAGTGTGTTACAGAACTCAGCTGAAGACCTCAAATCTCTCTCTTCCACCTCTTCCCCCCTCCTGTCTCAACCCCAGTCAAGAAACACAAGGTTGAGTTAACACCAAATGGGTTGGGATTAGGTCTTTAAATGTTTAGGATCTGCAAAAAAATGAGTGAAGCTCTTCAATTCAATACTTTGATTTGACCTGTCAGAACTACTTCCCATGTCACAGGAACTATTTGTGACATGTACAATACTCACTTGACCAGAAAAGCATCTGCTCTAGCCTGAAAATGGGCTACAGTTGTGCCACCCAGTAAGGATGGATGCTTTTCTTTCCTCAAGACAAAGGCATCAAACTTCCAAATGAGTAACTTACAGCAGGAGCACCTAACTGAAAGTTTCAGAATTAGGAATGCTATTCTGTTTAGCCTAACTCATCTCTCTTGAGGTGGATGTGCTAAGTAATATTTTTCATCTACATTTTGGATTTAATATGTTGGCTGCAGGAGAGAACAGGTCCAAATGTTAAAGCAGGTTGCTAGGAAGTCTGCATTCCATTCCCTTAAAACAACTTCAACCAAGCTCATTAATTAAGTTCATTAAGTTCTGCACACTTCTGGTTTAGTGTTTATGCTAATACAACAAAAGTAAAACGCCTTACTGTGCAAACAGGATAAGGGAAAATAAAATACAGTGAATTGAACCAGCTTTAATGTTTCAGAGTCCTCTTTATAGCATATGGAATAAGCTGCAAGTTTCTTCTTTAGTCAACATTGACCTCCTTTCCCATTTCTAGGAAGAGGCAAAAGTCACAGCACTCAGGCAAAGCAGGTAAGTGTGGGTTCTGGTGGGTGTACCTGCACCTCTATGTGCATCTGGAAGTCACCAATCTACACCACTGAGAACCAGTTCTTTGAGGACCTCTGCCTACAGACAAAAAGCCCAGACATCACAGAGGTAACTACTGTTGGCATAAAAGGGACACAAAATTCACATTCAAAATTCCCTCAAATTATATGTCTCTGCTATTAGCTAACAGAAGGAGTAACATCTTGCTGTTGCAATTCTGAGCCAGGCATTTAAGTGGTTAAATGTCTGGATCCTCTTGAAATTATGAAGATAAAATTCTGTAGTTATTCCTAATTCTGCATTCCTTTCAGACCTAAAGCCTGTCCCAAAGTGAACAGAAGCGCTGAAGGTGTAAGGCTTGTAGCAGAACAAGCAAGCTAATTGCTGTCTTTTTTTATTTTTTTATTATACAGAAGAAAGCCTGCTGTACCATACAGTGTCAGCTCCTGGCTGAAGAGGGCTGTTTATGTGACCCACTTTCAGGCAAATCCTCTTCTGTGAAGTTATTCAAATTTACGACTCTAGTGTAAAGCAGTTAGTAAGCCTGGAGCAAATTTACAGTGAAGACCTTTTATAGAGTGGAAAGGAATGCCTCACAGGAAAGCTTTCCATTTTATAAGGGATCCTCCTGCCAGCTGATGTATTCGGCATACAGAGAGGCAAATCAACACGAAGCAAAGTAAACTGAGGGGCAAACAGCACCAGCTTTGCAAAGAAGTTCACTGACAGCACATGCTTCAATCCTTCTCCTTGCTCCTAACACAAAGAGATAGTCAGTGGCTCAGAGGAAGGAAAGAGGATATGTTAAGAAAATAGATTTATACTCAAATACTTACTGGACTTATCTTTTCTGTTATTTCAACCACTACTTAGTCATTATGAAGTGGACAAAGGAAGTACATAAGCAATACTGTTCATAGAGTGAGCAATATTTTTCAGCATACTTTGCCTTGTTCTTCTAAACCCTGATATTTTTGTAATTGCAGATGGAACTATCAGACCAATCTTGGCCCAAGAAGAAAACAGGCTTATAAGGGAATTTTGGCCTCTGCTCAGAGGTTCCCAAACTGTCCAGTCTGAACCACTTCAGAGTAGTATGGAGTCGTAACATAAAGGTGCTCATCCATGCTGTGGAATGGATACTTCCACAGGCAGCAGCCTCCATCTCTACAGTCTGCTTAGAACACAGCCTGCACTCCACAGAGCATAAGGGTTTCTGCTGAGAACACAGGAGATACAGAGAGCACAGAGACAAGGAAGAATACAGGGCTGACAGAGGGTGGAGTGAAAAGTGGCAGATCTCAGTTTATGGATGCAGTGTGTGGGAAAAGGGAGTGGGTATCCAGAAGCAGAGATGGGATCCTAGCATGGGAAGGAGAAGGGTAGAAAAAGACCTTTACACGGATGTCTGCTTTATGTATTCAGATCCAGCTCAAACAAAATGAAGCGGCAATTTCAGTTCCTGTAAATACTCCTTTCTTCCTCACTCAAAAAGAACTACCATTAAATAGATCTTCAAAGGGCACGTCAGCAGACAGAATAAGGACTGCACAAGGTACCAGTTCTACAACCTCCTATGAAATGGAGCTCTTCAGGGCACCAGAAGAGACTCAGAAGAGACTGTAACTGCTCTGGATCACAAGCACCAAGGAAGAACTGTTTGCCTCACTCTCACTGAACAGCCATCACAAGTAAAAATAAAACTTCCTGTGGTCTGAGACAAATGCAAAGTAAATGCCTTTCTACAACCAGAAGGAAAACAAACGAAAGAAGGGGTAATTCTTCAGCTGAGGCCCACAGTGCTGATTCCAAGTGGAGGTTCACACTCTGATGTCCACTGCCCTGGAAGGAGTTATTGGTGGAAATGAGCAACACCACTTCACCCTACGTATACAGAAAGGCTGGATTACCTTTATTGCTTAGCCCCTACTAATGAAGTTGAAAGAAACCTCCCCTAAGAACATTCCTTATCACTGAGATGAATGCCACATATAGGTAGTATGAGTAAAGTGGATTTACTCAGTTCTGGAGGAAACAGTGGAATTAAATATATTCAGCACAACACTGATTCTGGGATTATTCTAATCTGCCAAATCAGAGACTTACAAGTACAGACATAGTTTTAAAGAGCTTCTCATCCTCTTCATATAAAAAGGTGCCATTTCATAGACTAAATCCTCATTGTAATCAAGTCCCTATTGTTGCAAATATGGTTGAAGTATGGTTGAATTTAACATAGAGGAATTTCAGCTTCATTAGTGTCTCATCCTATGAAAATTAGGATAACTATATCCGTTTTTTGAATCAACTAAATTAGACTTCTTAAAACAACACTTTAAATACAAAGAGTCCTTGCCGGCAGAGCATGATTATACTCTTGATTAAAAAAATAATGTTCTGCTCATTGCCACAACTTCTCACTCTCATATGGAATTTTGTCTTTACAGATGAAAGAGACATTGACTGCCAGGTTCACCCCCAATCTCTTATTAATTTAGGAATTCAACATTGTTTTCTTATCAAATGCAAAAAAGGGATCAATGCATAATACACCCAGTAAATATCAAAACAGAGAAGCAAACAGTCCTCAAATCTTTTAAATCTTAATATAAAATCATCCTTGATACAAACCCCATCTATTGAAAAGAGAAAAAAAATTACCCAGAATTACAGAGTAAACATAAAAAATATAAAAATTAAATAACTGAACTCAACAAAATCAGCACGCCATGCAAAAAGAATGAAAGTACTTTCCCTCTTGCTTAGGCTTTGCAGCTTTCTAGTTCACTGGCAGAGCTCAAAGATCACTGCTTTTCACCTACATTGAATTTAGGTATAGGCTGAATAGGCTGTGCTTTTGGTGCACATCTAACAATGACACCAGAAAGGAGAGGAAGAAAAAAAGAAAAAACCCTCCATCTATTTTTCCATCTTCACCTACTCAGAAAGTACAAGTATAAAAATATGAAATGGTGGAAAAACCCATCACACAGTAAAAAACAACCCACAGAACAAACTCATCTGTGAAGTAACTAACCACAACGTCCTTAAACTCCCACGCACTGACTTCTGCCATTTTCAGCCCTTCTCCACAGCATTGTGTTAAGCCAAAAGGTGGGTCTGATTCTCTTACCCTACAACGGTGACTGTCTTACTTTCTGCATGAGTCAGCCAATGTACATCTCAAATTCCACCTGTCATATACTCTACCTTCACAAAACTAACAAGAAGTGAGGAGGAAAAAACCTGATCCTATATATTAAATCCAAGGCCCTAGCAGCAGATAGCTACTTAAATCGCCATTTGAATCACTTGCTTAGAGACAAATGCACATATAGATACACCTAGGTAGTTATCAAACATTTCTTGTCTGTTTGATTTGTACAAACAGACATTAAAGAAGTGTTGCTCCCCCTTACAACTGTACAGATGTTTCAGTTAATGCATTATGCAGTTATATCAATAGCACGGTCTCATTCATCTTAGGATCATCAGAACTTACTTCCTAGTGCACAGTATTGCTTTCATAAACATTTTTATTATTTAGGACATAGTTTGGGAAAACCAACTGCTGCCTTAAGTAATCAAACTTGGTCATAAAATTATCCATGTAAAAACTCTAAAAGCTTATTCTCTTATCAAAAGGAGGAGAAATTTTTTGGCAATTTTCCACCCAAAAAATACCTAGTTCTAAATCTGCAAACCCCCTCCATATTACTTCAAATTTTAATTAAAAGTATGTAAAATTATTTTTCAGAAGTGCTTAGTAATCAATGATAGGTAATTTAATTATCCCTTTTTAAATAATATAGTTATCAAAATACACATAGCAATGGAGCAATTTAGTGCAAACTCCTACTGATCCCAGTTTAAAAACACCACTTTGATAGAAATTTTTTTGACCACTTCTAGTTTGTGGTGATGGTACTGCTGCGGCACTGGGGTGCTGCTAGATGTGACACTGAAAAGACATCATCATCACCAGGCTGAAAGTTGACTACATCTGCAAAGTTTTGATGGTAACAGCAGTGAATCTAGCAGAAAGAGAAGGAGCTCACTTCCCATTTTAGACAACACGGTTTATTTATTTAATTTGCCCCACAAAGGTGAGTTTTCATATTTTTGAAAAATAATTACATTTCTGTGTATCTGTGTATACATTCTAGTATTAAACTGATATTAGATCAAGAAAAATATCCTTTCTGCTGTTTTTTTTACCAGTCATTCACTATTTCTATTGTGACACTCCTAGAACTCTCATCTGCAATATGGAAACCACTATACAGGGAACAGGAAGACAGTTCCTGATGTAAAGTCCTTCTTTTCACAAGAACTGCAGTTTAAGAGTTTCTCAGTTGTTGCCGATTATTCCTCCCTTAGAAGGTATCTTCTCTAAGGGATGAGGGAAAACAAGCCAAAATATATGACAGGCCAGCAAACCTGCATATAAATGAGGACTTTTGGTATTCTCATTTCACGTAAAACATTAAAAGCTTTTCAAATAAGTAATATTAACCATTATTCCACACCCCAAAAATCAGCTGGGACCTCTGTCCAGGCAAAGACATAGGAAGGATCCTCCAGAGAAGTGGACAGATGTTAATTTGGTTTTAATTCCACAGCAGTGTGCCCACTGTTTATTGCACCAGAGGATCACATTCTCTGACATCAGTGAATTCACACTGATTCTGTTTTGAGCTGAAAAAGAGATGTAGGGAGAGAGAAGCACACACATGCTAGTGCCGAGACTCCCATCCACTGACCTAAAGAAGGAATTGACAATAAGAAACTAGAAAATCCAGCTGGTCTGATTTCTTGCCAGATAATCCACCAGCCATGACCAAAATGGTCAGGTCTCAGGAGATCTGCAGAGGTGGGAAGACAGCTGGTGGTTCACAGCACCTGAAACAGAGCCCAAGTCAGGGAATTATGGAGTAGTGATCCATGGGAACAGATTCCATTTACTGATGTAAACCTTCTGCCTCTGTGGCCTGACAACATATAACCAAAGTAATGAGCTTTTGGCACTCTACCATTGATGCATGGCTTGTGTGGCTGAACAAATCAGTAAGAGGGATGGTGAAGACCAAGTAGAAGATAGAGGTTAAATAAACTTCTTTCCATAATCAAAGATAAATTCCCTGGCCCTCAGTTCACCCTCACCTTTCTACTGAAGACTTTTGAAAAATTCTCTCTTTCACTAAGAACTGGAGTGGTATTAATTTAAAACCCTTTTTTTGGTATCCAGAGCTCCTTCCCATGTCACTCACCACTAAAACATAATGTGTCGTCTTCCATCTAACCTCTGCTACATAGTCACCTTTTCCCATCTCACCAAGACTAGAAAATAAACCCCAAAATTATTTAACTAAGCAGAGAAAAAAAGTCCCAAACAACCTAGATCTGGAATTTGGCCTGTCTGCACATATAAAGGATGCACACATTGAAAAACAAGGCTTGCCAGGTCCTGGCATCTGACAATGCTAGAGCTGTCTAAATAAGAAAACGCTTTGAATTATCACCTCACCCATCATGCTTGAAGCTATTGCTGTATTTTTTTGGTTAAGTTTCCTCCAGGAATTAAACAGATCATGATATTAATTAGAAGGCATGCAGGAGGGAGGGGGGCAGAATGCTAGAATTACACACGTGTAAGTCTCTTAAGGCTTGAACAAAGAACTGAGATTTAGAATCCCACTGTCAGAGCAACTGAAGCCTTGCATGCTGCAAACCTCAGCCCTCTGACCTACACAGCCGCAGCATTATTGTATCTGATTTTCCCAGGACGGTTAATCTCAGCTGCTGAACTTCATCATTCTCTGCTAGTGTTTACCCATCATCAGGATTTGCCACTTCCGAACTTTCCAGGCTAGAATCAAATGAGCCAGCTGTTACAATCCTGGCCTGACAGAGACAAAAATACCCAACTCTCAACATAACGGTCTGAAGCCTAAGTGGCTAAATCCTGTAAAGGCAGAACAAAAACGAACACATCTCGGTGGAGAAGAAAGAGGTGTAGCTCTGAAATGGCGGGTGTATCTCAGAATGCAGCTCACAGCAGCACAGCCACATCAGGAAGCTCTGTTCCGAGACACAAACTGTACACTCATAACATACATTTTTTTCCCATAAAGTATGTTCTGGCAAAGGAACAGTGTCTTGGCAGCTTAGCTCTTGTAGCTGCAAAACTGACTGAGTGCAGGAAAACTCAGCAGTAATTCAGGCAAGGCAGGAGCCCTTATGTTACACTGGAGAGTCGGGGCGCGGAAGGGTGAAGGGGGTGGGAGGGTGAGAATTGAGTTTCTGTCGCACATTTTGTTCTCCATGGAAGAGGCCAATAAAAGCACCAATTAGTGCTAGCATATTGAGGGTGTTTCTGACATGGCTGTCCATTTCCTAGGGAGGATGCTGACAGTACACTCACATGGCAGACAGAAAAGGACAGTAGGTGTGTGCAAGCCAGCTTTAAATGAGCACTAAGGTTTGCCTTGGTAAATATATTCTGCTAAGAAGCCATAGAGAGCTTTGTGCTGCTACAGGCAGATCACTGCCAGCACTTGAGTTTGCTCAATTCACACTAGTGTTGACTTTCACCAGACACTGTGAACTTCTGTCAATATGTTTAGCATAAAAAACTTCAGCAAATAACAATTGCTGGTCACAGCCTAGTTCCATGGATTTGAAATAGTGAATGATCAGGGGAATTGTAGTAGTGTTCCTCTTTCTTCATCATTTTAAAATTTAGTGAGTGAAAATTTGTTGATACAAAGGGTTCAAATATGCAATAAGAATCCAGGGTGGGCTGTTAACCACAAAGACTATGTTTAATAATCAGTGTTAAACTGTACTTCAAGACTTTTTTTGGTATGCAGACTGAGTAAACTGCTTTACATTGCATGATGATCATCATAATTTCTTTGAAAATTCAGCCTTCAGTGTTCTTAACATTGGTCCCACAATTAGCAATTACAATTCCCTCTAGGTGTAAATAAATGAAACGATTCTCTTTCAGACTGCACCGAGGAACAGAGGTCAGCCAAACACTTGGGGGCTAGAGATGACTGTTTGCAAATTACAGCTGTTCACATCTGGAGCTCAGACTTGGCCAACCTCTTAATACTATCCCTCGCAAAAACTAAACTGAAATAACATTGTGATTGCATGAGTAAGAACATAAAATTTAGGAAACACTACATGTAAATAATGCTATGTGGTACTTTGACTAGAAAATTTAATTATTTCTCATAATAAACACCACTAGGGTTGATTGTAGCATTTATTAACTGGTGTTTAGCCAGAAGCCTGTATTTCCCAACACAGGTCTTACAGGCTGTATCTATTTTTCATTACAGAGGGGCCATGACCCAAGCTGAAGGCTGTGACAGTGGCCTATCCACCTTTCTCAAGTGCCTTTTGGTCTGGTCAGCCCTGAACATACGTTGAGCAGATGCATCCAAGTGCTTGAAGTACCTTCATGACACATGTTAATTGGGCACTTTCCCAGTTTGGGTTTTTGTTGGTTTTTTTTTTTTTTTCTACAGCCAATATACCACCACACAGAAGATATCTTCACTCTCATCATAAGATGAATGACAAAACATTTTAGTACATGCCGAGACTACAGTGGCTCACTGTAGTTCAAAACATATGTGTTTATGTACTTAGACACACAGACGCATTCTATAGCACGGAGGACATGAAAATGACCAAAGATTTTGGGGGTTTGGCTTCATTCCCTGACTGACACAGACTTTCCAGGAGGCTTTTGGCAAGTCAGTCCCTCTCTTCACAGTACACAGCAGCGAGGTGTACTTTTTTTCCTTAATCTTGTTCTCCAAAAGGAATGACTCACTTTATCACAAACTAAGCAAATAATTTCAATTTTGGACAATGACCAAGACTGGAAAATTTCAAACTGATAAGCTTTTCTGACCAAAGACAGAGGGCTAGAAGGGAAACAGTTATACAGTCTTAACTATAGGAGGTTCCTTCCATTCTTGCTATAATGCAAAATATTCCAAGATGTGCCAAGTTTTCACCACAGTGTGCATCATGCAGCAACAGGACACTGAATTGCTCTGTGGAGAGTAATGCATAAATCCAAGATGATCTTTTGACTGCAGTAACTGTTCTCTCCTGAGTTCTATTACATTTTTAAAGTCAGTAAAAAATAAAAAAAATGCAAAATAACACTTTTAATCCTTGTAATAGAAAATGGTTGAATTCTCCAGAAGCCAGTCAAGTCCAGAAACAGCTTTTTTTTTTCCTTTTTCCCAGATTTGGGGAGGGGCAGGGGAAAGGGCAAGGGCAAAGGGAGAGCGTAAAGAGTGGTTGGTTTCAAATAGCAACATTGTCCAAAAGGGTGAAAGGGAACAGATGGCCATGGAGAATGCACGCTCAAAGCCCTAAAGAAAAGGGCTATTTTGACAGATCTTGCTGTTTCCTATTCAAGCATGAACACTCTGGCATGGAGAGTTAAGACGATACAAGGAACAACCTCTGTTCCCAGCAACTGACTACAGGCAACTGGCCTCTGAAGCTCTTTGAGAAAAACAACATGAGACAGACAGACAAACAGATATGGCAGCAAGCCCAGATCTCAGCCATCAGGAAAGGGAGGGGGGAAAAAAGAAAAAAAAAAGAAACCAGAACGGCTAGAAACAGCTGCCTTTTCCTGGCTCCAGGACAGAGCATAAGAAAGAGCTTGTCCAGCCTTTCTCATCTTCCCTTTCAATGAAGCTTCTTGAAGGGGTCACCCTCTAGCTGTTGGTCTTTGCCCTGAGGGGGAGGTGAAAAAGAGGACAGAGCAGAGCTCGTCTGGCTCAATAAAACCTGCTTCCTTTAATCACAAAGATCTCCCTCCAGCTAATCAAGAGGAACTCTCAACAAAAAAAACCCCCATCTTAATTAATGCTGGATTATGCATGCAAAAAGGTTGAGAAAGTTAAAGTGGTGTAATTTGTTTGCATAGTTTGTATAGTGGTGAGCCATTATATCCAAGGGCAAGGAGAATTGTCCTTACTGTGGGAAACACTTCTAATGTGCATCCTGACTTTTTCTGTCATTCCTAATCAAGAGAATGCAGCACCAGTTGTTTCATTCACCAGCTCTGGGTATGTAGTGTCAGACAGATTTCTGAAGGGCAGCTTCACATCCATATCCAACATTTAGAGAGAGACCAAAGCCAGTAACTGCAACCAGACTTCACTGTTTGCAAGGTCCACAGAGTAAAAGATGAATCTGAGTCTCTGAATTTCTGATTTATGCCCATTTTCCTTTTTTTAGGGTAGAGCTTGAACTACTGTTTTCCAGCCTGCACCTGCCCACAGGCACAAGCACTGAGCCATATCTTTCCCTTGCACAGTAATCTGGAAGAGGTACCAATGGCAGTTTTCACACAATGGTTGTAGGAAGGAAAGAGGGGGCAAAAGGCATAAAAATTAATTATCTTCACAATTCTTCCCCAAGGCGGGGAAGTAGCTATCATCCCAATTTTAATATCCTCCTCTAAAAGAAAAATCATTGAAGGAAGGAAAAAGATAGTAAAGAACTGTGGACGCTCACATGCCAGAACTCCAGAAGAAGAAATGCAAATGTTACAGACTGATCCTATCTGTGCCTTTGTTCGCTCAGCTGTGAAACTGCATTTGATAACGTTAGTCAAGAAAGAGCAAACATGTAGAAAGAACAGACCAAAACAACAAATCACCATCAAATCTTCAGGCTCTAAAGATATCCACATTATTATCAAAACCTGGGGTTTCTATAATATGTAAATAGTTTGGGATGGGTTTTTTCCACAAAGGATAGCCAATGTATTCATTACTAGCTGTAATTGTTAATTTGTAACTAAAGAGATAGGATCTTACTAATAAAAATAGTCAAACAATAAAATTCCTTATTTACACTAAATCAGATAAATGCATTTATTTTCTTCTTAACCATGTGCTTCCTGTGACTAACTGCTCCAGGCTATACTTACTAAAGGAATCTTAAATGTGGATTATTGGCTAAGTATTAATGAGCATTGAACTTGTTGATTCATCTTTCATCCCTAACTTTCCTTGAGTGAAGACAACCTGGTACAGTTACCACATAGTTTTTGTTTAGTGTCCATCTCTTGTTACTGCCTGGGTAACGAACAGCGTTCACAAACTGAATCTGTCTTTCACCCTGCAGGACAGGTGGTCCCACAGCATATTCCCACACATTCCAAATATTTTAAGTGTTCCACATCTGTTGTATAAAACGTTTTTAGTTCCCTGCAAGAACAGGAGATGAAAACAAAAAGTTATAAATACCACAGTAACTGACCTTTGATACCATACAAGCTCTCTGTCATTTCAATGAGATGATATATTTCAAAAAAGAGCTCAACCTTCATTTGTTACGCTATACAGCTATTAAAAACTCTTCCAAAGAAGATAACCTGTAAATTAACTTATGACAGCTGTAATAGGACAGATGATAAACCTGAGTGTGGATGTCCTTTTGTTTTTTTTTTTGAAGTGCCTGCTGATGTCTGCTTTAAAAAAATAATAGAAACAGCTCCGATGAATGTATAAATGATCTGGGTGGGATTTTTAGAAGTGCTCAGTCTTAGTCTACAGTAGTTAGGGAAACAATGCTTTTCATTTTTTTGGTTTTTCATTACTAGAATGAACCTTTTAAAAACATATGACTGCAAGCAATTCTCAGTGGTGAAAAAGAGTCACTGGTTAAAATTGGAAAATAGGAAATTGAAAGTACTACTTGCATCTCAACTACAGAGGTACTATTAGGAGACAGAAAATTACTGTAACTGGCATGGGGTAGAACAACAGTTCACATTTCTGCTCTTTCTGAAAGTGTTCTGAAGTGGTAGCAACTGCCAGCAGTTGGGAATCTGGTTTGCACCTCAGTGCAGAAGTGGCATATCTCACTTTACCCGCACTGTGGCTCCAGCGGATACTGGCTTGTTACCCGACTGTGACAGGAGAACATCCACTGCTCCATGACCAATGTAATTTCCAACAATAGAATAGCATTCCTTCAAGTACTTTTGCCAGTGTGACAACGCTTCAGCAAGGAAAGCTGTTGCCTCATCATATGCGATATTAGGAGAACAAATGAGATCTCCATAGCTATGCAACACAAACAAATCCAGAATTTTTGTTGGCTTGTTTATTTTCTAAATAAAACAGAAACCTTCTATTCTGTCCTAGAGTGAAATGTTATAGTGGATATCTATGTGACAGAACCAAGACTCAGGGAAAATTAATGCCCATGTATGACCACTCTTGAAGAAAGCACTGCTGGAATACATAGCAAATGCTTTGATACTGCTCAAGGGGCCAGGGACAAAACATTTAAGTATACTTGCCTCAGTTAATTTCGAAATACAACTACCTTTGTCCTGCCCTAACCAACACTGACTGCAAGGCACAGTATCTTGTCAGTCCATAACGGCATCATGACACTGGTGTGAATGAGGATGTGGACATCTTCACTGATAACACTACTGGATATATACTAAGTGGAACTAACTCATACAAGAAAGGAACTTTGCCTTTCTTTTCAACTGTGCAAAACTTGCTCTATCTCACTGTTAACTCCAAGAGGTTTCCTACATCCTGGTACTACATCATGAAGAGGAAAGACAAGAGAGGCAAGAGGGATGGCGATGATGAGGTACCTTGGTGGGTGCTACTGCAGGAGCCTGAGAGGTGGGAATTGTCTAAATTTCACTTGACCTGAAAATCCTACCTTTCTAAAACCAATTCTGATGCAGAAATGTTAGCGTGCTTAACTCTGCAAAGCAAGAAGCTGCCAATGAGAAATTACAATAGATATTACTTGCTATTATATTAAAAGATTCATTTTTCATTTTTATTGAGAAAGAATTTCAACAGACAAGAGAACAACTACAGAAAAAAAATCAGCATGTCCAAAGGAACTCATACAGTGAATTTCAATGAAATGCCTGGAGACAAGACCTTGCACTTCCTAAGCTTTTAAATTATACTGAAAACTTCTAAAGAAAAAAACCCAATCAAGTAAAGGTTAACATATTTTCACTGGCATTTCAGGAAAGAAAATATGAATTTGTACCATGTTCTCTCCTGAATCCAGAAAGGCCCAAACTATACCCCAGTATGTTAAGGGATGACTTCACACAAACCAAAAAGCTTCAGAGGCATACACTAGCTCCTCAAATTGCTCTATTCTCTCTGCCACCCATACAAAAGTGTAATTTTGGCTATCTCTCTAGATTCTAAGTGTTTCAGGAAATCTAGAGAACACTTGATCAGAAAGCCCTTGTATGCAATTACATGATTGCCATAAACACAAGATGCTCTCTAATGAACAGTGCAGTGCTTCATGGGTAAGCTCCAGATGGCTTCAGAGCAAGGGGAATTCATCTGGCCTCCCAAAGTAATTTCTGATACCTAAGAGATCAGCTGGGTTCCCTCATAAAGTTTTGGACAGTATCACATCCTGGCTAGTGTTCCATTACCTCTTCATGGTTCCATCACTTTGGTTTTCACTCCCATGGTAAACTGCTGAAAAATCTAGCAGTGCAGAGATCAAGAGTAGTTAGTAAGCAAGGGACAGTCTTTCCTCAGAAAACTAGGCTTGATTCTGTTTCTTTCCATGATGCTGACACGGTACAATCATTTCACTTTTTCCCTTCATCCAGGTCTTTAAGAAAAACAAGCATCAGTGGCCCCACTGAGAAAAGGCACTGAGAAAATACCACTGAGAAAGGCAATCAGCTGTTGGGTGGAATTTAAACCACTGATGGCTACTTTTTGAGCTCATAGGTTCTGTTAATTTTACACTACTTTGAGTTCACCCTTCAGTCTGCCTCTTTCTAATTACACAACAAGGACACTACACCAGATCATGTCAAAAAGATCTGATAAATGGAAAATTAAATCACATGAGCTGTTCTGCCCACATCCACCAAGCCAGTCATCCCATCATACAAGACAATCATACTAGTGAGGTGCAATTTACTTCTGGTAAATCCAGTCTGGCTGTTTCCCATCACCTTCTTACCTTCACATGCCTGGAAACCTTAGATGGATCAATATATCCTAGACTTAATTCTAAAAGAATTCTGTGCTTTTGGTGACTTACATAGAATGAAAAAGAAAAAAATTTACTCCAGCTAATTGTTTAAAATGCTGATAAATTTGATAGATACTGATAAATTTGATAGATACTTAAAAAAATAACCTTAAACCTCTGTATTTCAAATACAAATTGACAACAATTGCAAGTAAGATAGCAAGATGTAGCCATAGGATTAGAAAACAAATAAAAACCAAGAAAATTCAACCATTTGTTATAACTGTATTTACTCTAAAACTGAGAACATCAAGAGGGTGTTCAGGATGACAGGGTAGATAATAATGAGTGCATTCAACTTTCCATGGAGTTACACAGGTGAAAACTACATATTTATTCTCCTCCAGCAAGTCTCTTGATGTATTCATGAACTTGCCACGGGAACAAACTGTGTAACCTTATTCACTGTTTTCTTTGTTAAAAAGTACTTTTAAAAAAATAATTTGGGAAGCACGGCAAAATTGAGAGCACCGATCAGGTCTGTGAATTTCTGTGATCTCATATACCAGAAAATTTGCTCTGCATCGAGATATTAAGTACTTTCCATGCACAGGTCAAGATGTTAAGCAGACAGCTCTGTTGCAGGTTTCCTTCTGCTCATCTGTCAAGGATTTTCTAGCCTCCAAAGCCATTCAGGAGCTGTGATGGGATTGAGTTCCCACACTGACAGATGCAACAAATGATGTGACAAACTGCATGCGATGTTTAGGTGATGATTTAGACTTTCAGCTTATACCTAATAATACAGATGCTCAGAATCTCCTACATCTCAATAGAGGCCTATCCTCTTAAAAATAACATGTAAAGAAGGGTCACAGAAGCCCAGAGCTATATCAATTACTTTGAATTTTCCAGTCCCACAGAAATACGGGATAATGTAGGCAAAGAGCAAAAAGAATTAAGCTTTCACACCATCACTCAGAATAACCAGAGCAGACTGGTTATTCCCAGTGAAAGGATTGTGCTATCAGTCTAAAATGTTATTTTAATGACTTACATAATATCCTCTGGAGTTTCAATGACATTCTCATCATCCAGTTCTAGTGACAGTGTCTACAGAGCAGCAGCAGGGACCTTTGTGAAACACACTTGACAGCAGCGACGTAGGGATGGAAGTCAGCAAGTTCTGCCATTAACAGAGCACATTCCCCAGTCTGGATGTTACTACCAGTGCTCCACTACAGTGAATACTAAAGTTCAAGTCCCACCAGCACAACCATGGCAGTCTGCTGTTTCAGCTCTTTGCCAGCAGAGGACTTTGCTAAATCTGTTTTATATAATAGAAGCTGAAATTATTACCCAATTCTGAGCTGGAGCCATTGATGGTGTATCAGTCTACAGTGTTTCTATCCTATGCTGTACCATGGGGAATTTGTGCTTTCCTTTGCTCACTTTAAAAAAGGTGAGATATTTGTATTCAAAGCTTTGCTGCTAACTGCAGAGTTGGATTACGGCTTTCTAATTTCCAGCTGTAGACAGCTGTTCCAGCAGAGAGTAGGATTTATAGCGACATCTTTGATGGCAGAATGGGGTCTAGTTGCACAAGGAGTTTTACATATGTAGTTTTCAGCCACAACTGATGAAAAAAAGCACATCAACAGATTGCAGCCATGGCTAACCTAGAGTCACACTCCAATTAGAAAAAATTTCAGAAAACAAAACTCAGCAAGTGTTGCACAACAGAAATACAATTCACCAGCCACCCCTATTACAAAGAACCACAGGCTTAATCCTTTACTGGAAAACTGATCAACTACTTCTCAGATGTGCTTCCCTTTTCCTTCTTTTCTCTCCTCAATGAAATTTTCATTCTCACCTGGAGTCATGCCATAACTTTTAGTCTGGGAAAATATCAGAGAACCACCTTGCCATAAGAATCCAGCTCTGTTCCATCCTAAATTTGGTGTCAGCTTCAGCATCGTACACACTATCAGCCACCGACAGCACAGATTAAAAAAAGGAAAGTAGAGTGTAATTAATTTGATATCTTCTATGATAAAGTCATCCACCTCATGGGTAAAAAGAAGGCCGTGGATGGATTTTCATAGAATCACAGAGTTGCAAGGGACACAAGTAACTTCTGCGTGTGTTTTGGGTTTTCTAGCAAACACATCCCACAGTCTTGATTATTATCCATACACAAGTTTTGCCACTCTAATGGAATTAACATGCTGCTTTTCATTTGCTAGCACGAGTTCTTGAATGATTTAAAGATTCTTATATCCCAGCTCTGTTTTCCATGTTAAAATTGGTATTCCTAAAAGCAGTGGCTCACCCCAGAGGACATGCACCATGTCAGCACTGACTTGGAAGAATGTGCTGCTTGAGATGCACATTCTCCATTTGAGAAAACCATTGAAATAAACATCACTGAAATATTTATTAATACTGGACACTGCTGATCAGACAGGAATTTTAATGACTTAACTATAAAATGACTTTTTATGTCTCATTTAAATGATTAATGTCCCATCAAAAAATTACTCAAAAATTACATCCCACTCTCTGTACAAGGTAAAGGGCTCCAATTCTTTCAACAATCACAATTCTCTTATATAGCTATTTCCCAGAGATAAAGAAACTGCAGCCTCAAAGAACCTGAAGTGTGCCTGAATTTTCATATGCTTTTAGTAGTACCCTCACCTTTGTTCTGCAGCTCTTCCACTCTCACCCGGGATACTATCAGTTTCAGTGAGGTTCCACATCACCAAAGTAACATTTCTCAGTGTCTATTGTGCTTGCTGCCTTGTCTGAAAAAGCTTTTAATAAACTGACTTCACCATTACTCAACAGCAAAAACTCTGTATTGCTGTCCATGTTGTAACATGGTGGATGTTCTTAGAAGATTTTATCATTCATTTGCTAGCACAAAACTGCTTCACACAATCAGGGTGGGGGAGTATGGGAGCATAAATTGTCTGAGATCAGCACCAAACCTTGTCTCATCTCCCAAGGGTGATGAATCATGCACCCTGCTCAGAATAAACATATCCACAGTGAAGGAGCCTGTTGGATGGATTAGATGGAAAACACCCTAACTGGAGGATCCATTTGTCTCGTAGATGTCAGAACAACGCATAAAGAGAAAAAAGAAATCAAGCCACAGTCAAAATTAAGTCTATGATTAAATTGCCACGAGTGTATCTCAAGCCCTCACACAGGTTTGGGTTTTTCCCCTTTGTAATACATTTTTAAAAGAATTCAGGTTACCATTTATCTGCGAACATGTCACTGCTTTCCATGGTATAGCTAATAGCCAGTTATTATGAAGGAATGCATATTTTGCACACAAATTCACTTCTACATTATTTTTGAATGGTTTAAGGAAGAAGACATGCCAATGGCAAGGGAGGGTGGGAGGAAACTAGGAAAAAAATCAGAGGAGCCAAGAGTGAAATGGGGTCAGCAGCAGGAAGCAGAATGAGGTGGGGAGAGTTGAGCTCTCCAACAGCAGGAATGGCAAACTGCCCAGAGATGGCAAGTACCAAGAGAAGGAGATTGGGGAGGAGAAAGCAATGAGCATGCTGAATTCTGGGTTGTGTGAGGAAGCCATCAGACCATATAGCACAATTTAGAATTGAACTGGGATAGGATAATAACACTGCTAAAACTGAGTACTGATCTTCAAGGCATCACATCTCTCATTTGTGTAAAGAAAATACCAAAGACCTTTCAGGAGAGATTGCATAATCTATAGACAGCTCTAAACAAATGTTCTGGTTTCCTTATGGAGAAAAGATGCTATTATGCCAGCTGAATCACACATCATGTAAAGACCCCTTCAAACTTCATACAGGAAAAAACAGTTCAGATTTATGTACTACACCTGTACCTATATGTAACAAGTAGTTTTTCATAAGTTTCTGTTATTTTTTTTATTCCATGTTGCAGATCATGTTCTGCAAAGTCCTCTATGGAGGTTTCTGTAGTCCTCCTTTGTCAGCTCTGAATGCTGGAGAAGAATCTTTTTGTGCTTTAACAGGGCTGTCAAGATCAATCAAAAGTCCCAGTACATCATCACTGAATACCTCTCCATAAAGATAAATGTTCTTATAGGATATTCTCCAGTTTCAAGTCTACTTCTTCACTTCACCTAAAGAGCAAAGAGTAACCTATCTTCTCAGATGGAATGGTAAAATTATTTTTCTGGTAAAATTATTAAAAACCTTTTCACAGGTCTGGTACATGAATCAGAATTTGAAAACAAGAATACAATTAAACTCTCCCCATTTCTAGATGTTCTGCTGCCTCCTAGTTCACATCTTCACTAAATTAACTTTAGCCATACAGCTGAGGACTCACCCTGGACACGAGAGAAGGCAAGTGCATGCAATGTGCAGCCCAAAAGGAACCCTCCAACACTCAGAAGAAACCTGGTTTTCTGTCCTAATGCTCTTCTTGTGAGTAAAATGTTATAGCTGGAGGTTGCCCAAAGTCAGTTTACAGCCTGATTTTATTAATCAACTTCTTAAATACTTTTAATAAGCCATAGAAAAGTCAAAACTGTGATTTCATCAACTACGCCAGGCAACTGCACTTTTAAACAAGTACATAGCCAAAAAATGGGGCTCTACTAGTGACTCTATCTTTAAAACAAGACCAAGGAATCTGCCAAAACCAAGAGGTCACAGTCAGCAAAGATGCCCATGCAGAGGAACAGGCTCTGCCTGTTTCCTCACCCGACTTAAGCTAAAGATAACTGCAGCCCTTCCTCTCCTTGCTTTCTGTATTCCATCCTTCTGCCAACTGACATTGACCAGATGGGCCCTAGATTTTAATAGCTGTGTGAAAAGAAGAAGGGATGTCTCCTGATGTGCTTGTACTGACCAGAAAACCTACCTCAGGCTGGAACATGCCAAGAGTTGCCCATTTGAAATACTAAACAAAAAACCTAGATACTTTACATCAATGGAAGCTGCAGAACGGTTCACACTGGAACTGTGCATGCACACACATGCACACAGTGCAAGTGAAGGGGCTTATTAAAGATGAAAGAAGGTCTCACATCACCCCTTATAAGGGACCATTGTCTCCCTTTCTGCTGCAGTGTTCTGTGAAGCTGTGGGAAACAAATGACCTCCGAGTCACAGAGCTGTCTGTAACTGAAAAAGAAAAGAAAGGGGGAGGGTGAAGCAGTTTTGTGGGAGGGCTGGTGTCCTCCCTGTCTCATCTTCCAAGGCCATCCCCACCACTATGCCATCCCCACACACAGCACAGGGGTGTTTCTCATGCCTCCAGCTCCTGCTGCAACTCAGCCAGCAACAAAACTGGAGTCCCAACAGACAGAACAAGACATCCTTTACCACCAGCACAAGGGATTTTCCCACCTGGCTGCCTGGCTGAGTGCTCGACCTTAATGGTTGAAGGTGTGCTCCAGACCTCCTGCTTTGCTTAGAATAAAGGTAGACAAAGATTTAGAAACAGATAAAACAACAAGAAGTAAATGAAGCACTGAGGAAATGGGAGAAAAAGAAGGATGGAATGTAGCACACAAGGGAAAATGTATCTATAGTTGATGCTTACGTGCAGTACTAAGTTTCTGGTTGTGAGAGATGCTGAGAGGAGCAAAACTGAGCTAAACAACACCCAAGCACATGCACTTCCCAAAGACTCATGAGTCACTTCGAATACAAACCACACTCATCACTAAAATCTTCTCATTCTTTTTGCTTGCTCCACATAACTTTCCTTCTAGTCACTGGATTAATCTTTACTCTTTTTCAACTAAATAGAGGACTATTCTCCATTATATTCAACATTGCTCCAGAGTGCAAGACTGGTATTTGTGACCTCCAGTTTGAATTACTGTTTTTTTACCAAAAAATGAAAAGAAACATTTTTGTAAAGTTGGTTTAGGATGATAGATTTCTCTTAAAGCATTAACACAAAATCCAGCTTTCCACTCATCATCTCGCTGAAGATTTCTGCCTTAATGTTTGCAATCAGAGCTGAAGATGCTGCTGCCAGATGCACCAGACCAAAAGATAGTATTGCAGATATAACTATGTTCAAAACTACTATCAACATTCCATGAATTTTTTTCAAAATCAGTAGGTTGGTAGAGGAAAAGATTTTTGAACTAACTACAGGCTAAAATAGAAGAGTTTACTATCACCATCATTATTTTATATCTAAATTTTTAAACATTTAGATATAGACACTTTTGTAGTGCACAGAGATAACTGCACATGCAGAGAAAGGTGTTTTTTTTTCCCACAGGCAAATCTTATACTTAAGGTATTTTTAATTTAAAAGTATATAGCTGTATTACTAACAGCAACAAATATTGTAACATGAACATTTTCAAAAATTAATAAAACTTTCCATGATAATTTCTCTTTTGACTATTTAGTATAATACATGTCAAGCTGAAGTCAGGTTTTTAAGCCCAGCATGATACTGTCTGGTATTTCTGAAATACCCAGAACCAAACAAAAACTGTTCTCAATTATTGAGGTTCATAAAAAAAGCTCAGTACAAGGTTCTGATTCCCTTTTTAGTTAACAGAAATCCCCCCCCCCCAAACAGCTGAAACCCAGACTACAGCTCTAGCCACCTCTCTTTCCAACATCAACAAAATTTTCCGCTTCTGTCACAAGATTTTGACAGTTCGTATAACATCAATGAATCAAGTCTTGTGGTCTCTCAAGACAAGCTGCATTGTCCCCAGTGCACATAAAAGGGAAATCAGTAGAAAAACAGCTTTGGGTAGTTATAACTGCAAAGTGAAAAACGGAGATGGAGAAAGAAGCACTATTCTTATTTGGTCAAGGGCTAAATGCATTCAAATCAACAAAGCTTGGATTAAAAGTAGCAAAATGCTTCCCAGGAAAGAGTCAAGCCATAAGGAAGGTTAAATCTTGAAGAGCCCTTGACAGTCCTAACTCTTACAGGAGAGAGCAAAACCCATGATGCAGTAAAGATCTGTACTGACATTTGTTATTCCTCATAACAGGATTATAGACGTTCCACTGTAATTCTGTAAAAAAAGCTTTCTAACTTTGCTTAAGTCTTTCAGCAAGTTTATGGTAAAGTCATGTACAGAAGCCAGATCTCCAGCTGCACTGCCCTATAATTTCAGAATCCTTCTGAAAAGGACTTACATGCATATGTAAGCAATATCTATATGTAACATACAATAAATGCATAAGTGTCACTGCATAAACAGACTGTATCTGAAAGCTAGGGAAGCCAATCATGCTAGAGAGGTCTGAGTTAGTGTCTGAGAAATGGAAAGTTAAACTTCTGTAATGACACTTGGCTTTACGTACAGCTTTTCACGTTCCCTGTTCATGGCAAACAGTAATTGCACTACTGGTTTGCACTTGCCATTCAGAGTGAAATGAAAACAAACCACACAAATAGAAAGCAGTAAACTAATAATTATTATTCAGTGTTTTGGTTAAACGGTCATAAGTAGGGAACAGTCTAAAGCTTTCTTTCCATCTTCATGATGATCCATTCAAGATGCATCTACATGTGACAAAGTCAATGAAAAGCATTGCACTATCTATGAAACTATTTGCTAAGGACAGTAGCTATGCATGGTGATGGAAAGGCAGTTCATAACCTTCAGCATACCTAGCTGCAAACCCCAATACATTAGATTCAATATAAATATTGACATCCTGAACACAGTTACATGCTGCTCCTGTACTCTGTAGGCAAATTATGATAAAAAAAAATCAACAAAACAAATCTAGGGAGAACCACTTCAGGGCAGTAAAGGCCAGCACAAGCTACCCAACACTACACTTTATCCCTTTCCTTGGACAAACACAAACAAGGTCAGTGCCAAAGGAAAAATATGCAGCATTGACCAATCTATTCTATTTCCAAGTCCCTGGAAATATTACACCTAAAGCAAGCCTTTGTTCTGCTCTGATCAGCCTGCACCAAAAATAAACAGTGACAGTGTACTAAATACATACACATTTTATTCTTCATTCATTAACATCCATCTCAATTATTTCACAAAGAATGTATTCCCAGCTAGTGAGATATTTAAAACTGTCTTGCAGCAGAAGTACCAATCTGGCTCTCATTCTTGTGTGGTTTCAGAAAGCAGCTGTTTGTGTTTACATTTACCCACAAACAATTCAGCTTTTTAATCAAACAAGAGCTGCTTGGGTGCCTTTGCCCATGGCTATGGGAATCAAATCAGTCTGGAAAACAGACCTTTGACAACAATACTAAGAGGCCTCAGCGGATGCAGAGGATTAAGAGAGGTATGTTTTTTGAGAAACTAGGTTTATAGTCTATAGCAGTTTCCATCCTTTGTAAATATACTGGGCTCAGTAGCAAACTTCAAACTCTCAAAAGGGCCTGGGTGAGTTTTCTTTGTTCTTCTCTTTGCTGTCCTTTCTTGCCTCATGTGCTGACATCCTCTATCTTTTCTCACCAGCACATATACAGAAACACAATAAAATTTTAGTTCACATCTACTCTAAAGCAAGCTATGCAATCCAAAACAGGATGACAATTTTTTCCCTGCAAGAGTATTTACAATTAGAGGGGTATCACTTGTGTGATAACTCTTGCTTTGAGGTTAAATAGATTGGGCAAGCTTCTCTCCATATTTCACTTCATCTTTGTGGAGGCCTTTTCCTGTTGCTGGCCTGCCTGGAGCTGCTGTTGAGATTCACAAAGTATCACAAAAACAAGACTCATTAATTCCTCTAGAAATTAATTCAACACTGAAATATCAACAGTATGCATCATAAGGAGTCAAACTGAGACATATACTGTGGCAAAGATTTCTGTGTTCTTGCACTGGTGAATCAGCTAGCAAAGGAGGAACAAATGAGCTTAAACACCACAGCTGTACACTTGAAAAGGCAAAAAAGTTGTTCTGGTGTATCTCAGTGAGAAGCAACTCCCTAGTTCCCTCTCCTCCTGATCACAGCCTAGTAATGACAGCTTACTTACCTGCAGTACTTTGAAACACAGGCCTCTGAGCCACTCCTTTGGCTTCTTTCCTTTTTGGAAAGAATAATTTGCAATACACTTTGCAATCTTTGTCTGCAAAGTTTCTAAAAGAAATGACAAGGTGAACTATGAAAACAGGATTCTACCAGGACATTCTTCTCTTCTAGAAATGGAGCATAAACCTTAAAACAGCTAATACACTAGAAAAATTCACTAGAAGTGACATAGCAGCAGAAATGGGAGGCTTTGACTGAAAAAGAGCAGTGTGTTTTTTCTTGCAGCCAGGTAATGGTGTCTTCCTGTTCCACCAGGAATTCAAGGGCAAATTTGAAGACATACACTTTCAGAAAAAATTTACATAGTCTCACAGATGCTTGACTAAGAAAAAGCAGATGAAGGCCACAACAGGAATGTAAATTCTCACTTGAGATGGTCTAAAGACTGATAGAGGACATCAAACAAGCAATAAAAAAAGAAACAAAAAAACACCACTGTCACCAGATGGGTGCCAGATTCAAAAAAACCAACATGATTGTCCCACAAAATGGAACACAAGTTCTCCATACTCTATCATTGGTGCTACAGGCTTTAACAAAAGCTTGGTTTTTAACCAAACCACTAAAACTTCGTTTTCCTATAAAGTCACTTTAAGTAGATCACTGCTAAAAGACTCAGTGAGAGGCAACCTGGAGACACTGTGTTTTGATTTCATAATGGATCTGCATCCTCTGAGATTCCCTAGCCAAGGTAGCACATAATCCTTTTCAACAAAGCAACACTGTTCAGGCAATTCCCAAGCTAGCAGCTAAAGGAAAAAAAAATAACCCTTACCAAAGAATACACAAACAACTATCTGCAATCTGAAAGAAAATTCACTTAGATACAAACTAAACAGGAAACTAAAGTGTCTTGATTTTAAATAAGGGGAAGCTGCAGATGAGTTCTGCCTCTCTAGAGAATAAAAGCATTTCAGTGTTATGGCCCTAGCAGAGAAGAACTTATTATTCTGCCTTCTCAAAACCTCAAGTCTGTGATCTCTGTCCAGTAAGTATGAGGGAAGATTAATTCCCTCCATTAACTTCTCAAGTCTTTTACCTTGAATGCAAGTTTGAAATTGTGCACAGCATCCTTATACAAAAAGCAGTCCCTGGGTTTCACAATCCAGGTTACCCTTCCTCAGCAAATGCAGTTTATTACATGGAGGAATGCCAAAAGTTAAATGTGTGAGTTTATACAGACGTACCACACTATTTGTGTTGGACTGATGAAACTACCAGCAAATGAAAACAATGACTCTAAAGGAAAAAAATCTAAGAACAGAGTGTTCATATATTTGCGATTTTGGTTCCTAAAAAGACACACTTTCACGAGTTGAGTTCAGAATTTACAGACTACCAAAAAAGAGCATGGTAATTAGACTAAATATTCCTTTCCATCTGAATTTTATGTACATTTTAATTTTATTTTAAATTCCCGCCTTTTCCTGAGTTATTCAGATTTCTTTTACAGTAAAACATCACATTTGATATGGATTTCTAGATTTCATACAAACCAAATCAAGAAGGTTTAACACATAATTTTTGAAGAATATGAGGTAAACTTAAGCATGATATCATCATAAAAGTAAACTAACAAACAAGAATCTAACTATGAAAATCTAACAATCACCAAACCCCAAAAGTTAGTAGATTCTCATTTGATTGCTAGTTAAGTTTTCACAAGGATTAAAGAATTCTTCTTCAAAGAATTTTGCACAAAATGTTGTTAAACTAATATCTACAAACCAGAAACACTAAGCTAACATAGCAGAGATAATCAAGTCAGCCCTTCTCTGAGCATTATTCAAAGGATACGCTCAAAATTAGAAGCAATAAAGAACAGAATGAATATGAAGGACAGGTCAGTGAGAATTTAACCCAAAGCATCCACCTGATTACACAAAAGCCTAGATAATATCTCCACAGTGCAAAGCAGTTTTTCCCTTTGAATAGTTGAGGAAACCGACATATTGTCATAGTTGCCAATTAGCTCTGATGGAGATACATGTGACGTATTCACTTACTTCTTTCTCTCAGCAAACCCTTATGACTGAAAGCAAGGGAAGTAGCCAAATTTATGCTTCCTCATACCCTTCATATCCTCACTGATTGTGAAACCCTGCAGCTGTCCCACAGGAGCCACAGTGACTTAGCAGCTCAGCATTTCTCTTGTGGACACTCAGGTTATGACAGACCTGCCTGAGGTGAAAGTACATCCCACAGCAAATAACACAGCCAATGTATCAAAACACTAGTTAGTGAAGACTCAGTAGCAATACCTGGCAGACACAAATCAGTTCTCCATTATCAGTGGCAATCATTGGCTGAACACTGATTGGAAATCAGTGAATTTATTTTTTCCCCCACTCTAACAAAAAAAAAAACTTGTTACATGCATGAAACCAGTACCATCCTTCTGCCACTCTCCTATGTCTCATGTGCAGTATATTTCTAGATTCACAAAATCAAAGATCATTTTTTAACGTGTTTTGTGAATAAGTCAACTTCTGATGAGGCAAAATCAGAACACCTTAAAACTAATGCAAGCTTCTAAAACTTCCATAAATAATTGCTGTGAAGGCTATTTGATTTCTTCCATTCCTGTTTTTTCATAATAAGCTAAAATTTCCAAGGTATCTTAGGATGGTCAGAAATCCAGTGGATGCAAAACCATTGTTTTAAGGAAAATAGGGTTATCGGAGTGTGGCAGGGAAATTTTAAGCAACACAGATTTCATACTGTCTGTGAATTATATCTTTGTTCTGTTCTTTTTCACCTTCATGCATCTGTGCAACCAGAGTCATCTGAGATATACCAATGGAGTGGTTTGCTTTTTCATCTCCCAGTTGAAGAATGCAAAAATAGAAACTGAAGACTTTACGAGATAGATCTTGCACTTACGTCTGCAACAGATCTATAGATCTTCCTAATGTATCCTGTAATTATAAATGGCAGATAACTGGTATCTTAACTTAGCAGTTGATAAAAATAATGGTACAATCAGCTAGGGCTACACATTCACAGAGAGGAGAAAGTGTCTTTCAAGTAGGCTACTGCTAGCCCCTGTGTCTTGGATAGCAGCATAAGCATTGTCAATCAGGCAAAGTTCCCCCACTCTAACAAGGCGCAGGTCAGAGAGTGAATGAGGAGCAGGTAAAGATGAATGGGTTTGTTCTTGGCACCCATGAATACAATTTATTACACTATTATGTAAAGCAATGAAGAAATGGTAATTTATGATTAAAATAATATTGCATTGTTGCATGATGGTTCTCTTGTCAAAACACAGAAGAAGAAAGAAAAACATCAGCTTTAGTGATGAGCCTCCAAATTTAAGTGCTATCTGTAGCTAGTGCTCAACCAGAGCTTGTATCTCATACCCTGCTTAGGCTGTCCCTGAACTTATAATGATGCAAAATAAAATGATGCTAGGTCTAGAATTACACAAAACATAATCTCCATTTTATAAAAGGCTGTTCAGCTAGACAGCCTAATCCAGAGACATAAAATTACATTGGCCATCATCAGACAACCTTCAAAAATTTGGCCTTCCTAGAGTGAAGTCAGATGCACATCTGTAATTAACAGCACAGCCTGACATGGGCTACATACACAAGCCTTCGCTGTCAGAGCCACTCTCGGCAGAAAACAGCAAGAAGCTCCTTTCTAGGGCTTTCTAGAAGCCGAAAAGAGAGAGCAGTGGCTCCCGGCAGCGGCGGGGGTGCTGTCAGCTGAGCAAGCAGGGGGTGGAGCCAGAGAACTGGCAGACGAAGTTGC
>VZTY01022337.1:126348-150358 GCA_013400935.1 Turnix velox | reverse complement strand
CTATTCTATGATTTTATGATAAGGGTATTCTCTTGAGATGAGTGACTGTTCCATCTCTGACTCCAGTAACTGTTCTTAAAATAGTGGGACAGTCACAGGGTTTAATTTTCGCAAACTCATCCCAGCTATGCACAGAATAAAAGTAGTGATTAATTTTTCAAAAAGGCTTTGTTAAAGCCTTCACTGTTGAAAAATTATGCAGCAGGAATGAGAATGCAAAATATGATCACTGCTATTGTCTTTATAATGCTTTCTCTTCTCAAGTATTGGATTGCACCAATTGATGCATCAAAATACTAAGCAGAAATTGGCTGAACAACAGATTTTTTTTTTGAGCCAAGAAATAAATATCGCCAGGAATCAAGCTTATGCCAATAATGACTTGTAGGAATGTAAATCTTTATGTCTACAAGTCATCCTATGCATAGTGGGTTTTTAATGCCTTTTGTTAATGTTTTTGTGACACTAAATAACTGGAAGTATGTGCAAAAGAACAGCAGATTGCACCAAGGAACAGGACATGACACCTCTTCTGGAAAGCATAGTCAGATGTCCCAGGACACACTTGGGAACTGCCATTGAATGATGGTTATTTTGCCCCAAATTTTAATGCACAACAAGAAACAGGGAAAAAAATCACAGCTATGACTGCAGAGAATCACTCAGCACCAGCTCCAACGACAGTGAGCAGAAGACAATTCCCCAGAGGCCCTTCCCAACCAATTTTCTGTGCCTAGGGGTAGCTTTTTTGAAATCATCTAGCCATAAAAGGAAGACACAGTTTCAAGCAGCACAACTCAATGCCAGGCATAAGAAATTTTAGGAAATGATCCTACTTCTAGTTGATGTCAATGACAAAAATAATATCACCATTCTTAAACCACTGAATATTATAGCTACAAAAATACAAAACAAAGAGAGGGTGTAACCCAAGCACTTTGGTATTATAAAATATTGCCAAGGTATATGGATTTAGTATGCAGACATAAATACTCAGGGCAGGGCAGGGAAAGCTACTTGCAAAAGGCTTGCCAAATTTTGCATTCAGTTTTCAGCCTGAAAGAAACTATATGGATTCTAACTGTTTAGGACAGGTCACAGTCAAAGATATTTGCTAGCAAGCTAAGTGCAAGCATAAGTTTCACGAGGAATTTGGTATTTAGTTTGCCAACTTACAGAGAAACCCCTCCAACTGCACTGTTACTACTTTTACCTCCATCCTCTGGACCAGAGCTCACTTATGGATGTCTACTTCTTCTTGAGATAAAGCATGAAAGAGAAATTCTAAAGGAAAAGAAACAGAGCAGATGACTTTCTGGCTTCTTCACCTTTTCTTCTCCCATTTCCCTATATTTATATACTTATATTATAAATACATTCACATGATCTACAGGGCTGTGCCTGAAGTTTATGTTTGGGCCATTCTTAGAATGTCTACTGATATCTCAATAACAACAACAACAATAGTAATAGTAATAATAATAATTATAATAATAATAGTTATCTTCACCACCCTGGGCACCTTGTCTCTTCTGTTCTCCTTCACTACTGCACTTCATACTACAATTTATTCTTTTGTGTCCTAAGCCTCATGACAGATTTTTGTTGCATGTCCCTCTTTAGTGCACATAAAAACAGCAACAGTTTTTATTTGCTCTTTGATCCCTTGAGTTTTACTTTGCCTTGAGCAAAGGCTGACAAAGATTTCTGGCAAGACTGCATGGCAGTAGGTAGGTACCCATAAGAAACACCCTAATGGTGTGCCATTATTAAGCAGTGTCAAAATAGTATCTCCTTCCAAAATGAAGATAAGTTTGAAGAAAAAAGGATAAAAAATAGAGCATTTTTACATGTAAAGTGGAGCACAATGTTTCTCTAAGCACAGAAAACTAATATAAGTACCTATGGCAATCAGATATTCCATTCTGACCTAGGTAATAATTTAGAAAAATTAAAGCTGTTTCATTTAACTATGGAGACATTACTAAAATGGTAGGTAATGGTGCAAGGATAGAAGTAGAACTGAAATAAAATTATTTTAAAACATACTCTCTATGTAGAATGTTAGGTACTAGTCAGATTATAAAAGGAATCAAGAAACTTCAAAGGAAAATTATTATATAAAGTTGATTCTTAATATCAGAACTTGGTCTGCCAGAGCACAAATGTTATCGTTTCTTTAGATTTCAAAAAATGTTAGTTTCTTTTTGCCTTCTGCCAGCACAAATTGCCTTGCTGGATAAAGGATAAATGTCCATCAAGTAATTTGTCAGTTTTTACTTAAGTAAAACCTTTGTGTTTCTTTGCAAGGCAAAAACCATAGGGAAGGTAGATGCTGACATATGATAAACTGTCATCATTTTACTGGAGATATGCAATAATTCTCTTGTGGCTATTTATAGTCATGCTGGAATTTCAGAAGATTTACTTACCTGGTGATACAGCCCATCCTGTGATGAAAAAATACACCTCCTTACACATCTCTGATGTTTTTTTAAAGCTGAGAATAAAAATGCATTATGTTGAGGATTTTTATAGCATCTTTTTTATCCATCCAATTATTTGTTTTATATATTTTAATCTTGGGCGTTTTATGTTGCAGCAGGTTTTTGTTGTCTGAATGGAGCCTTGAACTAAATCACAGACAGCCTTACTCTTTCACAGTCATCACCCATTTTGGATCATTCATAGAACTTAACTATACCTTGAAAACTGAATGGCTTTTAATTAAGTATGGTTTTGGAGCCCAAAACTAATGACAATGAAATAAAACAATATAATGACAATGAAATATAACAATGAAGTACTAAAAAGGTCATTTTAGAGGTAGTTTTGCTTTCAAAATTAAATAGGACCAGATAGATCAACTCTCATGGTCTTAAAGGAAAGATCTTATCCTGAACTCAGATAATTACAATTAAGTTAAAAAACTCTGATACTCTGAACAGTTCTTTAATTAGATCAGAATTAACTGAGAGTTATTTTTCTTATATCAGTTCTTCCCCAACATCTTGTACTTTTTCAGATTATCTTGATCTCAGAGGGACTGAAACATCTATTCAGTATGCCACTACAGGATTCCTAGTGTTAATTTCTAACCTGACCCTCCCATGAACTTCTCTTGGTTTTTAGTACCACCCAGATACATCACTTTAATCATGAGCTTTGTAGGTACATTATATTCACCAGTTGGGACAGGATGATAAAGGTTCCTGGCCACATCTCTAGGATTGAGAAGTGATAATAAATTACATTAGATGCAGATCTCTAGTATAGGATGAAGCAACACAAGGTTTCAGTGATATTCTGTGTCAAGAGAGGATTATAAGGACTCAGGAAAATTTATGGTCTCTGAAGAGAACTGGTTTACACTGGCCACAATCTATTATGTCTGCCTTGCTCCCTGTTTCTTTCTTACTTCTGGCTCCTTGTTCACAGCCATTTTTGTTCTTCGGGTTCTTATCCAAATCCTCATTGCAACTAGTCTCTTCAGCCTCAGTCATTCTCCAGACTACCAGGCATTGGCCCTCCATCTTCTCCTCTTCTTTATTCATCCAAGTAATTTCTCTCAGGTGTTGCCTCTATCCACGTACCATCTTCTATTATTTAGCCTTAGCAGCACATCAAAACTATATAATTTTTGAGCAGTCCTTGCCTTCCTAGGCTTTATCTTGATGCCTAGTTCCAAATTAGGTGTCCCTCTCTTAGGATTTCATGTCTAATGTATTGCCACAGAATGAAATATTATGGCCCAGATCCTGGTGCTTTTTAACTATAGGTAACTACTTCCTAAACCAGATCAAATTCCAATGACAAAACTCTTATGAAACTTGAAGGTCCCTTCCAATACAACACATTCAAATAAAAATTAAATATTGTTGCTTTCCTGTTGGGAAGAACTCCTGTAGCTTCCACACCACACTGAATCAGATTCAGTTTATACCCTTTTCCTTTGTGCCAATATTGTCCACAACCAGTGTTAATTGATTTCCTTTATAATAGCAAATATTTCTTCCTTTCTATTTTTGCTACACTAAATAAACTATGCTCTTCTAATCTCCCTCTTCTAAGTAAATTTTTCCATTACCTATTCAATTGAATTCTTCTGCTTAAACATAACCATCCAGAATAGAACAAATATTGCAGATAGGTTCTTATATGTTCGTGCAAACATTTTCTTTTTGATACTGGATACTTGCATCTCAAGATTTCACGTTTATATTTGAAGCTCATATATTCCCATAACAAACTAATACTCCTGGTTTCTTTACCCTCATCAACTTTGAAGAGCTGACAATTCCCAAATTAATTAATGGAATTTTGTGTTATTCATCCTGTCACATTTCCAGCTACTGTACTGAACCCCATTTGTGCCACTCCAGTGATTAGTAGTATTCTGAAATGTAGCCTGAATGATATTCTCTTTTTGAATACTGTCAGTGCCCTACAACTGCTTGCTATCAGCACATTTAGCACACTGTCATTTTTAGTGTCAAGGTCACTAATAAAATTAATGAGTTCTGATCTGACTCGAAGATCAGAAGGTGTAGTGACTCTAGAGCCAGACAGATGCTCTTTCAGCACAATCTGGAGCTCCCTCTTTAGTCTTTTCCTTACTAGTCTGACAATTCTTCTATAAAAGCTGCATCTTCTACAGTTTGCCTAATGGTTTCCTATGTGACATCAGGCTGAATCAGGACAGACTAATAAAATGCAGTATCTGTAATCTGTAAAATCAATTCCCTAAAAAAGAAAGGTGAGAAGTCAGTATACTGTGAGGCATTTTCAACTGAATCAAGTTAAATTTTATCCCATTTTCACTTAGTTTGTGCTTTTACTCTTCCCATAAAAATGTTTTGCTAAAACATACTGCGTCTAGGAGGCCAAACACATGAATTTCATTCTAACACCCATCCTCCCCATACAAACTTGTGTCAAAGACTTTTCTTGGATTTCTTATTATTTGGTCATGTGGTCCAAATGCAGAAGATAATAGCTCTGTTCATAGAATTATGGAATCATAGAATAGTTTGGGTTGGAAAGGACCATAAAGATCATCTAGTTCCAACCTCCCTGCCACAGATAGGGACACCTCCCACTAGATCAGGTTGCTCAATGTCTCATCCAGCCTGGCCTGTGGAGGAGGCATCCACAACCTCTCTGAGCAACCTCTTCCAATGTTTCACCACCCTCACTGTAAAGAATTTCTTTCTTATATCTAGTCTGAATCTACCCCCTTCCAATTTACATCCATTATTCCTAATCCTGCTATCATATATCCTATTAAGAAGTTCTACCCCTGTATCCCTTTTCAGGTATTGAGAAGCTACTATGAGGTCCCATCAGAGCCTTCTCCAGGCTGAACAACCCCAACTCCTTCAGTCTGTCTTCATAAGGCAGATGCTTCAGCCCTTTGATCATCTTTGTGGCCCTCCTCTGGACCTGCTCCAACAGCAAGGTTATATTGTTATATTGAGGGCATTAGAACTGAACATGTGGGTAACTCCATATGGGTCCTCACTAGAGCCAAGTAGAGGAGCAAAATTACCTTTCTTGACCTGCTGGTCACACTCCTCTGGATGCAGCCCAGGATTGGATTGGCTTCTGGGCTGCAAGTGCACACTGGAGGCTCATGTTGAGTATGTCATCCACTAATACCCCTAAATCCTCTTCAGGGCTGCACTCAAGCCACTCTCCACCCAGCCTGTATTGGAATCAAGCATGAAATAGCTGGTTCTCCAAGCTGGTTCTCCATGCAGGGCTAGGGTAAGCCTCAGGTCTGAGAGCTGTACAGACAAACAGGCCACGCTCAGAAGCACTCAGCACTCAATCTCCAAAGGGTGTCCCAGCAGGCTCAGCACCTTCTTCCCTACCATCCCACTCTTACAGAATCATTGAATGGTTTGGGTTGGAGGGGACCTTTAAGATCATCTAGTTCCAGCTCCCCTGCAGTGACAGGAACATCCTGCACTAGATGTGTTTGCTCAGGGCCTTGTCCAGCCTGGCCTTGGATATCTCCAGGGATGGGACCTCCATCACCTCTCTAGGCAACCAGTTCCAGTGTCTCATCTCCCTCCTGGTGAACACTCAAGTCCTTCCATTTTTCCTCCCAGTTTGCCTCTAGACAGGTTCCACATAGTCCTCTTTTCCCCCAGCTCCTGCCTCTGCCCCACACCAACCCTTTTCCAGCCCATTTTCCCCTAAACCCCACACCCCTGGTCTCCACTGGAGACTCCTCCCCTCCCCAGCTATTCCAAATCAGTTCCCTCTGCCCCCTCTCCTATTTAACACCACCTGGGAAGGGTGCCAGCCACCATTTGTCCCCCTGTGAGATGCTCCTTCTGGTGTCTCTGCTGCAGGGCATCACTGCAGAGTTGCATTTTCCAAGGGGACATGGTGGGAGGAGAAAGTCTGGGGGGTCTGGCTGGTTAGGCAGGGGGAGGAATGGGTAAGAGAGTGGATGATGGCTTTGTGTTACCATTTCTTGCCTTAATGTTCTGTGGGGTTTGCCTGAGGTCAGATGAAGGTTTAGCTGGAAAGCAGGAGCCTTGTGGTTTAGCTTTGTGTTTCATTTATAGAATGATAGAATCATAGAATGGTTTGGGTTGGAAGGGACCTTGAAGATCATCTAGTTCCAACCCTCCTGCTATGGGTTGGACATCTCCCCCTAGACCAGGTTGCTCCCACTGAGTGTGTTCTGCAGCCTTAAAGAATCATAGAATCATAGAATAGTTTAGGTTGGAAGGGACCTCAAAGATCATCGAGTTCCAACCCCCCTGCCATAGGCAGGGACACCTCCCACTAGACCAGGCTGCCCAGTGCCCTGTCCAGCCTAGTCTTGAACACCTCCAGAGATGGGGCATCCACAACCTCCCTGGGCAACCTGTTCCAGTGCTTCACCACCCTCACTGTAAAGAATTTCTTCCTTATGTCTAGTCTAAATCTATCCCCCTCTAATTTATATCCATTGTTCCTAGTCCTCCCATCCGATATTATGTTAAAAATTCCTTCCCCTGCCTTTCTGTAGGACCCCCTCAGGTACTGATAAGTTACTATGAGGTCCCCTCTGAGCCTTCTCTTCTCCAGGCTGAACAACCCCAACTCCTTCAGCCTGTGAAGGAAGATGGTAGTCCTTTTTGCTATTTATTTTGCTATTTATGAAGAATACATAAAAAATTATTGTGGAATAACCCTTGCTTACCACAAACATGAGATTCTTGTGTTGGAATAAAGTGAACCAGACAAGACTAGGGGACTCTTGTCATGGGAAACTCAGATACAGAGCATCTCAGAAGTTTAGTTTACTTGGGACAACATGGAGATGTCAGGGATAAGTAAAATGCCACAAAAGTTAGACTGGAGAGCTTGCCTAACAGTTTATCAATCAACTGGAGAAATTCAAGCCTAGCTTCCTGCTGGCTGTCAAAGGGATGATGACCTGATCTGGGTGTTCCTGCTCCAGCAGGGGAATTGGACTACATGATCTCTTGCGGTCCCTCCCAATCCCTGGAATTCTGTGATACACCCCTGGATTCCTTTAAAACAGCTGCTGACACAAACAGAGTCAAAATAGTGGTGGAATCTCAATCATTCTGTTAAAATACATCAATCTCTGAATTTAAATGGTTTGTTCAAAGTATTTCCAAATTTCAGATATAATTTCAGCTATATCTGTTCACATTTTAAAAGCAAAATTAAGGCTTTACAGTTGAAGATGGATGAACTATTCATAGCAAATAATGTAACCATCAGACATAGACTTCTAGTCCCTTGATGTATTATCAATGAACAGCCTGATTTTTATGAATATGCTCATTAGTTGTAATTGTTGAACAAATGATTTATCTGAAAAAGTTTTATCCCCGAATTGCCTCTGCATTTTGATTATTCTCTAGATGTAGTACATGAGTACTTTTCTCCCTCATAGAATAAGAGAAATATTATCAGTATCTGTGAACACTTGCAGTATGAATACTCATTTGTCAGTGCACATGTTATTAAAGGCATCCATTAACCCACTATGCAGAACAGCTTGAATTTTTAAAATAATAAATGTAATTTATTGTGGCACCTATTCATTATGAAGGTTAATTTTTAAAAACAGCTTAGTGATTACCTTTAAATGTCAATTCATCCTTTGCTGCAAATATTTTTCAAGTACAAGTTTTAAATGGGGCTATAAACATAGAAATGGGCCACTAAACCTCTGCATAGCCCAACGTACCTTTCAGCAAGGGTTATCATTAGAGAATCTGCCCACACTGAAACCCAGCAGTATGACAACAATTTCCAATATTATGTCTTCCTGAAACAGTTAATCCTGAAGAAAACTCAGGAAAGTAGTGCCCCAAAGTTAAAGAGAGGGGGAAAAAATGGGAGTCAGGGACACATTGCAGATGTTTACAGGAAAAACTAAACTGCACAGAAAAAATTCTGCGAAGAAAAGGAGATGATGTGCTGTAGGACAGTTAAAAACATTACAGAGAAGAAAAGCTTTTAACAATTAATACTAAAGACAGGAGGACAACTGAAGCTAGAAATTATACTCTTAACTAAGATATATTAAGAGAAAATTAATATTCATGTACAAGGTTGGCATTAGTTTATTTTCAGTGGAAAATATTACACATGGACTTGGAATTTTTTTTCTTTAGCCAGAAATGGCAGTCTGAGTACTACTTCTGTGCTGTTTCAGTTGCTTCTCAAATGTAAAATCAATATGTGCTAAATATGGCATGCAAAGTGAGATAGTGACAAATAACGAGCCACAATATAATTAGTTAAGAATGCTTTTGATGTTCTACAAAAGGATATGTTTTTAAATGCTCCGTTGCCTGGGGTACCAGCAGTGAATTACCTTTATGGAAGCTGTGATGAGATTTTTAAAAAACAAAACTTCAGAACCCATAGAAAGAAGCACAGATCCCTTCTTGCCACAGTTTCAGGGAATGGTTATAATAATTGCAACAGTCAAGATCATTGTAATAGCATCACAAAGGATTTTTCTTCTGTATGAATTAGGCAACTTGAATGGCACCTTGAATATAAATGGATCGTGTGTTAATTTTAAATTTGACAGTAGGTCAAGTTGCAGATCAAAACGGTAATTAAAAATTGAAAAGAAAACCAGTCATGTGGAACACAGGTGGTAAATCTAACATTTTCTATTGGGAAGCCTAATTCTGGTGTGAATATTTGTGAGTTGGGTATTTCAAAGTCCTTTAACATTACATAAATTTGCTCTGTTTCCTTCCTATGCTCCACTCTGATCTTGATTTTATGACTAATACCCTGAAAACTATGTTGCATAGGAAAGTTATAAGTAGCAAAGGTAAAACAAGGTATTTGGATGTCTCACTGTAAGTTATTCCTGCCTGGTTTGTTCTGTTCTAATATAGATGTTAGAAATTTCCAAAACATAAATTAAGCTTTACTGCCTGTGCCCATATTTTTATTGATTCATACAACATAGACTGAAGACAAATTGCCTCAATAAATTGTGTTATTTCATGCAATGGTAGGTATAATGTTACTCTCATTGTATTGGAATCATTGGAAAGATATTTGCTTGCTGTACTGTCACAGAATGTCTTTTTTTTTCAGTTTGGCACTGTGCATTTTATTGCCTTTAGCTAATGTTTTGCCTTTTGTTTCCCTGCCACCAGGTATCCCATTTAAAAATCATAATTCTGTTACTACTTTTATGGTGAATGAACACTACACTGTAAAAAAAAAAATCCTAATAGAATTTAATTGAACACATCAGATTTTTCAGCAATTCATTCTATCTTGGAATAAAAGTAGATGAATTTTTCTCCCTCTTCAAACAAGTGGTGAAAGCGCATTTATTGTAGTATAACAATTATGACTAGAGGGTTTTCTTAGATTCTCTCTAGCATCAATTACTGAAATCTTAGTGGCTTGAAAAATATCTGAAGGCATGAAGTAGTTGCTGAAGGCACAGAAGCCAGCAGAGAACCTCAAATCTCAGTATTTGCATCCCAGGTTTAACAAAATACCATCCGAAGACTGACAGATGTATAAATTGATTGATTTTGTGCAAATTTGTGATGCAGTATGAGAATTGCATGAGTAAAATTGTGAATTTTCTGTATTTTGACTAAGTTTCTTCATAAATACTATCCATATAGCCAAGGTACTTGGTATCCATTCACGGATAGCATTGTTCTATGTAGATAAAGATTCAAACAGAAATAGTGCTTCAAGGTTTTAAAGTACTGAAGGAACTTGTATTACTTTCTCAAAGTGTCAGGATACAACCCAAAATGGATTGTCACAGCCCCTCTCTAAAGCAATTTCTTGTCTTTCTTGAGAGTTTCCAAATATATGACAAAAGAGAGAGAGAGGAAAAACAGGCAAATTTAGAAGCTGATAATTATAGAAAAAGCCTTCTGGCATGGCCAAAAATAGAATACAAACTTCTGACTCATAGGTCTGCATCAAGGCTATCAAACAACACTGCATTTCCTAGAGGCTTACTTTTATTGAATAAATACCTATTTCATAAAGATTGAATTATTTTGTGCAGTTGTCATCAAAATCTCATTTTATGTACTGTTAAAAGTTACTGTGTTCATATGCACTTTAAAACAGTGTTCCACCAGAGAGCTCACAAACAACATGTTACATCATTTTATTAATAATGCTGAATATTTTTAAAATCTTCAGTGCTGATCTATCCGAGCTGAGCTATGAAAATCCTTCAAGCATAAGTAATTAGAGTTTTGCAAGGATCTTCATTTTATTAGGAAACACAAAAATGTCAAATGATAAAGGTGTTTTTATGAACAGAGACAGTATCATGCTATTATGAATGATGTGGCCATGTGACAACATAGAGAAAAGCTCTGTGTGTCCCTCATCATAATTATCCATTCTTTCTAACTTTTTTTCCAGTAGAGAAGGCTTTTTATAAATAGTTTGAAGGAGATTTTAATTAATAAACCTAAACATAAAACATTCTGTTTTCTAAGAAATACAAGGGTTTGGTGTCCTGAAAGATGTGTTCCATTCACCAAGTTCTAGAAGCTCCCTTTCTGTAAACATGTATCACCTGGTTTCCTGAAAACATAGATTATAATGAGGGTGTGTATATATAAGAATATGAATGTATATATTAAAAAAAGACATCAAATAAACTAAAATACAAAAGGTAAAAAAAGATAGACTTATAAGAGCTCCATCGCTGTGGACTCCAAGATAAGAAGATGGATTTACGTTCAGAAGAGGGCCATGAAGATGATGTGAGGGCTGGTGCACCTCTTGCATGAGGACAGGCTGAGCAAGTTGGGGTTATTTCACTTGGAGAAGGGAAAGTTTCAGGGATACCTGAGAGTAGCCTATTAGTGCTTAAAGAGGGCCCATATGAGAAATGGAGAGGGAACCTTATTGGGGAATTTAGTGATGGGATGAGTAGTAAGTTTTAAACTGAAAGATGGAAGCTTTAGATTGGATATTAGAAAGGAATTCTTTACTGTAAAGGTGGTGAGACAAAAGAACAGCCTGCCCAGACAAGCTGTGGAAGACTCATTCCTGGATGCACAAGGGAGGAAATTCATTATCATAGGGCTGTTCTCTCCAATTAACAGCTGTCAGTTGTGTAGCAAAACTATTCTTCTGCCTCTGGAACTTATGAAATTACAGATTAATATTTGCTGCTCTGTAAATGTGTTTGATATGGGGGCCCAGTGTGCTAAAGAAAGAGCTTGACTATCAGCCCCATGGTATCTAATTCAATGGCAGTGGTGGAGACTGATTTGCATGTCCTACATGGAAACATAATCAAACTTGGAACTGTCTAATCAATATGTTCTAGGTGCTTTAATAGGCCCAACTTAGGCTGAAAGTTATTATGAATCAAAAAAAATCATGAGAGATGACTGGAACTATCTCACATTATATTAATTATCCACAGTACAAAAAAGTAGCAAAATAGCCACTTTTATGCTTCAAAAACAGCATTTTAAGAGGAAAAAAAACAGGTACAAAATTATACTCACTTTATATATATATATATATTAAAATGGAACTTGGGGAATATATCCATGACTACTCAGAGTGGTCTGACTGGTTCATTATTTTAATATAACCATAGGGTAAACACTCAACATAGTGCTCATAATAAGATTTTGATGAGAAAACTGTTCTTTCCTGTTTAATATTTATGATATAAGCATTTACTTATGGAAAGCAAGCCTTTAAGTAAAGCAGTGTGGTTCTATGATCAGAATGGAAATGAATATAAATAAGTTATCAACTAAGACCTGAAGAAAATATATAAAGGCAGAAAAAAAGGGAGCGTGATGAAATCCCTCCAGTCAGCAGGGCTAAAAACAATGCAAATGAGGTTTTTAAGTAAACCAGCAACCAAAGGAAACCTGAAAAGAGTTTAATTCCATTGCCTTTTAGATAGAATTTCTGTTTTCATCTGTGTAGGCTCAACTCAGAATTACACAGTAGCAATGGTGCAGTCTCAGTGCAGGAGAAGGTGGTGGACATAGAATCATAGAATAGTTTGGGTTGGAAGGAACCTTGAGGGTCATCTAGTTCCAACCCCCCTGCCATAGGCAGGGACACCTCCCACTAGATCAGGTTGCTCAGTGCCTCATCCAGCCTGGCCTTAAAAACCTCCAGGGAGGGGGCATCCACAACCTCTGTTGGCAACCTGTTCTAGTGTCTCACCACCCTCACAGGAAAGAATTTCTTTCTTATGTCTAGCCTGAATCTCCCCTCTCCCAACTTGCATCCATCATTCCTAGTCCTTCCATCACATACTCCGCTTACTGCAGGAAAGTCAATGTGCTGTGTCAGAAAGGGGCTTTTCCAGGAGTCAGATGATGCAGGTAAGCCCTGTGGTGACTAAAGTACTGCTCTACGAGTACTTCCAGTAAGTGCTGCGTAACTGATTCCCTAAGGAGATGTTACTAGAGGAGCACATTCATGTAGCCTGTATTTTAGGAAGGGGCTGGTTTTTGTTGTCTTGAGCTTCTTACTTGGAGCAAGGTCTCAACCTTTTTTGTTTCTATGTTTTCTCTGAAGACTTCCTGGCAGGCTACATGTCAAGGACACCTTGTTATCCTTCCAGAAAAACAGTAGAAAGACAGAAACACTGAAACTCAAATACGAACCTGCAGGCAGCTTCCTAGCAATCCAAACTGTCATGAGAACTTGGAGAAACATACCATCAAAGCTACTAAAGAAGTAGGAACATCAAGGGCCACAGGACCTTCAGGTAGGGGTCACTTTAATTGCTCCAGAGTCATGATTCTTTGCTTTCCTTTTCCAAAAGGACCTGTTAGGGCTTGATTCCATATTCAAAAGTACTTTAGATCCCAAGCAAAGAAACTACGCAGATCCTGACATCAGTTAGAGGAAGAGGTAGGGTAGGACACTGCTGTTTTAATGGAGATGAATCAAGATCTAGCTTCTGCATTAACAAGAATGGAAAAGAAATATCCCAGTACAGGGCAAAAAGGAGTTTTAGGAAGTGTTATAGCATATGTGAAAATACAATGGTAATGATACTGCAAGTCTCACAGACTCAGGCACCTAAAGATACCCTTGCACTCATCCAGTGTCACTGTGCTCCAGACAATTATTTGGTCAGTCTGGGGTTCAACTGCTGGACCATGTATGTTAGAGCATTTTGTGGAGGAACAGTGTGGCATTTATAGGATGGCAGCAGAAAGGAGAAATACAAGGGATTTCTGTAAGATCTGCAGCCGAAGGAAGGCATTACCTGGAATTTCCTGGCAGAAGCTTGGAAGTGGGTCTCGGAGCCATCATCACCTTGGACATGCTCTTCAGACCAACGCTCAGTCCCATAATACCAAGGTCTAGGAATCTTGGGTCCATTTTGTAAGGCACTAGACATATACAAAGAGTAGGAGGGCTTCTCTGTCCAGGATGGCGGGGAGGTTGGAACTAGTTGATCTTTAAGGTTTGTTCTAACCCAAACCGTTCTATGATTCTATAAGATAGTTTAGCAGGCACAAGAAAACTAATTTTTAAACAAGCATCAAATAGAAACCAGTTATTTTTCTGATCCACAAAGACGACAGGACTTGTAAAAATTATTCACACATGTAAACAGTTTATTCCTTCTCCTAAATGGTTTACTGTTGACCAGGGTTACCTAAAATCTTGCTTAGTCCCAGCTCAGAGTTTTCAGTTCATCAATCACCTATACCCATCTAGGGCAGCATTTCATGTGGTTTAGAAACACTCAGCACTTTTACAGGTCAAGTCCTTCCTTTTCTGAGAACCTCTTCTGACCAAACAGAGTAGACTGTCACACTCCTGTGCGCTCCATGTCAGTACCAGGTTTCCAGCTCAGTTCCTCACAACATGCTTGAAGTAAAACCTGCAGTCCAGCCTTCCAAAAAATGTCTGCATCCCAGCTTTACTATGTGGCATACTTAATTCTCTTAACACCCAGGGCTTTTCATCAATGTTGGACTGGAAAATCAGTGCAGTTTTCCACTGCATGGAAAGTCATGTCTGAATGTCTTTTATGTTAAGCAGTCATAGGTCTATGTTTCCAGAAGATCCTAGTGATTTTGGAGACTTCAGTTTTGCAGGTGCTTAATCACAAAGGCTGCAAAGAATTCTTTCTCTCTGAAAATTTGAGAATCAACTCCTACAGAAAGAAGAAAATGTTAGTTGTTTTTTTTTTAAAGAGGCAAATAAAAACATGAAGAAATTAAAACTTTGGGGCACAACCTTATTGCTTTCCCCACAGTAATATTTTTTCCAATTTTTTTTATAGCAAGTTGATTTTTTTGTGAGTGCATCAAGTCCTTCTTTTCCTCCTTTCTGTCTCCCTGGGAATCTGCTGTTGGAACAATTACTTCAGATGCATGTGTTTTAAATTACTTACTTTAATTGTGATTTGCATACTGAAAAGTATTCAAATGTAGTTCTAATTACAGTGTTTGGGAGTGACAAACAACAGGAGACAATCTATCAAGCTAATTTATCTCCCTATCTGCATCAGTATCAATCCACTTCAATGTTTGCCTTTTACAGTATCAAAGATAATATGGTATTCAGAGTGTTATATATTTTCCAAATGCATGTTAATTATGGGAGAGGAGATTTAAACGTGTCTTTGTCTGGTTTCTTCACTTAGCTGCCTTGAGAAGTACTCAAAAGCAATTTCCATTAACAGCCATGTCATTTACTGCTGAAGACAGAAACAGTAGTTAGTGACTCCCTGTTGCTGGATGCAGCCCTCCAGTTCTCCATCATAAGTCTTGTGGTTTGCTTTAATAAAGGAAAAGAACAGCAAAAGAAACTTTTGGGATCACTGTTCTAAACCTGCTGCCTTGTCACAAATGCCAGCCTAGGCTGACATTTATTTTTAAGCTTAGGATGTGCATTTTAACAGCTGAAGCAAAATCCATACAAGAGCAAAAGGAATAAATTTTCTAATAGGAACAAGGGAAAAGAGAAGTCAGAGTCCCAACTAATTTGATATGCTCTTAAAAACCTAAGCATGAATTTTCAACATCTTAAACAAGGGAAAGTTTCTGTAAGATTTTTTTACACCTTTTTTCTTTCCATCTTGGTTCTAGTATGATGCCTGGAAACATCTTGAACAGGATAAGTACAGTGTGTCCCCCCCAGTTAAACATGGGGAAAGGACTGGCTGCTTACTAATTTCCTGTGCTACCTTGCACTGCTTCAAAAAGCTTGGGCAAAGAGACCTGATATTCTCATTAAAGTACCCATCACCACTAAGGGCTAAATTTAATTAATAAATCATTTTAATACACATTAAGCTTGCTTTGTATCATGGTTTGCATCTTCCTGGCTCATATTCTCATACTATGAGCTATTCTTGAACATTTTCTCCATTTTGTAGGGCAAAAGCAGTTTTACTTTAACAGTAGATCAGTACTGTGTGTGTTCTTAATCCACCTAGCTTTTCCACAGCCAGCATGTTTATTGCACAACCAGTATGTTTATTGTGGAAGTTGGGAGAAAATGTCACCATGTTATTTTTACAGCACTTAGGTTTTTCTCTTACAGCATCTCAAGGTTGTAGCAGAATACAGAGTCTTGTTCCCCATTAAGGTTGTTACAAAAAGGCAGTAAGTTGCTTTTTTTTTTCTCTATAGTGTCTTTTACTTTTCACCACAGCATTTTTGCGGTTCAGGAATGTGACAAACCCCATCTTACTAGGGGATTGGAAGGGACCTCATGAAGTCATCTAGTCCTATCCTCCTCCCAGAGCAGGAACACCTAGACCAGGTCACACAAGGAATGCATCCAGCTGAGTTTTGAACGTCTCCAGAGAAGGAGACTCCACAACCTCTTTGGGCATTCCAATGTTCTGTCACCCTCACTGTGAAAAAGGTTTTTTTTTCCTTACATTTTTCTGGAACCTTCTATGTTCCAGCTTGTACCCTTTCTTGCACAATAATGAGTTTCTAGGTAAGGTCTAGCGGCCGGAAGATATCGCGATGTACGGAAAGACAGGTTCTCCCTCCTCCCCCATTGTTTTTAACCAATAGCGTTAAGTCTATGATGTAAGCGGATGGAAGTGACATTGCGGACCTGGGCTATATAACGCCATGTCACGAGGGAATAAACGCCATTTTGCCGTCCACCACATTGGTGTCTGCGTGCTGATGGTCCAAGTGGCCAGGGTGGGGTCACCATGCTGATTCAAAGATTAGACCGCCACGCTCTTAACTGCAGCAACCTTTGCCTCCTGTCCTATCATTAGAGTCACTGAGAAGAGCCTGGCATTCACCATTTCCATATTTATAAACATTAATGAGGTCATCTCTCAGTCTCCCCTTTTCCAAGCTCAAGAGGCTCAGTTCCCTCAGCCATTCCTCATAAGGGAAATGTTCCAATCCCTTCATCATCTCTGTGGCTCTGTGCTCTACTCTCTCAAGCCGTTAAGTAAAAAGGAGATACTTTTTTTGTGGGAGTTTGGCCCTACTTAAGACATTCAATATGAATACACAGGAGGCAGCAGTTTTCAAATGTAGTTATTAACAGGCTGAAAACCATCAATTAATTGATTTGTGGAAATGAGTGGTATGGTAAAAAAAAAAGCAATAGAAGTCATTTCCATGAATCACTGCACTTTCAGTAAATTCATGTGCTTAATCACTACTGAGAGCTGTCCCTTTTAAGCAGAGCATGTTGCAAAGGTAACAAATGACCACTCCTTCCATGCAAAATTTCCCTGGTAGTCTTTTAAATAGACTCTCATCTCCAGAAGAAATATTCCTTTAAGGTTGCAGACAACTAAAACCTACACATAAATTGATGCTAATGTGCATATCAAAGGTTTTTTTCCTAAAGAACTGTATAATGCAGAGGCGTTTTTCATAAAAATCTTAATGAGGCTTAAACTAGAGACTTCTAACATCTTTAGAGATATAGCACCTTGTAGGTTTTGTTAATAAATACGCTCACTGATTTCTTTAATTGCATGCAAAAAAAATGTACTGATTTATACACACATAAAATGAATAAAGTGGTGTTACATATGGGAATGATGTCCTAGTGAGAGGGTGGTGGATGTATTTAAATAGAAATGACTCCACGAATGCTTACTGCTCTGAGACAAATCAGGGTGAGATTTCTGACTTCCTCAGATGCCTATTCTCATTGGAAATTCCTTTATTTTTCCCTCTAATTTGAGGTAATTTTAGTAGATTTTCAGGTCAGGAAGAACTAGCCAGCTATGGGTTATAACCAACAAAATTACAGAGGAAAATTCTATTTTCTACCCATACAATTATGACCAGTGGGGACTCTCATGGTTTGCAATATTAAAGGAAATCCATAGACTTTGCAAGTATAGGGTCTTAGTTATTTCCTTTAATCAAGAAATGATAATGCAGTAAATCATACACCTACAAAGTTTTATTAAATATTTATCATAAAGATTTACCAGACTCAATAGTTTCACCTCTGCCAGCAGTAGAGCTTTCATAAAATGGAATGTGATTTCTATTGTCTACTTCTCAGACTTCGACTACAAGGCATTAAGTGATACAGATGTGTTTTTATTTCTTTGAGCATAATTTTCTTCCTGGTTTTGTTTAATTTTACACTTGACTGAGGTGCATAAACTGAAGGAGCTAAGGTAGTTTTGGGAAAACACATATGTGGGTTACAAAATGCTTGAACAGTAATTCTGAAAGAAACAATCACAGATGTAAGATAATTATCTGCAGTCTGAATAAAGTTTAGTTTAAAAAGCCCTATGATTCACAGCAGTGGCACATCAGTGGTGAAGTGATGGACTTTGGAACATAGGGAGGAAATTAGGAGTGCAAACAGTGTTTGAGCTTAAGTAAACTCTTTGTTCAGTTGTCTACTATCCTTGTTTTCCAAGTGATGTCCCTTAATGTAATCATACTCCAGTATAGTCATCTCCACAGGAATCTACTCTGGTTTCTCTCACTAACTTTTAGATCTACCAACCAGTAGCAGTATAATCTGAAAGAAATGTAGACAATGTAGAAAAAAAAAAGGGGTTGTGCAAGCTTCATGTACATAAATAGCCATCTAGAAAAGAAAGCCGCAAGGGAAATAGAAGGGTCTTGCAGAGGTCATCTATCCTGACCCCTACTTTTCCTCTTACAAGGAAAGGCTGAGAGAGCTGGGTCTCTTTAGCTTGGAGGAGACCTCAATAATATTTATCAATATGGAACGGGTAAGTGTCAGGAGGATGGAACCAGGCTCTCCTCAGTGACCTCCAATGGCAGGACGTGGAGCAGTGGGTGCAAGCTGGAACACAGGAGGTTTCACAGAAATATAAAAAAAAACTTTTTCACAGGGAGGCTGACAGAACAGTGGCACAGGCTGCCCAGAGATGTTGTGGGGTCTCCTACTCTGAAGACATTTAAAACCTGCCTGGATGCCTTCCTGTGTGACCTGGTCTGGGAGGGAGATTGGACTAGATGATCTCTTTATGTCCCTTCCAACTCATGATATTCTGTGATTCTGTGAAGTAGGGCCACCTAAAGCTAGTTGCCCAGGACTGTATCCAGACGGCTTTAGTATCTCTCCAAGGATTGAGACAGCTACTTCGGGTGCCTTGTTCCAGTGCTCAACCACTCTCAAATGAAAGAAGTGTTTTCTGATGTTCAGGAGGTTTTTTATGTATTTCAATTTGTCTCCTTTGTCTTTTGTTCTGGAAGAAAGCAAGAGAACCTTAAGGACAGTGGGGTCTCACCCTCCATCCAGCAGTGAGAATCCAAAAAAGAAAAAGAGTTCTTAAAAATTCCTCAAGTTACAGCTATGCTAAATACGAAGTGAGAGTAAAGAGTCAGAACTGGAGTTTGGATTGCCTTTTTCTTCCAGGAGTCAGTTTGTTATTTTAGGTCAATATTCTAGGTATGTAGGACTCTATGCAATGAGAAACCTGCTTTCTGCCTTGATCCATCTTTCTTCAGAAGCCCAATAAGATGTCAAGATTTTCCAAGGCAGCAGTGCACATTTGCTCCACACTCCTGTACTCCTGTACTCCTTCAGTACAAAAAAGACATAGAGACTTTGGAAAGGGTCCAGAGGAGGGCCACGAGGATTATCAGGGGGCTGGAGCACCTCCCCTATGATGACAGGCTGAGGGAGTTAGGCTTGTTCAGCCTTGAGAAGAGAAGGCTGCGGGGTGACCTCATTGCAGCCTTTCAATACCTGAAGGGAACTTACACCCAGGAAGGAAGTAAACTCTTTGAAAGGGCTGACAATAGCAGGACTAGGGGAAATGGATACAAGTTGAAGGAGGGAAGATTTAGGTTGGATATTAGGGGGAAGTTCTTTACTAGGAGGGTGGTTAGGTCCTGGAACAGGCTGCCGAGGGAGGTTGTGGATGCCCCGTCCTTGGAGGTGCTCAAGACCAGGCTGGACGGGGCCCTGGGCAACCTCATCTAGTAGATGTGTTTGTTAGGTGGCCCTGCTAGGCAGGGGGGTTGGAGTTACATGATCCTTGGGGTCCCTTCCAACCCGGGGATTCTGTGATTCTGTGATTCTGTGTGATTCTGTGATTCTGTGATTCTGTGATTCCTGGCATTTTCTAAACAAAATCGCAGAGTTATTACCTAAAGCCATTTCTGAGATCACTGTCATGTTTCCATATCTGCCTAGGTATCAGCTCCATCCTGTGATGGCAATATAGGATGGAAGATTAGACTACCATTAGGAAACTGTTATCCTTATGCACCCTCACCTGTGTCTTGCTTTTGACCTTGACTCTTCCTATGGTGGCCATAGGTTTGAAGCTTGATTTCAGATTGCATGAAAAAAAAAAAAATTGGCAATGTTTGAAATTCTTCACAAATTCTGTCATCCTGCTCTTTACGAAATCCTATTTTGGAGGCTCCCTGGGGGCTTTTAAGGCTGGATGAGGCACTGAGCAACTTGGTCTAGTGGGAGGTGTCCCTGCCTATGGCAGGGGGGGGTTAGAAATAGGTGATCTTTAAGGTCCCTTCCAACCCAAACCATTCTATGATTCTATTCACAAATAATACATTTGTTTGTATAACACCTGGAAAATAGCATGGAAAGGTGTAAATAACACTAATTCTGCAAAAGAAAACAATGAATCTCAAAAGATATATCTTCATTATGACCTCTTGATATACAGAAATAGCAAAGGCTGTGAAAGCTTCCTTTGTAGTGACCTTACTCACCTCCCAGTCTTTATTTGTACTTCCTACTGCCCAGCCCTGTGCTAGTTGTTTAGAACTAGCACAGATACTGGTTGAGGGATCAATTCTTTCTAGGAAGACATATTAAGGCTCCCTTGTACTACCAAAATCTTTATCTTAGTGAATTAATTCTCCTTCCCTAAGCCTTGAATTTCACTTCCTTGCCTTGTACTACCTAGGGCTTTTCTTTCCATTGGAAAGTAACTGTTTCTGACAGCTCATTAATTGGTCTCCTATACTGCAGCTAGTAATAAGAAATGTCCCATTTCTCTCACCTTGTGCTTTTCCTGTGGTATTTATTTATGTACTCTCTCCTTGAGCTTTTCAGGACTTTTTAGTCAAACCCTCGACTCCTTTAATGTTTTGGATTTTCTGTCATGTCCAGGCTGCATACCATCCACAAATTTGAGGCTTCTTTTGCTTGGTAAATTCTATTTCCTTTAATCATAGCTTAATTCTGTGCCTCCTCTTTTCATGATCTGCTCTCTTATCCAAGATACGGGTACTCAAAATTGCAAGCCTAGTTCTTCAGTCTTTTATCAGTCAAAAAGTCCTCTACGTTTTTTCTCTTCTTTTTGTATTCTCAGCTAAAATGCATCTTGCTATCTACGCATTCATACATTTTTAGATGGAGTACAATACTCCTCAGATTTCTCCAATACAGTTTCGTAGTCAGCCTCTTCTCCCTGGGATATTTGAAAACTATGACAAAAATTGGTTGCTTAATAATCTGCTATCGTCAGAAACAGAGCTTTCTCCACCTGCCTTCTTCCTCACAGACCCTACTTACAGATATACTGAAGTGCTGTTCTCCAGAGCTTCACTATTATGGGTGGGTAATTTAAAAAATCTTCTGTGTCTCTGGTGCCATGTGCTGTCCATAAATCACCTTGAGACAAGGACATTAACAAAGACACATTTCTTATCACATCCAAAAGATCAGCACAGTGTATTATGGGTTTCTGCATAAAACAAGAACCCACTGACCAATTCAACTTCTAAGACTCCTTACAAGCTCTGTAAAGGTAGAGCTGGTGCATTTTTATTGCTTTTTTACCCTGAAACTATTCTGAATTGGTCTCTAAGTTGTTTGGAGGTGGTGCTGTTTTAAAAGTGGTAAAAGAACTTCTAAATCAAATGCTACTCTTTCCACTGATATCATTAATACATCTCCTATAGGAAATGGAAAGGTGAGGAAACTTAATGGAAAAATTGTGTCTTGAGAAAACCTTCGAATCAGCCTTCCACTACTGCTTTCTCACAGCTTCCCCACTCAACTTCTGTAATAGCTTTAATGTATACATACAGAAACTCCACGAAGTGTTCTTCCAGATCAGAAACTAGAACTCTGTGCAATCCAGGTCTCATGTGTTGCATGTTCTTAGGAGTTTTCAATGGTTTCCCACTTTCCCAAAGAAAGCAGATAGCTAGCATCTCTTGTTTATTATGGCACACAAAGGAAGAGAAGACAATACCCCTGCAAGGACTAAACATAAGCTAAACTAGCAATTAAATTTTGAAGTTTTATTCAGTTTGGTAGATGAAATGCTGACTATGGATTATCTTTATCTGCAGTGATTTCAGGGAAGTAGTTGAAGCAACATCCCGGGAGGCATTTAAGAGAAAAGCAGACCTAGTCCTTAAGAGATGCAATTTAGTGATGGCTCTTGTTGGAGTTAGGTTCATGGTTGGACTAGATGATGTGAAATGTCCCTTCCAACTTACACAATTTTATGATTCTATTCAATCACAGAATATCAGGAATTGGGAGGGACCTCAAGAGATCATCTAGTCCAATCCCCCTGCCAGAGCAGGAACACCTAGATCAGGTCACACAGGAACTTTTCCAGATGGTTTTTGAATGTCTCCAGAGGAGACTCCACAACCTCTCTGGACAGTCTGTTCCAGTGTTCTGTTACCCTCAGTGTGAAGAATTTTTTTCCATACATTTCTCTGGAACCTTCTATGTTCCAGCTTCTACCCATTTCCCCTTGTCCTTCTATGAAGCTGTGCTGAGCTTCTCTACTCGGCACTGGTGAGACCACACCTGGAGTACTGCATCCAGTTCTGGAGCCCTCAACACAGGAAGGACATTGAGCTATTGGAGTGGGTCCAGAGGAGGGCCACGAAGATGGTCAAAGGGCTGGAGCAACTGCCTTGTGAAGACAGGCTGAAGGAGTTGGGGCTGTTCAGCCTGGAGAAGAGAAGGCTCAGGGGGGACCTTATAGTAACTTATTAGTACCTGAGGGGGTCCTACAGAAAGGCAGGGGAAGGACTTTTTAATATGATATCGGATGGGAGGACTAGAAACAATGGATGTCAATTGGAAGGGGGAAGATTTAGACATAAGACATAAGAAAGAAATTCTTTACAGTGAAGGTGGTGAAGCACTGGAAGAGGTTGCCCAGAGAGGCTGTGGATGCCCCCTCTCTGGAGGTGTTCAAGACCAGGCTGGACAAGGCACTGGAGGTGTCCCTGCCTATGGCAGGGGGGTTGGAACTTGATGATCTTTAGGGTTCCTTCCAACCCAAACTATTCTGTGATTCTATGATTCCTTTTGCTTACTATGTCTCTCATGATTAACCTTCATTTTTATACCCCTTTTTGCCATGGAAGAAATTAACTGCTCCTCACTAGCCTCCACATTGTAGCAATGCCTCCCTGCCAGAGGTTGCTGGCCAGTATTCTACAAGTGGAAAAGTTCATAGAAGCAGGGTCTACCTCACCAGAAGTAGAATGTGTTTAAACTGTTCACCCTAACTCAGATGATCTTGCCTGAAGCAGACTGGGGAATCCTCACCACTGCTGTTGGTGGCTGCTGCTTCTATCCTGGCACGCAAGGACTGGAAGGGATCACTGGCTCGGAGCCTCAGTGGAAGAATTCTGGGATGTGGTTTCAAGCCTGTGTTTGCATGAATGATACCCTTGGAAGCACTCCTAGATGATCCAGGACATTACATTTATCAAAGGGCACTGGCCTTTCGAGTAATCTGCCTGAGGCATGTTTGTATTGAGCTGAAAACAACTGGTATTAAGTGACAGAAAAAACCTTCTGAAGTTTAAATTGGTGGACAAAGATTCTTGTGGAATAGGGCTCAGGATGGAGAGACTCTTGAAATACTGATGGAACCTGATATGTCTGGGGAAAAAAAAAATTTCATTGTTGTTGTATGGAAGACTCAAATGATTCACAAAAAGAACCTGCTCCTTTCTTGTTGATACAAACATAAAATCTTAAAATCAGAGAATAGTTTGGGTTGGAAGGGGCCTTAAAGAGCATCTAGTTCCAACGCCCTGCAGTGGGCAGG
>VZTY01022337.1:45102-94817 GCA_013400935.1 Turnix velox | reverse complement strand
AAAATATCTGGCCCCTCTCCTGTCCGCCTGACAAAAGCAAAGATCCGCAGGCCCACCAGGCATGTGGAACGCAGCACATCTCCCTGGGGCTTCACCAATACCCTACAGCGAGACTCTCTGCCTTCACCCAACAAAAAAAGGGGAAATAGTCAGTAGGTCGAAAGAGGTTCTCCTTCCCCTCTACTTTGCCCTGGAGAGACCACATCTGGAGTATTGTGTCCAGTTCTGGTGCTCTCAGATGAAGAAGGACGGGGAACTGCTTGAGGGGGTACAGCACAGAGACACAACGATGATGAAGGGGTTGGAGCATCTCCCTTGTGAGGAAAGGCGGAGGGAGCTGGGTCTCTTTAGCTTGGAGAAGATGAGACCGAGGGGTGACGTCATTAATGTTTATAAACATGTAAAGGGTGAGTGTCCCGAGGATGGAGCCAGGCTCTTCTCAGTGACCTCCAATGATAGGACAAGGGGAAATGGGTACAAGCTGGAACATAGAGAAATGTAAGAAAAAACTTTTTCCCAGTGAGGGTGACAGAGCACTGGAACAGACTGCCCAGAGTGGTTGTGGAGTCTCCTTCTCTGGAGGCATTCAAAACCCATCTGGATGACCTGTTCTAGGTGTTACTGCTCTAGCAGGGTGATTGGACTAGGTGATTTCTTGAGGTTCCTTCCAATCCCTGATACTGTGTGATTCTGTGATGTTCTGGAGAGGTGACAGACACCAAGAGGAGCATCTCTCAGGCGTCTGGGCGGGGGGAGCAAATAGTGGCTGCTGCCCCTCCCCCAGTGGTGTTAAATATGAGAAAGGGTAGAGGAGGCAAAGTGAGAACAGCTGGACATGGAGAAGTCTTCAGTGGAGCCCAGGTACTTTGCATTTGGGGGGAAATGGGCTGGAAAAGGGTTGATGAGGGGAATGAGGGTACAGAGAACCTGAAATTTATTTTTTTGCCCTGCTCCCTGCAGGGGGTTGGACTAGATGACCCTTGAAGGTCTCTTCCAACTCTGTGATTCTATGATTTTGTGAGCACCATGCCCCTCACTATTCGTATCCCTGTCCCCCATGTCCCCTGTTAAACAGAGCGGTGACAGTGACTTGGTGCATACTTCACCTCATTGGATCACATGTGACAAAGCCTAGTGCTCAGCAGTCCCTCTGGTAGCTCTGTGCTTCACTTTTACTACCTTCACGGGCATCTCCTTCGTGGCCCCCAGTGAAATTCATACTAATTTGTACTGCTTTTGTTTATGGTATTTATGGCTCCCAAAACCAACATAATCTGCCTCTTTTTTCTTCATAGCCACTCCTACAATGGGGTATACATGTGCAGTGTGTGTTAAGCTTACTTTTAAGTGGTAGTGTATGCTTCAAGATTGTCTTGGAATAAGAAGAAAAGACATAGGAAAATAAAATGGAATTCACAATAAAGTGCCTTCAGAGAAAAGGAGGCAATGACTTGAGTACATTTTGTAATAAGTGAAATACAAAGCTTTTAGGTCATATTGACTATTATTCTGATTACTTTTGGGTTTAAATATTAAATGGAGAAACTAGATGATGCAGAAATACATACATGCACACATGCCAAATCACACTATGGCTTCTACTCTTTAAAGTAAAAGTTGAACAAAAAGAGTTTACCCACCCCTGTGAGAAATAAGATGCTGGCAGATGATGTAATGCTTGTCTAGACTAGAATAAATCATGTATTCTACAAAACCCAAGCTAACTAATTTAAATAACATATTTTAAAATTCAAGAAGTCACAAGTGCTCATTGATGATCTGAGACTTTACTTTGATCATGTTCTGTGGGTTCTGGTATCTTCTCATAACTTATTTTTTAAATGCTTCTTTTTTTATAATGCTGCTTTTTTTTTCTCTTTAAGCATACCTATAGAGAATTGCATGCTCAGAAGACATGACTGATTCTTCTGGGTTACCCAGTTCAGTCTCTTGCTCTTGCAGCCCAAGATATCATAAAATTCCTTTCATATACTGATCAAACTCCTCACAGCTATTCAGGGATTTTTATTATTTTTTTTTTAGTTCCCATACAACCATTCTAAGGCTGTTTCAGTATTCTGCTTTCTTCTCCCCTTAAATATGTTACATTAATATATTTATATATACATGTTATATATATTATATGCTTATATTACTTTCTTCTTGGTCTAATCTTGTTCTTGAGCTCTGATGACCTCTTTTGTGCGTTGTTTACTGCCCCGAGTATGGTGCAGTCCTGTTTTTCATCTTCCTCTGCTAGCATAAAGAGCAGTTCTTGCCTGATAGAGTTCAGCTTTGGTGAGGATAGATTATGATTATTCACAGCAAGGTTCTTCTCATGCTCCTTGTTCATCTGGTGACTGGTCTTAAACCAGACTTTAGTCTTGACCTCCATAAAGCAAGAGATAGGTCACATTTCTCTTTGGGGCTAAATTTGGTCTTCCAGGCATTGTGCTCTACAGAGTTTTTTGCAGATTCATTTTCATTTGGCTTAGTTACGGTTTCTTACTATAAATAGTTCAAGCAAGACAGAAGGAATCTTTGTTTATAGTTTGAAAAAAAAAGTCTTGTTTCTCCTTTGGGTTAAATGTCAGATGTTGAGAGATGATTCTGTAACATTTGAACAGATGTGATATTGTAAGCATTCATCTTTGAAACAGGGAGATTGGAACTAGATGATCATTAAGGTCCCTTCCAACCCAAACTATTCTATGATTATGCTCTAAGCAAGAACTCTTTTCTGTTCAGGCTATCTAATGATCCTATTTTGTCCAACATCTCACAACTTAGAGTGAATGCTCTATAGTTAGATTGATGTAACTGCCACTGTCTTTATCAAGTTCAGGTATATACAAACTATTTTATACATTACTGTGTTATACAGGTAGTTTAGTATTTACCTAATGTGGAATCATTGAGTTTCTTATTAATCTTCTGTCATAAGATTAATAGGGATGGATAAGATAAAGTTCTATTTGTTAGGTATTTCAAAGTATCCTGATAGATACTACCTAAGATAACAATGCTGCAATAGTACTGCAATAACTAATATATCTAAAAAAGTAAAACTCCAAAGTGAACAAAGGAACTGTAACTGTGACTCATACACCAGCTGCCCTGCACCAGACACCCCTTTCAGCTGCCTCCTGGGCACGTTCACATTTGCCTCCCCTGCAGGATGACTGTGCACCTTATCTGCAAGGTGTTAGCCCATTAGTAATGAGCAACCTTTAATCCCAGTGTAGATCTCCCTCCTCAAGGAAAAGAGTGCACATCACATTGCGTAAGATTTATGTATACCTGCATGGGCAAATAACTTCACTCACTCACTAGATTTGTCCCATTTAACCTAGAGGGCTGCAGCATCTTGCATTGAAGCACTGAGTCATATTTGTCCTGCAGACCTGGACATGGAAAGAATTCAAGATCTGTGTAGAAGAACAGAGTATGACTCCATAAAAGTAGGGGCTAGGAAGAAGCTTGGAGTCCTTTGCATTAAATCCAGATGTTTCTGCTGAAAAGCAGATGTTTATGCTGAATTGCCAATGTTTATGCTGAATTAAAAGAATGCAGTGTTGTGCACTCAAGTGTTTTTTATGTTGCTCTTGCTAAAAAAACAATACCAGATGTTTTTTATCATAACATGACTATTGATTTGGGAAAAAAAAATAATGTCACAACAGTATGTGACCTGTTTTCTAGGCTGCTTTGGTTTCTTTTTGAGTTTCAGGCTTGGGTTTTTTTTTTTTTCCACAGGCTGTTGCTATGGTAAGAACACATCAGGGAAGGGAATCATAGCAAGTAATGTCATAACAAATAACCTGCAAGAGCTTTGCATTTTCTGGGACAGCACAGGGTCAGTTTGGAGTTTTTTTAAGCCCTATCAAATTGTGGGCAGCATCTCTCTTGTTATTCATTGCCTATTTTTGCATGTCCAAAACAAATCAAGAAAGTCAGCCTTTTTACCAAAATGGTTATACTGACTACAAACAAATTCTCACCTCCCTTAGAAAATTTTAGGTATTATGTAAATCAGGAGAGAAAATTCAAAGAAAAAAAAGCCAGAAGGAATTGTCAGGGTGTAATGGAGGTAAAGCTGAGAAAAGTAAAATTAGAAATTGAATTTCTAATTCTAGAATAGAATTTCCCAAGGGCCTCAGTATAGCTTTTAGGAGTCAAGTCATGATAAAATTGAAGGGGTAAAAGATCTTGGAAGCATCAGCTGTGGCCTTATGATGGGATGCCAAGCATTGACATGGTAAAAATTGATGATTTGAGCATTGAAAAACAAGTGTTGTCATCACATAGTTGAGGCCAAATTGCTCCAGGTGCATTAGCAGGAGTACTTGTGTACCACAGCCTGTTGAAGAGACTTTTGAACTTACTGAACAAAAGCTATGTACTTAGTACATTTTTCAACCAATTGATCACGTGTACATTCTCTTTGCATTTCATATGCATGGGAAGAGGTGGAGGGGGAATCAGGGAGTCCAGGTTTGTCTCAGTAGCTGAAACCACAGGTGATGACAAACAGTGACTCTGGTGGCAGAACAGATCATATTCAGCATATTCAGCAGTCACCTCCTGAGTTGTAGACTTGAAATACAGGAAATTGCAGTCTGAAGTCTGTCCAGTAGGCAACCAGAACCAGGGAGATAGATCAAGAAAGCATAGATTAAATTTGATGTTTCTCACCACAGACCTGAGGGTCTCCCACAGTCCATGCAGAAGAGTAGCTGTATATTACTAATCCATTGAAAATGCTAAGAATAAGAAAAATGTTTAGTTGGAGGTTTAGTCCATTCTTCAGACTGTGGTGAATTCAGTTATTTTTGAGGCAATCATCTCCTCAGTAGCAGAACCTGTACCCTCCTGCTGAGCCTGTCATGTCCTGCCATGAATAATAGCTCATTGCCCAGAGCAACTGATGTCTCCATGGCTATGTTCCAGGGTTGTTCATCCTGGAGGATAGAAGGCTCTGGGGGAACCTCATAGTAGCTTATCAATACCTGGAGGGGGCCTACAGAAAGGCAGGGATAGGATTTTTTAATGGGATATTTGAAGGAAGGACTGGGAATAATGCATGTAAATTGGAATAGGAGAGATTCAGGATGGAGATAAAAAATAAGTTCTTTCCTGTGAGGGTGGTGAGACACTGGAACAGGTTGCCCAAAGAGGCTGTGGATGTCTCCTCAACCCCTGGAGGTGTTTAAGGCCAAGCTGGATGAGGCATTGAGCAACCTGGTCTGGTGGGAGGTGTCTCTGCCCATGGCAGAGGGGTTGGAACTAGATGATCCTTATAGGTCCCTCCAACCCAAACTATTCTATGATTGATTCTATGAAAAGCTAGCATCCATCTGCTTCTTGCCTTCCTCCTCTTGTCTCTAGGAACTATTGTGTCCATTTGATGATACCACCTATATCTGCCATGGGGCTGAACATCTGGAAACACAATTCTATAGTCCCTAGAGTTTTCTTCTGTTGTGTACAGATAAAAGAGAGACACTGACCCCAAAGAGGAGACCAGAGACTGTCTGTGATGAGCCTCATGTACACCTTTGACATATTCCAACCTCTGCAGTTGGTTAGTGCTCAACCTTCTTAGACAACTAAGACACATGAAATCAAAACAGAAATTTGCAGTGTTCTTCTCTGTAGCCTAGTTTTGAGGATGTCTTCTGGCACATGAAACTTTCATTATACTTTAATTATTGATAGGAAGCATTTTCTTACCAGCATAGCACTTACACCACAGTGAAATCACTTTTCAGGAGGAATTACTGCAAGCAGTTTTTAGATGAGTTTCACTTTTGCAAATGGCTTAGGTTTTCTGTTGGTTTTTTTTTTTTTTCCCTTTGTGTTTCTTAGTACCCTATAAATTAAAGCACAAATGATAAGCAAGATCTTTATGCTGCCTGAATCACTCAAGCTCTAATGGCCTAATGCACTAAGCCCTAATTAGTTATATTGTGTTTTTAAAAAGACAATGCTGTGAATGAAGCCTGGACAAGCACTATTTCATAGCTGGGCTTCCCAGAAGATTTTAAATGGATTCCTCCTTCTTAGGATGTTTTTAAATAATTGATACAGCCACTTCAAGCCCTTAGTAAGCAAATGAATTATTGGCTGCTAGTGACGGAATTTGGTTTGGGCATAATAACTTCACAAAGACATGTCACTGCATACATCTGCTGCTCTAATTAGAAAGTTTGCCTAGGGTGCTTGTATCAGAAAGAGGGGGGGAAAATAGCACTGCGCAATCTGTTTTAACAGAGTGATTCCTTTAAAATGTGATTTAGATAAGATTTTCTGGTTAACGCTTTCACTCCTGCTGGAACATTCAGATGCCATTTCAGTGAGTTTTGTACAGGTAATATTGTATTTGCCTTATGTGGATTGGCTACTTACTGTCTTTGTATGCTGGATTTAGGGCCTGCAAGTGCACTGATAAATGGTGCAAAAGATGCTGTGTCCCACAGAAGTCTGCTAACAGCTCCTTGAGCTGCTCTGGCCACAGAGAATCAGCCAGAAATTGCAGTTCCCTGGTGCTGTGGTCCTTTATTCCAGGCAGCCTTTCAGTTTGTGCTTCTTTACACAGGCAGCAAAAATCCAGAGTAGCAGCTTAAAAGGAGTTTTGCTAGTCCAGTGACAAGCACACATTTTTTGGGGAAAACTTGATAAAATGGGATCCATCTGTGGGATGGTGATGAAGAGCACCTCATCTAACTGGTATGTGTGCTGCACTTGAAACTGAGCCTTGTGTTGCAGGAGATGCAGCTCTATTTTAGATGTCAAATTATGAGTTCATGCCATGGTGTTGCAGAACAGAAAAAAGGAAAAGCAGTTTTATAGATATGCTAATGGAATATTCATAAAAAAACCCCCCAGATATCAGAGAAATATAGTAACCTGATGTGAAGATGTGCTTCTGAATGTCTGTTATTCTTTTAAATTTCCCTTATTGATATCTTGACAACATCAGAAAGGATGAAGCAGCATGGTGCTGAGAAATCTCTATTGAAGTATTTGTCTATTTTCATGGCCAAAAATTATAATGGTAGAATGATATCTAGAATAGATATACATTTCTAAAGCTGTGGACAAATGGCATAAAGTATTTATCTTGTTTCATAAGGTTTTCAAAATTATGAAAAGATGCCAGGATGTGGGAAGGAATTAGGAAGGAGAAGAAGCCAAAAATTGCTGTCATTTATTTATTCATCCAGCAGCAAATGCCTGAAAATCAAAGAAATCTGATTAGAATAAGGAAAGACTTCAGATCACTTGCTGTTAAGGTTATTTTCCCTGTAAGACATGCTTAAAGCATTTCATTTTTGACTATTTGAAGGTTTTTTAAATTTAATTTCCACTGAATTGAAATTTATAATTCTAGGGGGGAATCTCACATATTAAATTCCTTTCTTATCCTTTTAAATGATCCTGCTTTTCAGTGGGTCATTAGCTTTTATGCGGTATGCTGTGTTCACTTGTGTGCTAACTTATGGTGTGTATTATTCATACTGTGACTTGTGTTCGAGTTTCATGAAAGGTTTCACTGTCCAAAAAAGTATTAGAAAGAATCATAGAATAGTTTGGGTTGAAAGGGACCTTAAAGATCATCAAGTTCCAACCCCCCTGTTGTGCAGGGACACATCCCACTAGACCAGGTTGCTCAGTACCTCATCCAGCCTGGCCTTAAACACCTCCGGAGAGGGGGCATCTACAACCTCTCTGGGCAACCTGTTCCAGTGTTTCACCACCCTCACAGGAAAGAGGTTCTTTCTTATATCCAGCCCAGATGATTCTACAAATGAAGAACATAATTTTGAATGCACTGGTGCTTCATGTGCTTTTTCATGTTGGACATAGAATCATAGAATGGTTTGGGTTGGAAGGGACCTTAAAGATGATTTAGTTCCAGCCTCCCTGCCATAGGCAGGGACACCTCCCACTAGACCAGGTTGCTCAGTATCTCATCCAGACTGGCTGTAAGCACTTCCACAACCTCTCTATACAGCCAGTTTCAGTGTCTCACCACCCTCACAATGCACCAAGGCTTTTGCATAACCTTTCTAAATCACTCTTGATTGGCACGTGAAAGTGAATTAATATTTCATCTTCAACAAAGATGTGTTCTGCTCTTGTTTATGCTGCTTGACTCATCAGCATAAAACCCAATTTCTTTTCTTCCCTTTTCAAGTCTCCAGACAATGGTGCAAGACTAAAGGGATGACAGGAGCGAGTTTTTATGCAGAAGGTTCTTCCCCCCATTTCAGAAATGATCACTGTTCAAAAAAGAACTGAAAAAATCAGAAGCTGATGGTCAAAAACTTCAAGTGTGGCTAAACATAAAATGCAGCAAATTTGAAGGTGTTTCCACAGAACCTCGTTTACAGCAGTCTTAAGTTTTTATATGAACTTGACTTTCAGACCAATAGTCCCTTAGTATAAGTAACAGCTGTATCCCTTTTTTAGTGAATTATAGAATCATAGAATAGTTTGGGTTGGAAGGGGCCATAAAGATCATCTAGTTCCAGCCCCCTGCCACGGGCAGGGACATCTCCCACTAGATCAGGTGGCTCAATGTCTCATCCGGCCCGGCCTTAAACATCTCCAGGGATTGAGGGGGCATCCACAATCTCTTTGGGCAGCTTGCTCAAGTGTCTCACCACCCTCACAGTAAAGAACTTCTTTCTTCTCTCCAGCCTGAATCTCTCCTCTTCCAATCTGTATCCATCACTCTTAATCCTGCCATCACATATCCTGTTAAAATGTCCTTCCCCAGCCTTTCTGTAGCCCCCTTCAGGTATTGATAAGCTACTCTGAAGTTCCCCCTGAGCTTTCTCTTCTCCAGGCTGAACGACCCCAAGTCCTTCAGCCCGACCTCAGGAGGGAGTTGCTTCAGCCCTCTGGCCACCAGCATCATGGAAGTTCTAATCAACACAGAGAAATGGCAGTATGTACATTTCAAACCATATCCAAGAAACACTGTTGCTTCCAAGTGCAAGTATTCTGGCTTTGTCTAGCATTAGAAATGTTTTTCTGACAGATTTTTTCATGGGATGCAAGTTAATCTGACACATTGGGGAGGAAAAGGCAGGTGGAGATGGGTAGGGAGTATTGCCACCAAACTGTTTTTGCAGTTGAAATGAATTTCTGATACAAATTATTCAATCTGGTCCTAGTGCCATAGCACCACAGGAGCAGGATGAAGAGGATGAGCAGCCAGTACCCCACCTCTGCATCTTTTTGCACCTCTGTTAGCAGACACCAATGATTCCTTGTCCTTGGATGTTAGTTGCAGCTGAAAAAGAAAGATGAATGAAGTAAAAAAGGAGGAGAAAAAAGATCACTGAATCTTTTGAGTGCAACAGAACTGTTTGTGTGTAGGTAGCAGGAGTTCACAGAACATGATCCCTCATTAAGCTATTTTATGTGCATTCACACTGTGGGTATATGATGGAATAGAATACAAGAGCTTACTTAGCATATGCGTGTTGTTTCTATCAGAATACTTGTTAAAAAAACAGTAATTTTTAATGTCACACAACCTAAAAGTTGACTGAAGAAAAATCAAAAAGTGCAAAGAGGTGACTTCTGTACTGAGGCAAATTCTGTACTGATTTTGATAAATGTTTGATTTTACCAAGTCTGCAGTTGTGTGTTAAAGCCCTGTCACTCTGTTGCAGTGATACTGGAAGTAAAGAGCTGGACTACAAACTGGAATTATCCTTAGGAAAATGGCTAAGGTCTCATTCTTAGTGAAGTGTCTTTCAAGCAGAAAGAGTAAAAGCAAATGCAGAAAATGAGGGATAATTCAAAAAATCTAGATGCACATAATTGTTTACACTTGCTGGTGCAAATGATACCTACTCTAGGGTTGGCAGAGCAGTTAGTAAGACACCTTGGTCTCAAGGGTTTGTTCTGTAATAAAAAGTTCTTGCAATGTCCCTCCTTTCCTGATACAAGAATGAAGTAGGTTGGGGGAGAGCATAGAAGTCACCTCAGTGTATTTTCAAGAGTTTCCATGCTGCCTGGGCTTCAGAAGATTCCCTCTAATGTTTGAAGTATATTTTCTGTTGGTTGGAGACTAGATTGGATTGGAAAAATCATATGAATGAGAGACTTCATCATCATAAAAGGGCTTCATGGAGATGCTTCAAGGAAATTCTCCTCCTGAGCTTACTTTTTTGAGATTTATTATGAAAAAGAATAATCCAGACCAGTGTTTGATAACTGCTTAGTTGCAACTCAGATTTATTCAATCTGCTAGCTGCCTAGATGTTCACAGTTTTCACGGAACTCAAGCTTGAGAAATGCTCTTATGTGTACAGGCACCATGTGCTATATTTATTTCTCTGCAATGTTATTGCATGCAAATACACTTTTATGTTCTCTGTAGTGAGTCAGGTTTCAGTTTCCTCCTTTCAATTCCAATCTAGTTATATTATTCTATGGGTTTGATTTTCTTTGTAGAACTTAGATAAATCATATAATCATATAATCATAGAATAGGTTGGGTTGGAAGGGACCTTAAAGATCATCTAGTTCCAAGCCCCATGCCCATGGGCAGGGACGTCTCCCACCAGATCAGGTTGCTTAGTGCCTTGTCCAATCTGGCCTTAAACGCCTCCAGAGAGGGGACACCCACAACCTCTCTGGGCAACCTCTTCCAGTGTCTCACCGCCCTCACCATAAAGTATTTCTTTCTTATATCTAGCCTGAATCTTCCCTCTTCCAATTTACATCCATTATTTCTGGTCCTTCCATCACATATCCTATTAAAAAGTTATACCCCTTCCATTCTGAAGGCCCCCTTCAGGTATTGAGAAGCTACTTTGAGGTCCCCGCAAGCTGTCTCTTCTCCAGGCTGAACAACCCCAACTCCTCCCCAACTACATGTTCTCGAGTCTCTTCCAACCCAAACCATTTCATGATTCTATGATTATTTAGTTGAGCTGCTGTACTTGCTTTGGAGTCTGCCCTACTATGTAATGTGGACAAGCACCAAGGTTTCTGTGTGGTTAAGCTCAGTGTTGAAATCCCTTTTAATTGTTTCACTGTTTTGAACACTTCAACATACTCCATCACAAAGTCTCTTGCTGCACAGGAATTTTTTAAATTGCTCTGTTAGAGCAAGCTCAAAAGATGATCTCTCTGACATGCATTTTTCAAAGGAAGACTACATTTCTCTGCAACAAAAAAAGTGTCTTACCTCTCCCCATCCTACTGTGAGCTGTGCCAGAGCTGTCATTTTTTCAGTAGGGACTGTTTATAAAATGGACCTATATTCTACTGTTCAGCATACTAAAAACCTTTTAGGTTTCAGTTTGTAAATATTGATTTTGTACCTCACTGGTTTTGGGACATAAATCAAAGGTGATAGCATTTTGGTTGAATAAGTGTATTTAAGGAAATAAAATAGTGTACCTTCCTAAAAGCTATATGCTTCTTTCATAAAGTGCCCTTTTAATCCCAGCAGCTAATTCTAGTCGGTTTGGGGTTTTCTGCTTGGGATGCAATCTGTGTTGTTACTTAAGAAAGCCATCTTCAGAAATGACTGCAGATGGCAAATTTTGGTAGTTAAATTAAATTTCCTTTAAAGCTATCAAAGCTCTGTAATCCGTTGTTATGTGTTTATACTCATTCTATAACAGTTTACTCAATTCTTTTAATGTAACTTCAGCTAAAATCTATTATTGCTCATTGAAAAGCGTTGAATTTTGCAGGACCCAGTCAATTTCAGATTTCTTTTTTCAGTATGTCAGGAAATTAGAGAATGAGTCAGAACCAGGAATCATTCCATGCTTTGATCCAGGGAAAGGATTTTTCATAAAAAGTCCTTAAAGCTTATTATCCATGGGAAAAGTGCACTTTGAACTTCCTCCTCAAGCTGGGAGGTTTGATTCCTAGAAATCACAGTTGTGGTTAAAATGAGCAGTCAAGTTCCTGTGAACTTGACTTAAAATTCCATCCAGCTGGAAAGCACCTCTGTAACCAGAATGAAAACAACCGCATGCTTGTAAAGGTTACAGAGAGAGGATACTCAAAATGTCAAAAATCAGTACTCTCTCTTCTGGTCTGACTGCCTGCAGAATTTTCTATGGGTTCTGGGTTTACCTCAGATACTGTTGTTTTATCTCTTTCATACCTTCATATCATCCATATCATAAACACCCTGGAGGTCTTTAAGGCCAGGCTGGATGAAGCAAATGAGCAACCTGGTCTAGTGGGAGAGGGCCCATGGCAGGGGGCTTGGAATTAGATGATCTCTAAGGGCCCTTTCAACCCAAACTATTCTATGATTCTGTATCTCAACACCTCTCAGAAAGCTCAGTTTTGCAGGTTGCTGAGCATTGCTCAGCCACTGTCAATTCCTCCTGAAACCAGTGGGCCAAACCCCCAGCTTCATCGGGGCCAAATGTATGCTTGATTACTATGGAAATGGTAATGGAAATGGATTACTATGGAAATGCTGGAGATGGTCTGTGTTTTCAGATCACAGAATCACAGAATATCAGGGATTGGAAGGCACCTCTAGAGATCATCTAGTCCAATCCCCCTGCCGGAGCAGGAACACCTAGAGCAGGTCATACAGAAAGGCATCCAGATGGGTTTTGAATGTCTCCAGAGATGGCTGCAGTTCTACACAACGTTATTTGGAACTGGGAAAAGTTTCTAGTCAAACAAGCAGGAAAGGTTGGCTCATAGCTTAGGAATGTCCCCCATTTTTTTGTCTTTTGAGGTGATTTTTTCCCTTTTCTTTATAAGCACTGTGTTTCTCACTCCTTTTCCATTAATAAGTTACAGAAATCATCTCAGAATTACCCACAATTCTTCCTTCTCTCAAGTACACTTGGATTAAAGTTGATGAGTACTATATTACCAAGTACAGTGTAAGTACAAAATGAGCATAGTGTTACCAGGTAGCAACTTTCCAGCTACTCTGGACAGGTATTCCTTGTCCTGGACTTGCTGAGTAGCAGAATTGATGCTGTTTCCCAGCAAAAAGAAGAAACATATTATCTTCATCTTCCCAACACCTCATTATGTTTCTGCTCCAGCAGGGTGATTGGACTAGATGATCTCTTGAGGTCCCTTCCAACCCCTGATATTCTGTGATTTGTTGCACTGAGTTTTCATAGGTGGTTGTGGAAAGAAAGTCAGGGAAAGCAACCATGGCAATTCACATAAGCCAATAATAGCACAAATGCTACAGTTTTGACAAATGTGTAGAAGAGAATGGGCTAAATGAGAAAAAAAGGGGAATTGAGAATTTTTGTGTCTGCTCTAGTCCTCTTGCTACAGCTTTGTAAAGAGTGTCACAAAATGTTCCATGCCAAGTAAGGCTTTCTATCCCATGAGTGCTGAAAGCTCATCCACAGAGTTCCCCAGTAACTCACAGTCTTGCCTACAGAGAGAATGATGGCTCACGGTTTACTGTCAGAAGCTTTTCATGTATGAGTGAATCTCAGTAGTTCAGACTTGCAAGAAGGGACCCAAGACACTCTGTTCAGAGCCACTGCTTGCTTTCTCAATGTTGTTCCTTTTATATTTATTTTTGAGGCTGTGCAGCAGGGCATCTGCTCCTAACTCTCTGCCAGGCTTTCATGCCTTCCTGTTTCAGCATCACCCTGAAGAAGGCATTTCCCATTCAACCTGCAGGTTTCTTTTGGGGCAGCAATCTGACTCTTGTTGTGCAAGCATATCTTCACAAGTGCCATGGTGGATGTTTTCTCTGCCTTTCAGTCCATAGCTAGGAGCAAATGTTCTGGCTGAGCTATTTATTTAGTCAGAATCTGTGTCGTACACGTTACCTGGACACAAAGAAGATTCAAATTTTCACAGTTCTTCTATAGTTTATTGTATTGCAGGTTTCTTTGACTGAAAATGTCAACTTTACTATAGGGAAACAACATGTTGCTAGCCATCTCAATGACGATGAAGATCTTGCTTCTCCATAACTATCCTCCTAATCGTAGAATCATAGAATAGTTTGGGTTGGAAGGGACCTCAAAGATCATCTAGTTACAACCCCCCTGCCATAGGCAGGGACACCTCCCTCTAGATCCGATTGCTCAGTGCATTGTTCAGCCTGGCCTTCAACACCTCTAGAGAGGGGGCATCCACAGCCTCTCTGTGCAACCTCTTCCAGTGTTTCACTACCCTCAACATAAAGAATTTCTTATATCTAGCCTGAATCTTCCCTCTTCCAATTTACATCCATTATTTCTGGTCCTTCCATCACATATCCTATTAAAAAGTCCTACCCGTTCCTTTCTGTAGCCCCCTTCAGGTATTGAGAAGCTACTTTGAGGTCCTCCCTGAGCCTTCTCTTCTCCAGGATGAACAACCCCAACTCCTTCAGTCTGTCCATAGAAGGCATTTGCTTCAACCCTTTAATCATCTTCATAGCCCTCCTCTGGACCTGCTCCAACAGCTCAATGTCCTTGTCATTTTGAGGGCTCCAGAACTGGACACAATACTCTGGACACAATCCTTTCAGCCTTTTCCAGCTCAAATTCCGATAAAATTCATAGGAATGGAAGAAATCTAGGATAACAACTTAGAACAATCACCAGTCCTTTTTGAATAATGCAATAGTTGTATAAGTATTGAAGTTGAGAGTCTACATTTCTGTTGGCATTATTTTTGTAAATAAATCCTTTGAGAAGCCAAGGGTTTAATTTGTGAGAAGTGCTGATAGCTTATGTAATCTTCTTGTGATGCTTGTTTTCCTTGCAGATACTTGTGTGGATAGAGAAAAAAAATATTTGCACCTAAAGATTTCAGGTTTAAACTTTTTAATTGTCTTTTACTTGTAGCACAGTAGCTCACCAAGTAGCTGTGTCAGCATGTATTATTTGAGACAATTTTCTATTTTTGAAAGTGTAAAAACGTTTTGAATAATGATCTCTGGGGTGAGGCAGTAATGCACTAATCTTACTGTCAGTGGAACTAGCAGGAACAAGAACAATTGAGAGAACGTGCTTGCACTCCAAAGCACACACTGTTAGCTCAACAAGAAAATATGTACTGAGCTGAAAAACTCAAACCGGGGCAGCATTCTTATCTATAGAATCATAGAATGGTTTGGGTTGGAAGGCACCGTAAAGATCATCTAGTTACAATCCCTCTGCAATGGGCAGGGACACCTCCCACTAGATCAGGTTGCTCAGTGCCTTGTCCAGCCTGGCCTTCAACACCTCCAGGGATTGAGGGGGCATCCACAACCTCTCTAGGCAACCTCTTCCAGTGTTTCACCAACCTCACAGGAAAGAACTTTCTTATCTCCAACCTGACTCTCCTGTCTTCCAATTTACATCCATTATTCCTAGTCCTTCCATCACATACCCTATTAAAAAGTCCTACCCCTGCCTTTCTGTAGCCCTCTTCAGGTATTGAGAAGCTACGAAGAGGTGCCCCCGAGCCTTCTCTTCCCCAGACTGAACAACCCCGACTCCTTCAGCCTGTCCTCCTAAGGGAATTGCTTCAACCCTTTCGCGGCCTCCTCTGGACCTGCACCAACAGCTCAGTGCCCTTATGTTGAGGGCTCCAGAACTGGGCACAATACTCCAGTGGGGCTTCACCAGAGCCCATTAGAGGGACAAAATTTGGGTGGGTGCAGCTTCTCTTTCCCACTGAATACAATGTTTGCAATTAAAAGTCTAACCAAAATACAGGTACATAAACCAGACTTACTGATAACTGTTGATTCATATCCTAGTATCTGTGCACCCCTGTCTTCTTTTCTCCTTAGTGTTTGCTTCATGCTGCTCAGCATCCGTTTACTGCTATGTATTGATGCTCAGCATCTAAGGGAATTATGAGGAAAGAATGCTTAGAAAAAGAGGTTTTGCTCTCTTTTTTAAAAAAAATAAGTTTAAAAGAAGTTAAGAAACCCAGACAACCCAAACTTAATACCTTAGACATTAATAGTTGGAGACGAGACATGGATAAGACAGCAACGTTGCTATTGCTCTGTGCTCCTCTGAGGTAAAAGCAGAGTTCTTTTAAGTGTTTTCATAAAGGATGTGCTGTGAGCAGTCAAGAAGTTTGGATCTGTCAGTCTCTCAAGAGACATATGTCCAACCAACCACCAATCTTCTTGATAGAAAATAAACGGCATGTTTTGATGAACATGATTCCTGTAGAAACCAGTGTGGGAATCAGTGTTGGACATAATCTATATGAGAAATACAAATCTTTGCCCATTTAGAGTGACTTAAAAAGATGCATTCAGTACTTACGCTTTCAAAAGTATCAAACGCACAAAGTTTTCTGTGAGCCTTCATATAAATACCTTTGAGGATCTCAGTCTTTCCCTTTTGATAATCCAACCCAAACTGATGCAGATGAGCCATTTCACTGCACTGAAATGCTGTTTTTTGAACCAGCATCAAGCATCATAAAACTTGTCTGAGCGTCAACGAAATATGCAGTTTAGGATGGTAAACTTCTTCAGCCAACCGTTGCAAATATTGTGGAGTTCTCCTTATGCTCTTGAGCAGCTGCTGTTAGAACATCTGTTAGTCAGTGTAGAGAATTGGGAACTTCAAGAAGTATCAGAGGGATTGAGTTACCCTCAGTTTTAAGAAGATGATAGCCCCCTGGAAAATGAAATCCTTTGATTTGTCCTGCAAAGGAATAAGTAATGTTTCCATAGGAACATAGACACTGATAGTTATACTGTTAGGGATCACAGTGTTTTTCAGAAATGATCCTACAGCCTCCCCCCAAGGGACTACTCCAGAGGGATCTGTGAAGGCAATTAATGGTACCATCCCACTGGCAGGAAAGTTTATTTTGTGATCTAGGGATTAACTCATTCAGCATAAAATTAGTGGCGAATATAAACAGGAAAAAAAACCACTTCACAACACAGAGCTGCTGCTTCATAGACAAATTATATTAGATGTTGAAGAAACATGCTAAATTACTGTGCAAATGAAGGTATTCCCTAAATATCTCAAAATGGTAAGGTGTTCTGTCAGCACATCTAGAGATGGTAATGAATTTACACCACTGCCTCCTGGTAGCTTTGTTTCCTGTGTCACATAGAAAGGCAGGGGTGGGACTTTTTAATAAGATATGTGATGGAAGGACTAGAAATAACAGATGCAAATTGGAAGAGGGGAGATTTGGGATAAATATAAGAAAGAATTTCTTTATGGTGAGGGTAGTGAAACACTGGAAGAGGTCGCCCAGAGAGATTGTGGGTGCCCCCTCTCTGGAGGTATTTCAGGCCAGGCTGGAGAAGGCACTGAGCAACCTGATATAGTGGAATGTGTCCCTGCCTATGGCAGGGGTGTTGGTTGGAACTAGATGATCTTTAAGGTCCTTTCCAACCTAAACTATTCTGTGATTCTGCAATTTTCACAGGGCTAATGGAAGCTGTCTTTCTCTAAAAACAATTGTCCTGAAATATGTCTGTATTTCTGAGTCCGTTCTTCCCGTCATGTATTTACCAGAGAGTAAGTAAGTGGACATGCTGCTCCATAATATGGTTTGGAGCATCTGATTGACCTCTAGGTAAAAAATCAAACCTGTAAAGAATTTGAGCTCATTCTGTTCACACTTATGGCAGGGAGTAGTAATAGAAAGCCATGTCAGGAGACATAAGCAGCTCAACTCGGAAGACCAAGGTGAGTAAAAACAACAGTAGCATCTAACCAGATGCAGGAGTTTTTGTTTTGAGGGCATACTGTCAGAGATAGGACCACTGATTCACGTTTATTTACTCCCCAGCAGTATTTGCAGAGTACCCTCCTTTCTCTTACTTCATGCAGATCTGCGTATAGTTCCCTTGCCTGAGATCCTGAGACCTAACCAAGAGAGACAATTTACATTATTATTTATGTTATTAGTGTCAAGAGGATGGAGCCAGGCTCTTCTCGGTGACCTCCAATGGTAGGACTCTGGGCAGTGGGTGCAAGCTGGAACACAGGAGGATCCACTGGAATCTGAGGAAGAACTTTTTCACAGTAAGGGTGGCAGAAGAGTGGCACAGACTGCACAAAGATTGTGGAGTCTCCTCTGCAGACATTCAAAACCCATCTGGATGTCTTCCTTTGTGAACTATTCTCGGTGTTCCTGCTCTGGCAGGGGGATTGGAGGTCCCTTCCAATCTCTGATATTCTGTGATTCTGTGAAATGTGCAGATAGGGTGATGCAGGCAGTCAATACTATTTGATTGACTTCATGAATTGGATGAGTAAGAAAAGAATCATACAAAAGGGATTTTGTTCAGAAAATCAAAATGTACAAAGGAAAATAAGACACCTGGCTCAATGTTTAGTATAACCTGAAGTGAAAAATTGTTCCTATGGAGCATTGTGGATTTTAAACATTTAAATAGAAATTCAGCTAGACTTACAGATAACAGTATGATAGAAACACAGCTGGTTTACTCAGTAACAAACATTAGAACAATTAATTTACAAATAATTAGATTTTTTTTTTCATAGAGCAAGAAAGCCAGACCTTTATGCTGAATTCAGCCTAAATTTTGGCAGGGCAGTCACAGAATCACAGAATACCAGGATTTGGAAGGGACCTAGTCCAATCCTCCTGCCAGTGCAGGAACACCTAGAACAGGTCACACAAGAAGGCATCCACACGGGTTTTGAATGTCTCCAGAGAAGGAGACCCCACAACCTCTCTGGGCAGTCTGTGCCACTGTTCTTTCAACCTCACCGTGAAAAAGTTGTTTCTTATATTTCTGTGGAACCTCTTGTGTTCCAGTTTGCACCCACTGTCCCAAGTCCTATCATTGGCGGTCACCTGGCTCCATCCTCCTGACCCTTTACGTATTTATAAGTATGAATGAGGTCACTCTCTTCTTCTCCTCTTCGCTGCTTCTCTCAAAGAGACCCAGCTCTGTCAGCCATTCCTTGTAAGGGACATGTTCCAATCCCTTCATCATCCCTGTGGCTCTGTTATGGACTCTCCCCAGCAGTTCCCTGTCTGTCTTCAACTGAAGGCCCCAGAACTGGACACAGTGCTCCAGATGTGGTCTCACTGGGGCAGAGTAGAGGGGGAGGAGAACCTCTCTCCACCTACTGACTACACCCCTTCTAATACAGCCCAGGAAGCCACTGGCTCTCTTGGCTACAGGAGCACATTGCTTGCTCATGGTCTTTATACTGCCCACCAGGACCCCCAGGTCCCTTTTCCCTACATTGCTCTCTAGCAGGTCTTGTGGGCCTCATTTATGGGTGCTCAGCAGGGTAGTGTGTCAAGACCAAGTATCTCCAGTGTATGAGTACACCAAATGCTAAGTTTGAAAATTCCTATGATTTTTCTTTCCTTTTTTTTTGTTTTCTTCAGGGGGATGAAAACATTAGTGATGCACTTGGATCAGAACAGCTTTAAGAATCAAGCATCTACTACCTGGAAAATGGGAGGCATTTGATACCGTAGTTTGAGACAGACTAGTTGGACAGAAATAAATGGAGATCTTCAAATTAATATCTTTTCATACTTGGATGTGGATGTTCTGTAGAAATTATGCAAAAAGACCAGGCTGCATTGGCTGTGAAATGCTCTTGGCGGTATGGTAATCTGATTATAAGCAAACACCATGAAGTAGTCTTATTTTTTTTGTTTTTTTTTTTTTTTTGTAAAACCTTATTAATTATGTGAGCAAAAGTATTCAGGAGAAGATGAGACTGGTGGTTTGGAATGCTCCCTCTTCAGGTTCTTAATCTCTTCCATTAAATGTTGATCAACTACTCTGACTTCCTAAATGAAAACACTTCTGGTTAGTAAAGCTGCACTATGTGTGAGCATTGTGACTGAATAGAGGTAAGGAGGGTGATGCAAAACACTGGTTCCTTTCTTAAAACAAGTAGTGTCTAATCTGTCATCTTTGTGGTGACTTTTTGCTTCCTTCTTTCGCCACACAAGCAATCAGTAGACTTGAATTTTGAGTGAGTCATTAATCTCTTGAGGTGTGTGCAGAGATGTGTGTGTGTGCTGCAGGGATGTTGGTGCACCAGCTCTCTTTCTCAGAGGAGCTGAAGAAACAAACCTTCTTCATCACAGAACCACAGAATACCAGGGATGGGAAGGGACATCAAGAGATCATCCAGTCCAATCCTCTTGCTGTAGCAGCAGCACACAGATCAGGTCACACAAGAAGGAAGACATCCAGATGGGTTTTGAATGTCTCCAGAGGAGACCCCACACCCTCTCTGGGCAGTCTGTGCCCCTGTTCTATCACCCTCACCATGAAAAAGTTCTTTCTCAGATTCCTGTGAAACCTCCTGTGTTCCAGCTTGCACCCATTGCCCTGAGTCCTATTATTGGAGGTCACTGAGAAGAGCCTTGCACCATCCTTCTGACACTCCCCCTTTACATAGTTATAGGCATTAATGAGATAGTCCCTCAGTCTCCCCCAAGCTAGACACCCAGCTCCCTCAGCTGTTCCTCGTGAGGGAGATGCTCCAATCCCTTCAGCATCTTCATGGCTCTTCACTGGACTCTCTCCAGCAGTTACCTGTCCTTCTTGAACTGAGGGCCCCAGAACTGCACACAATACTCCAGATGTGGTCTCACCAGGGCAGGAGAGGGGAAGGAGAACCTCTCTCACAGAGTTAAGATCAGTGCTCACTATGGTGAGCTTTTAGAAAAACCTGAGCATAAATAAAAGTAAGCAGCCAAACTGGGGTCTTTCCTGGTATGAAGACACGCTCCATTGATTCCGCAGAAGCAAACACAAGATTTTCATGGAAGTGGTTTTTGTAAGCAAACTGTTCTCAGCCAATTTCTCTTCTCATTTCTCAGAGAGCTCTCTTTGGGCTCAATATGTAAGGTTAGAATAAAAACAACTTTCAGCAGTAGAGTCAGAGTTCATGTAGCTCACCTCTTTATCTCCATGTGTACAGACAATATGTAACGTCTTTGCAATTATCTGTTGTTCCTTCAGAAAGCTTCTGAAATCTACCTATCTGTGAGATAATATCTCCATCCTAAAACTACAAAAACATTTGGATAGTTAAAGTGCCAGCAGGAATAAAAATAAGGTGGATTTCTCTGCTCTACAGCCACAGTATGATGGATACAGATGGTGCTAAGGACAGGGAAGAAGATTCTCCTATTAAAAGGGAAGGAAGCAAGAGAGAGGGCCCATTTCAATCTGTGTTAATCTAAAAAGTTTTTAAGGCATGTAACAGGTTGCCCAGAGAGGTTGTGGATGGCCCCTTTCTGGAGGTGTTTAAGGCCAGGCTAGACAAGGCAGTGAGCAACCTGGTCTGGTGGGAAGTGTCCCTGTCTATGGCAGGGGGGTTGGAACTAGATGATCTTTAAGGTCCCTTCCAACTGAAACCATTCTATGGTTCTATAATCCCTATTTAGGCAAGGAGATCCTATGTTCAAGTTGAAGATTTAATCAGGGCTGCTGGTCTTCATCATTTCTGGCACTTGCAAGCTTTCAGGTGGCATCAGAAGCCTGCTAATGTTTTGAATGATGAACCCACCAGACACTTCTTGCACAAATCCTACTCTGGTTTGGGATCTGGTGTACCTCCTCTGAAATCACTTTGTGTTTTTATACTGTAGAACAAAGTCAGTGAACTTCATAAATGAAAAGCTTTTTCTTTCCCTTTCCAAATTGGTTCCACTGAAATGGAAGGCATGCTGTAGACCGAACAGCTAATAAGTGTATTTTGTTCATGTGAGGCACTTCAGTAAACTGTTGCAGGATCCACTGATGAGAACCATTGACAATCCTAATTAACCATTCAGACACTGAATCTTCACACTTGCAGTGAAATATTTTATGAATCCATTGTGCTACATGCTTCATCACTGGAGCTCTTTAGGAGTGAATTACAATAGGGGAGTTGCTGCTGCTGCATTAGTGGATGGAGGGTGCATCAGGGGTGTCTCATAAATAACAGATGGTTTCACAGTTCAGGTTCTGAATTCTGGCAGATGTGATTACTAGCCCAAGGTCTACTCTTGGTCACAGGTTGGTTTCTGTTTGAGCATAATGTCTTAGTTTTCTAGCAATAAAATAGTAATCAACATTTTCTTCATCTTGACAGGCTGCTTGGGAAGTTTGTTGAGTTCACCCTTCCTGGAGGGATTTAAAAGATGTGTAGATGTGGTACTTTGTGACATGGTTTAATGGCACAGTTGTTAGTGCTAGGTCTACAGTTGGAATCAATGATCTGAAAAGTCTTTTTCAACCTGAATGAGTCCATGATTAGAGGGAGTGGCTTGGATTATGTGAATGTAAGTGGTATATCAGAACCTAGATAATAGTGTGTTTGAAAAAGAAATAAAACTGCATGGGGAAAAAAAGGATTTCAGTCCTTAGTTGTACATTTACATTGGAGAGTCTGATCTCCAAGTACATGCAGTACAGTTTTATGAAATGGTAAATGATCAGAAGATTATTACTGAATCATCATTATTCAATCAAATTCATACAGTTTGAGTGCTTCCATACTTTTTTATTTCAGATCTTGAGAACCATGAAATTACTCTGCTAGGCAAAACAGGAATTAAATAACACCTGTACTCATATTCAAGCTTTTGTCTTGAAGTCTTAAAAGCATAATATGGATAATAAAGCAGAACACAGCTGATTAAACATATGGTTGCTTATGTTTTGAAGTGACATATAGAAGATACAAATTTTTTTAATGCTTTGTTAGTTTTTTTTTTTTTGCTTCACATCAGCCCATTTATCTTTTATGTGTTTGGCTCTGTGTATTTGAGATAGCTCATGTTTGTAATGCAGTGAATCTGCATGTCCAGTCCTGAATTGTCAGTCAAGCTGATAAATATGTGTCCTGCTGACAGCTTCTATGAGAACAAAGGTGGTGATGGGAGTCATAGTTTTTTTTTTCTTTTACCTAAAAACACTACAAAATAACTCATTGGCTTGAAAAGCATTTTTTCCTGAATGTTGGCTTCTAATTTCTACCATCTTAAGAAGACTCAAATTTGGATGAATACAAAAGTTGTTACTTCTCTTCCCAAACTAGCTCTTCTACAACTCTGCATCACAGGCTTTCTCTTCCATCTTCAGTGCTGCTTCTACTGCTTTTACTTTCTTAGTAGTAGCAACTTTCTCCTTGTATACCTGACTAGTTATTATTGTCCTGAATTTGTGTTCACCCTCTGTTCAAAATATTTGATATTTATAATTCTTGCTGTATTCCACATCTTTGGTAGTGTAGACTATATTAAAACACCACTTTGACCATGAATAATTCATACCAGTATGTTTTCCTTCAGTGTACATTTGGCTCCATAGCACAATTCAGTGATTGCAATACTGAGGCTGGAGATTTCCCTGGCAGGTTCAAGAAAAGCTGTTAGATGCACTTTTAGGGCTCTTATTCACTTTTATTTCATTTCTGGTCAGATATCTCATCTGAGGTGTCACAATCTGTCTCCCTGCTGTGTTAGTCTTGTCCTTCCAGATACCTTTTCAGTGACAACAGTGAAGTTTTGTAATAAACAGCAGATAAATGTAGCTGGTGAGAGATCAGTTCCAACTAAGATATTTGAGATAAAGTGTAAAAATATGAAGTATCTTTATTTTAATAGATATTTTCTCAATTATTTTTATGTATTAGAGTGCTTTACTTGTTTTATTTGGTTTAGTCATGGTAGCAGCAATGTAGGGTGTCTTTCAGAGGATCACAGAATGTCAGGGATTGGAAGGGACCTGGAGAGATCATCTAGTCTTTGTTGGTTAAGAAGCAGCCTTTGCTGTGTTGCAGAGTTATGATCCATCTAAACAGTATGAAGTGATACTGTAGGTTAAGTGACTCATCCTGGAAAGCAGTATTTTAGATGAACCAGAGGCTAGATCAGTGCATTGATAAATGAGCTGATTCACTGACCTCGTTCATACAGCTAGCTAATAGTACTGCTGTTTTGGTCTGCAAATGCAGCCAGGCAGAGTTCCTTTAATATATTTTGGTTTTTTTCAGATTTTCTTCATTCTTTTTTTTCATCTTCTTGGAAGAAATGCTAGGAATTCTATATTGGACCTAAGGCTTCTATGAGGAGGGACCTTAAAGATCATCTGCTTCCAACCCCCCTGCCATAGGCAGGGACACATCCCACTAGATCAGGTTGCTCAGTGCCTTGTCCAGCCTGGCCTTAAACACCTGGAGAGAGGGAGAATCCACAACCTCTCTGGGCAACCTGTTCCAGTGTTTCACCACCCTCACCATAAAGAATTTCTTCCTTATATCTAGCCTGAATCTAACCCTCTTCCAGTTTACATCCATTATTTCTGGTCCTTCCATCACATATAATATTAAAAAGTCCCACCCCAGCCTGTCTGGAGACACAAGCATACTGTGCTCAAGTTATTATTAATGCCTTATGATTTAAATAGGAAACATCATCTTTTTTTGAGGAAACGTTCTACAACATGTTTCTATGTATTGTTGGATAAAGTTGTTGACTTATTTAGGATTTTCAATTTCTATCCTTTCTCTGAAACCTTAGCAATCTGCTGAAGTGAGTTATTAAATATTATCCACAGCCCACTTTTAGACCTTCACTGCCAATCTCTTTACTTGCTGATGCTTTTTTACTTTTGGAGCACTTCATCATCTGCAGTCCTGGGAAAGTCTTGACTCATATGCAAGCTTTTGAAACTCAGGAGCATCACAGTGCAGTACAGTTAATAACAGCACTTTCCTATTTCATGGATTTATTACTTTTATTGTAACCACTAGCAACTGAACATTCTAGGTGAACAGCATATCATGAAATCCATCTGCCTTTTCCTCTATTCAGAAATTAATATTGATGGATTGATTAGGGGCATGATGCTGTCCTTGGCGTTTCATATGAAATCCATGTGAAAATCTTCTTTTTTTTGAGATCTGTAGGGTATGTCTTGGGAGAGGGGAATTCCCGGATTGTTTATTTTCCTCTAAAGGTTTGGTATATGAACGTAGAGCATATTTTGGGTTTCTATGTATTTCCTATTGTTAGTATAGAACCATAGGATCATAGAATAGTTTAAGTTGGAAGGGACCTTAAAGATCAACTTCCAACCCCCCTGCCATAGACAGGGACCCCTCCCACTAGATCAGACTGCTCAGTGCCTTGTCCAGCCTGGGTATTATAGGTTGAGTACAATTTCTAGTATTGCCAGAACATCACAGAATCACAGAATCTCAGGAAAGGAACCTGAAGAGATCATCTAGTCCAATCCTCCTGCTGGAGCAGGAACAGCAAGATCAGGTTGCACAGGAAGGCATCCAGGAAGGATTTGAATGTCTCCAGAGAAGGAGACCTCACACCCTGTTTGGGCAGCCTGTGCCATTGTCTGTCACCCTCACTGTGACTAAGTTTCTTCTCATATTTCTGTGGAAGTTCCTATGTTCCAGCTTGTACCCATTGCCCCTTGTCCTATCATTGGATCTCTGTGGCTCTTTGCTGGACACTTAAGTAGTTCCCCATGCTTACACTAATCATGTCTTCATTGCCTGGTTGGACTGAGGCTGCTAGAATCATAGAATAACTTGGATTGGAAGGGACCTTAAAGATCATCTAGTTTAAACCCCCTTGCCATAGGCAGGGACACCTCCCACAAGATCAGGTTGTTCAATGCCTTGTCCCGCCTGGTCTTAAACACCTCCAGAGAGGGGACATCCATGCACTTGGGTAAGGTGATTAAGAAGCAAGTTTTGAGTTTGTAGGGTGCTTTGCTTACTGCCTCACAAGAAGCAAAGACCAGATGAAAACAGTGCTTCCCACCACATGTTTCACCATACTCCTGCAAATTCCCCTAGAGCAAATGTCTTGCTGCTAGTTCCTCTTGGCTTTGATGGGCTCTCCTTTCTGCCTCTCCAGCTGCCTGGTTTTGGCCACAGCATGGCACTGATCCCAGATTGGTTCCTAAGCCAATAAGCCATTTAGTAAATCAACTCAACTTCTGTTTCATGTGCTATTTGCTGTCTGCCTGAAGATATGTCTGGAGGATGTATGATTTACAGGTGTTGGACAGAGCATGAAGCTCTTTTCCATTCCCATAGTAGCTCTTTGATTTTCTCTTTGGAAAACATCCCAATGGTGTTTTCCCTTAAACAGCTTCTGAATAAACCCTTTTCCTCACACTTTGTCTTGATTTAGAAATAGGGGTTTTTTTTATTAATCTCCCTTACTCCAAAAACAAACCCCAAGTCCATATGTCAGGAAAATATTTTCAGGAGGGTTTTTTTGTCAGTGTCATTTGTATAGTTATGTGTAACAAATGTTTATTTGATGTGTGGACATACCATTGGCTAACTAATTTTGTTTAGAAAAAAGCTCAGTGGGAGAGCCTATACAACAGCTGGCATATTCAGTGATTCTTTCCTGTTAAAATAATTCACAGAATCACAGAATGTCAGGGATTGGAAGGGACCTCAAGAGATCATCTAGTCCAATCCCCCTGCTGGAGCAGGAACACTCAGATCAAGTCACACAGTAATGTGTCCAAGTGGGGTTTGAATGTCTCCAGAGAAGGAGACCCCACAATTCAGAAAAGAACTACCGAGAGGGGATACAGTAATGGAACAGAAAGTGGTTAAATATTTTCTATATGTAGTCCCTGATGTTTGGAGTCATCCTCCCTATTAGTAGTAGAAAATGGAGCATCTTCACAGCACCACATAATTTCACTTTCCACTGCAACAAAGAGGAAAGGAGAAATTTTAGTGAGGTGTGATAAAACAGGAAATTTCACCGCAGAATTAGGCACCAGGTAATATTTAGAAGAAAAATGTTGACAATGCTGTGATATCTGGTGCTGTCTTTGAGTGCTGTCATGAAGTTTGTAATTAATTAGGAGATGTTGTTACTGTTGCAGCTGAATTTTTAACTCTGCAGCATTTTAGCATGCTCCTTTTTCTTTGACCTAAATCTGTCTCATTTTTTGTCTCTGTTAAAAAGCACTGAACAAAGCCAGTCTTGTGTCTTAGGCTGTCCTTGAGCAGATCAAGGGAAGTTTGCATTGCTAAGCAAAGCCATATAAATTTTGGTTATTCCAAAAGTGTCTGAACTCAGTACAATTAAGTGAGATGAATGTCCATGTGATGGAAATGTGAACTGGTTTGGCTTAAACCTGCTTTTAAAACAGACAATCCAATGGAGGAACAAAAGAGGGGCGGGGAAGGGGGGGAGGGTAACCTGAAAATGCAATCAGCCATAGTAACACAAGATTAGTGAAAAGCATTTAATTTGTCGACATAAATGAAATGTCATTACAATTCAGTTCTTCATTTACGTTGGTTAATGTTAGCATTTCTTAAGGATGATTTAATATATATTTGGAAGCTTTTTAAGCTTGGAGATGATTTGTAAGTGCGTGGCTGCAGTTTTGCAGATATCATGCAATCAGCACTTTCCAATCCTGTGATTAAGGTTCAATTCAATTCAAGACAATTTAATATGTTTTAAAATACTGTAAAAAATATACTGCAAACATATTCAAGACAGTTGCTCAGGATGTTCTTAGGTTCTCTTTTGTTATTTGAAAGTTCTGTTTATTTTTTGGAAAGGGCATGCATTTGATTAAAAACATGCTGGGTGGGTTGGGTCTTTTATTTCCCCTGAAAGCAGAGTTCTTTGAACTGTTAATAGGACAGGGTCACCAGCTGCCTTACAAGCTTTTACTTGGGTAAGCCTTGCTGATGCCTCATGGCCCTGATAGAAATTGTCCTTTCAGCCCGTTGGGTATGTTACTGTCAGCTCACAGAAGCTGTAAACTTAAAGGCCATTTAGGAACAAACCAGGAAGAGACACTTGTCTGCTGGGAAGTGGGGTGTCCTCCAATTCTTTCTCAGTCTGGATAATATGCTGGAATTGTCAGTGGTGTGAAAGTTGAGTTTCTCCGCAGCAAAGTGAACAAAGCAGGAGGAACAGAATTAAATAAAAGAAGTTTTGAAGGCTTTGGGATGAATTCAGAAGGCTTCAGATCCTGCAAACTACAGTTCCCATTGCAATGTGCTTGAAGACCCACCCTAACACATCCAGAGATCTCTACTTCACCTCTTCATTTGGAGGATGTAACAGTTAGATCCTTCTCTAAAAAAAAAAAAACTATCAGAAATGTTTTTTAAACTTTGCTAATAAGCTTCATTTTTTTTTCTATCTTCAAAACTCCTTTATGGACCTTTCCATGAAATCTTTTTCTACACTGGATCCTCAATTCTCTATCAAATATATGTCCACCAACTACCTACAGAGTTATTCTAAGAATGTCTACAGGCACCAGCTTCTGGGGTTCATTTTTTTTTGCCCTCCTACACAAAACCTATGGGCAAATTAAACAGCTCTGAAATGTGATTAATATCTGAGTGGAGAACTCAGCATATGAGCAATTGCACATGCTGAGTCTTGCTGTGAAGAAGAGATACATGACAACCTAGAAGACCAGCACATTATGTCTTTCCTTCTCCCGTTTGTATCATTTCTGTGGATTGAGATATGGAGGTAGAAACTTCTTTTTCTTTCCTGGAAAAGTATTGTGGAGACAGATTTGAGGAAGATTAACTCCAAAGTGAACTTTTAGGTCTCCTTGGTGCTGTTTTAGGCCATACCAGAGTGGATTCCATGAGGTGGATTATTTCTGAAAGTAAGATAAAAGGAAGGAAGGTCTCACACCCCGTTTCAGGATTGGTTTTTCACATCTTTATTCTACAGAGAGAAATATGTTTATATTCAGTTTTAAACTGGTGACCCTGATAAAAAGGCGTATGTATCACCATACAATACCTCAGCCACTCAGTCTCCTTCTTATAATTTTTGTTGTTTTCTCAGACATTTTCCACCTCCTTTCCATCACGTCTTGATTTTAGATATTTGAGAGGGCATGTTGCTTTTAGCACAGTGAGGTTTCAGATGTGCAAATGACCAGATAACCTTATTTTTCATATGTGATTATGTGTTATTTGTTATGAATAGATGTTATTATGATTTCTACATTTTGTCCCTTCTTAAACTATTGTCAGAAGGCTTTGTCACATGATAGTTGTTTTTTTCATTTTTTTTCTGGAGTCAGCTATGGCTGACATCACCACATGTTAGTGGTAGACTTTGCTCTTAGCTGATACACAGGGATTTTTCCAAATATAATTTCTATAATGGATTTTGTATTGGTGGTTAATTTACTGTGCATCAAAGGTTGTCTTTATATTCTTCCTGTGCCTTCATAACAAGCTTGTGATGGTGGTTAGAAGTAATTTTCTTCTACTCAACATCAGGTTGAGATACCCAAGAGACACAAGCTCCTGTTAGTGGCAGGGAATGCCACATTCAGATGGAATGTGGTGTTTGTAACAATCTGAGTCCTTCTGTGTAGGATCATAGAATTGATAGAATGGTTTTGGTTGGAAGGGACTTTAAAGTTCCAACCCCCCTGCTATGGGCAGGGATGCCTTCCACTAGAACAGGTTGCTCAATGCCTCATATAGCCTGGCCTTAAACACCTCCAGGAATTGAGGGGGTTTCCACAACCACATCCTCTCTGTTCAAAGGTCCTCACAGTCCTCAGGCTGGAGCTGTGGGTTGTCAGCTTCTGGTTCCAGCTCTTCTCTTACTCCTGAAAAATTACCATCACTAACAGCCTGAGCATGTTCAGGACGGGTCCTCTGCAGAAGGGACAGCTCTGAACTGTCCAGGCCACTCTGTAGTTGGTGCCTGATCTTCCTTGGGGAGATTACACACTCACAGTGCACACTCACAGTGATGAGAGGAATATGAGAAACTGCACCTTCAGGTCAATTGTCTGAAAGGCATAAAATTTTTTGCACAGGTCTCTGAGGGTAGAGTTTGATTCGATGAATTAATAGCAGAGAGGAAAGACAGAAGGTACCTAACTGGAGAGTAAAGTGTGCAGTACATATGGAAATTAATTCAGCAGGGTTTCTCCTGTATTATGCCAGCTGCAATGTTGACAGAGTAGTGCAGTCACTTGAAACCTGGACCCTTGATATTTGCTTGTGAAGAAGTTTGCTGACCTGTAAATGGTCGTCACTGGTGCATTAATTGGGACAATGTATGCTATCACATCAACATTGCCTCTGGCAGAACTTAGAATCATAGAATGGTTTGGGTTGGAAGGGACCTTAAAGATCACCTAGTTCCAACCCCCCTGCCATAGGTAGGGACACCTCCCACTACACCAGGCTTGTACCTGTGCATTTTCACGTGGCAAGAGATAAATAGTTTGGTGGTGGATGATGGGGAGATGGGAGTCAGTTGGGGAATGTTGAAGACTGTTTAATGAACTGAAGACAAAAAAAAATGCATGTCTTGGCTAAGTGAGAGATACATGGAAGAAATCTACAAATCTGGGAGGTGTGAAAGCTCTCCTGGAAGATGCAGCTCTGTTTAAAGTCCACTGCAGCACACTTTTATTTCAAAAATCTAAAAAAAAGAGTATATTTCAATGTTTTAGGATACATGGTTTTTGAATTCTTAATTTTGAAGTGATTATTTAGATTATAACCATTTTGATTTCTTTAGGAGTAAGTGCAAACAACAAACAAACAGACAGAAAAGCCGTGGAATTTTCCTTCCAGGATTATTTGAAGTGTTTCAGTTTTGCTGCAATTTGGAGCAAAGCCAGAGTATAAAATCCCTGGAAATTGCTATCATCTGTTCAGTTCCCGGGAGGCATGAAGCCTGAGAAGAACATGTTGAAAGGGACCTTAAAGATCATCTAGTTACAACCCCTCTACCATAGGCAGGGACACTTCCCACTAGACCAGGTTGCTCAGTGCTTTGTCTAGCCTGGCCTTAAACACCTCCAGAGAGGGGGCATCCACAACCTCTCTGGACAACCTCTTCTAGTGCTTCACTACCCTCACCATAAAGAACTTCTTTCTTATATCTAGTCTGAATCTCCTCTCTTCCAATTTACATCCATTATTTCTGGTCCTTCCATCACATATAATATTAAAAAGTCCTACCCCTGCCGTTCTGTAGCCCCCTTCAGGTATTGATAAGCTACTATGAGGTCTGCCCTGAGCCTTCTCTTCTCCAGGCTGAACAACCCCAACTCCTTCAGGCTGTCTTCATAAGGCAGTTGCTCCAGCTCTTTTGATCATCTTTGTGGCCCTCCTCTGCGCCTGCTCCAACAGCTCAAATTGCAGGCTTGTAATTTTTATCCTTCTGCTCTTGCAAAGCAACCTTTGAATTCTGTGGTGTGAAAAATTTAGCATTATCCATCCATTCATCAACTTTCTGTCCACTTAGCTGCAGTGCTCTCATTACTGTGAAATCCATGTCCAGGGACTTTTTTTCTTCCAGGCATGCACATCCCTGCCACTGTGGATAATTGGTTATGTATGAGTAGCATGGAAAGAAGACTTTTCTTACAAAGACGCTGTTTCTCAAAACTGCAGTAAATAGCTACTTTAGCAGTGCTTTTTGAAGCCAGTTTATGAGTTTTTTCTGGTTTGGACAGTGACCTTTAAACTATCAAATACGAATTGCTGTATGGTTTAAAGATGGGAGAAATTCTGAAGTGCTGCTTAAGAATATTACTTGGCTGCCAGATCAGAGACTAGTTTACTTTGGGGAATGGAGGTCCTCCAGCAACCTATCTTTTCATCAGATTCCCTATTAGAAAGGAAAGTAAATGTGTCCCTTTTAAACCTTTAGTTCTTCTGTTTCATTCTCTGCAAAACCAACTTTGCTCCACACAATAGGTAATGTCAGCCCACAGCCCCACAGCCAGAGGAGATGCTCAAAAGGTCTCTAGATTTCTTGTACTTTTTGAAATGGAGACTGATGACTCTTAGAAGAGAAATGCCTTTTAAAGTTACTCTCTACAAAAAATATTCACAGTTGTGCTTTGTAACACTTCAACTGGGATTTGCCATTTTTCAAAGAAACTTTTCTTATAATAAACCATAAAGAGAATATTTTATTGAATAGGGGGTTAAGTGTTTTGAAATGATGAAGTGCTTTTAAAGTTCAAATAAATTACTTGGGTTAAGGGAAGGATAAGAAAGATGGAGAATTTCTGTGTCCATGCAGAGAATGCACTAAAGAGCTGTTGTGTCTTTAGCAGATAATTAGCAAACATGGCAATTTGCAAAAGTTACAGAATGCATTACAATGAAAGTCACAATCAGAACCAGAACTGTAAATAACACAAAAATTGGAGCTGTCTTCAAAATGGGATGTTAGAAATTGATAAAATATTTTTCTGTGGGTGTTTTTTGATAAGGAAAACCAAAATTCAGCTGGATACAAAATATGCACAGAAAGCATCTATTAGCTTTACATAATATCTCCTAAGTGGATTGCTTAGGTGCATCATATAAGCTAAATTTCATCAATCTTTAGCTCTTTGTGCATGACAAAGAGATTTTCTAATAAAAGATGAGAGGGAGGAGCTGGAAATCTATGCCAATCTAATGAGAAAAAGGTTATGAACTCAGCTTCATTTAAGACCAAGACCAAAGTAATACCAAGACAAAGGCCATTAAAGTTTATTAAATTTGTCTTACGATAATAGCTGAATTAGTGAAAAAAAAAATCCATGGATTATTTATGAAATAAATACAATCAGGAGCTACATACTAGCCTGCTTTCAAATCTCTTCTGTGAAAAATAGCCCTTCATGATGATTTCATCAAGTTGTCATTAAATGGCTGGATGAAATGTACTCTAAAGTGCTCAAGATCTACCATGCAGCATCAGGAAGCAATGTATGCTCTGTTGCCAAGCTTTTGCAGTAATTCTGCAAAAAGTATTCTTTTTTAGTAGTAAATATTGTAAAACATATCTAGAAAAGTTATAGTAAGATCCTAGGAGCTCCAGTTCAACTTGTGCCTTCTTAGTGAAGTGCCAACAAGCCTTCTCCCTAAAACACTGAAGTCAGACCATTACAGTTTATCAGGCATGGCCTTGAAGAGGGATTTTCAAAGAGATGATGAGAAATGCCTCAGCCACCTTCTGACAGGTAGGGTGTCTAACAAACATTTAGCTGTCCTCAAGGTTGCTGCCTGTGGTTGGGAGGTCTGTTTCTTGTAATTGTGGTGCTTTGAAGGCCCGCTACTAGTTGGCTTTGTCCTGTCTGACCCTAGAGCTGTGCTGATTTCTCAGGGGACCAAAGTCCAGGGTTGCTTGGCAATACATGAAAGTCATAGCTATTTGTATTTTTGTGCTAAATAGTCCTAATATAAAAACCCTTCACAGAGTTATTCGGAGTAACATGCATCTTGAATGATCTTGATTTTCTCAAGATGTATTTTGGTAACTCCATCAGACTTGAGCCTCAGGTAAGCAAAGAAAACATCTTTTCAGCAAATTTGTTGAATGTGCAATACTCCTGATTGTTCGGGATGGCTGGCATTCAGGACAAAGTGCTTGCCATGCTTGCTCAGGTGTAGTCATGCCACAAACTACTCCAGACATAAACTAAAAGGTAGAGATGAATACTTGATTTAGATCTTCTCAAACATTTAAAAAATATGGCATTTAGACATGTAGGAACAAATTGCTAAGAGAAGCTGTGGATGCCCCCTCTCTGGAGGTGTTTAAGGCCAGGCTGGACAAGGCACTGAGCAACCTGGTCTAGTGGGAGGTGCTTTAGGCTTTAAAATCAGTTTGTCAGGGCCATGTGAGATGTTTTTCCTTACATGACTTCCACTTTTCACACCTCACAATCTTTAAACCAACATGAAAGAAATACCACTCTGAACCAAAACTAATGGCCATGTGTCCTTACTTTAAAATCTTCTTACAAACCAAGGGACAGCATTCTAACAATTTTTATCACTTATTCCACACATTTCTGCTGCTGTGGCAGTTAATCTTTGTCCTTGTGATCTGTCACTCTGTAGGTTATCTCCAGGAACTTCTGGGATTTTGAAGCTTGTTGTCTTCATTCATGACTCAGAGGACAGTGAGACTTGTGGCAGTGAACAGAGCTCTTTCATAACCAGCCATCTGTGATGAGTTGCTGAGAAAGGGCCATACACACAATCCACCATCATTAGGGGGGATGAATAGGAGTAATAGTGAATAGAGGTTACACAATCACTTATTTTCTTTCAGACGTGCATGGTGGGTTTTTTTGTCACTCAAGTGTGCTCACAAAAATATGGTTCACTGCCTGACAAACCCTGTCCTTCATTTCCAGGCAGCTTTGCAACTGTTTCTAAGTGGGAAAATTTCTGTAGAGCCTAGTTCCTTTGGTCTGTTGTTCATTTGGAAACAGTGACCTCAGATCTGTCATGCCTAAAAAAAAATTATATATAAAAATATATACACACATACTATATTTGCACTTAAACATTGTCTATACAAATATATATTTTTTATATATAGATGTATTTTAATATATATAAAACCAAGAAGTTTATATATATAAACAAGAAGTTTACAAGAAGTATTTTGAAATGGGATGATTCCCCAACTCCCCCACTAGAGAATCAATGAGGTTTATGATTTTCATTTCCCTACTTAGCAGCTGAGTGACACAAATAGCATTTGCCCTTTTCTGCTTAAAGAGCTTTTTTGAAAGCTGAAATTGGGTTGTTTTTTTTTCCTTTTCAGACCCAACTCCTCAATCCTTCCCCTTTAGGGAAAAAAAAAAAAAAAAGATGCCACTTTTGCTTAAGTAATGTTTTGGAGTGAAACCCCACAATTATTTTGCATTCAAAACAGAGTCAGGGTGTAGAGCTGACTGACAGGAAAATGATGTTTTGATGACTCTGGTTCCAGTCAGTGGCAGAGTTCAAGATAAACACAGCTCCGGAGGCATATCTGGGGTTCCCTGCAGGATATTCTCCTCAGGTTGAATCATTATAGCAGTTCTGCTCCTACAGTGAAAATCTTAAGCCTGTCTGTAACTTTTGCAACTACTAATCATAACTGGGATAATGCAGTTAAGGAGTGCTTTTGGTTAAACACTGCTGTCCTGCTACCGAAGTTTAAAATACACATTTTTCTCTCCAGGAGTGTAATTGGACTGTAGGCTTTTTCAGGAAACTACAAAGTTGACCCAAACTTCCTCGCTGTGTTTTTCTGCTAAGATTTTCACTTCACACAACACAAAGAATATAGAATGAAGGCAGTAAGGCTACGTAGTGCTCCTTGCCCACAGAGAGCACCTTACTGTTGCCATCCAGACTGAATTTTTACTTTAACTGCAGCATTTGAATAGTTGTGATGCTAAGCTTTAGCATAAGGGGGACCTCATAGTAGCTTATCAGTACCTGAAGGGGGCTACAGAAAAGCTGGGGTAGGACTTTTTAATAGGATATGTGACAGAAGGACTGGGATTAACAGATGTAAACTGGAAGAGGGGAGATTCAGGCTGGAGATAAGGAAGAAATTATTTACAGTGAAAGTGGTGAGACACTGGAAGAGGTTGACCAGAGAGGTTGTGGATGCCTCCTCAATCCCCAGAGGTGTTTAAAGCCAGGCTGGATGAGGCACTGAGCAACCTGGTCTAGTGGGAGGTGTCCCTGCCCATGGCAGGGAGGTTGTAACTAGATGATCCTTATAGGTCCCTTCCAACCCAAAGTATTCTATGTTTCTATAACATAACCACTCCAAGATCTGTGAGATCTTTTACATACAGTACTATATACTGAAGTAGACTGCTGCACTATAGAATCATACTTTTCAGTTGACAGATATAGTAATTTAAAAGGAGCCAGACTGCTTTCAGTTGAATATGAATTTGAGAGGGCTGCTGTGCATTGCCTAGTCTTAAGAGTCTAAAATGAGTTACTTTAGAGCTATTTGCTCTGAAGTTGCCTGACTTTTTCAGGATATACATGAATAAGTGTGCAAAACTTGAATCCAGTCTTCAAGTTAAGCCATATGCCAATTTCAAGATCTTCAGCACAAGAGCATTAAACATATGGACCATTCCCTAATATTTGGTGGAGCCTATGTTCGATTTGAGGCTGCAGCTCATGCCTCCTGGGGGCTGAGTCAATGAAGTGACTTCTTTTCACCTCAAAAGACTTTTTGCTCAGGCACCATCTGGCTGGATTTTTTCCCATCTTGGTGGTGGTAGACATCTCATTATTTGAGAACAGGATCAGGCCTGGCATAATACTGTAATACATCTAAAGGGCCATGAAAAATATGCAGAGCAGCAGTGACTGGATACCAACCTGAAAAAAGCAAAGGCAAAAATGCTGCATTAAATTTCCAGTTATAAAGGAGAAATTACTAATTTCTCCGAGAAATTATCTCTCTTTTCAGAGAAGAGCATTTCATAAACAGATAGGTCCTTCAGAAGAATGTAGGACTTGATTTTAAGAAAAAAACCACTCCTATGAAGCTCAGGGAATCTAAGGAAGGTTGAATGAGAGAAATCTCATTTCCTTCCTTTGCTCCATTTATTTTGACCAGAGAGACACTATGAATCATATGGCTCTTGACACTTTCAGGAATGATCTTACTGTCCAAATGGCTTCCAGAGAGCCTCAATAGTAAAGAAAATGATCAATAGGATGAGATATTAAAAAGGGAATTTTCCCCCCTCTTAGTCCAGGCAGTGCTGTCAACTAGCTATTGAATTTATGATCTACAGGAAATTAAACACTGACAGCATCACCAGCAAAGATAAGTGTATATTGCTTAGGGTTAATAACTTGCTAGATTTCCTAAATCAAGCTATGTATACATTACTACCTCAGGTCTTTATCAGGTGACTGTTGGCAAGTAATCATGGATAATGACAGCAAATCAAAATTCCTTTTATAAGCTGCAGAGTTGTGCTGCTACATTTTAAGCTCTGGGTTTCCAAATGCCCACCTACTGCCCTGGAAGAGCTCATTTACATGTGTGAAGTATTTTGTTTGAATAACATACCTCTTAATGTCAGAGTTAGAGAGTCCTAGAAAAGAAAATAGAAATGCTGAAGCAGTTTTCAGTCCAGCATATTTGGAGCAATGTGTCCATGCTAGACTCCAAATTCACAATTAACCAACTGAATTAATGGTTCTATTCACAAAGATACTGGAATCTCAAGAGTCCGTGTGTTGCTTGAGACATACTGTTCTTAAATTAGGCACCAGCTCTTGACTTCTGTGACGCTAATCAGATGTTTTTCTTAACTTTCCAACTTGCCAGAGCTGCAGGCTCCTTCAAGCTTGAGGCACAAACAGATTGATTTGGCCTGGGACTTTTATGGCTTGCTTCTACTTTAAATGGTGTAGTAGGGGAAAGCTGGTATTTTTTTTTCTTTCAGTGTATCAAAGATTAGTGCCGTGTTGACATACTGAAGGTAGGCTCCTTAATCACAAGGGCATGATGTCCTTTGTGAAAGCTACCCCACAAGACTGGTGATAATCAGTGGGAGTTGGCTGATAAGGAAAGTGTTGTTGTGATACATGCTCAGGTAGAAGAGCATTGCTACTGTCAACATTGAGATTATCTCTTCAGTCACAGGGGAAAAAAAAAGGAAGAGAAGCTCACACAAAATTTTCTGAATCTTTCTAGAGAAGCCTATGTATTTCCTCTGTCTTTAGGGGAATCCTCATTTACCAATCCAATGTAGATATCTGAAGATCATGTTGCACTTCTCCAGTATGGCTGAGCTAGAGTGATAGTAGATACTGTAAGCTTACTGTGGTCTACATTCTACTTCTGTGATCTATTAATTTTTCACTAAAACTGTGGGTGAGAGTGGCAAAACAGGTTTATTTTTTTTAATGAGGAAACAGGCAAAGAAGAAGCAGTTTTTGCCAAAACTCCAGGAACAATCTGCAAAGAACATCCTTTGCAGATGTTCTGCAAAGAACATTCCTTTGAGGTACTCTACTGAGGTTCTGGTCAGACACAACCTTCCTTTGCTTGTTTGAGGTGAAAATATTAAAGCCTAGATCAGGTTGGTATACTTGGTTAATACTGATTTATTATTTTTTAAAAAATTTGAAGCCTCTGGGGTGACACAACAGAAAGCATAAAATGCAGGTCAAGTATGAAACATTACAAACCACTGGCACTGGATTATCAAGAGAGGAAAAAAACCAAACAGAAACACTCCGTGTGTAGATGTTCCTTAGAAACTATACAAGAAAATAAGAATTTTTGTAATCAACATTTTTTCCCTCTTGCTGCATCATAGCAAAGACATTTTGTGGGTTTATCTGTGTTTTGCAAACAAAACTACAAGCAAACAAGTAAGGTGGCAACCAAGTTCAGCCTGATGGAGAGAACGCTCAGGGGGGACCTCATAGTAGCTTATCAGTACCTGAAGGGGGCTACAGAAAGGCTGGGGTAGGACTTTTTAATAGAATATGTGATGGAAGGACTAGGAATAATGTGTGTAAATTGGAAGAGGGGAGATTCAGACTGGATAGAAGAAAGAAATTCTTCCTGGTGAGGTGGGAGACCTTCAGTCACCGATTGCGCAGGGCGGCTGTGGATGCCCCCTCAATCCCTGGAGGTGTTTAAGGCCAGGCTGGACAAGGCACTGAGCAGCCTGATCTAGTGGGAGGTGTCCCTGCTCATGGCCTGGGCGTTGGAACTAAATGATCTTTAAGGTCCCTTCGAACCCAAATTAATCTATGATTCTATTATTCTAAGTATAGTCAATACAGAGTGGAGAATGAGAACAAATAGGTCCTCCTTTTGCATGCTGCACCCCCTCCCATAACTGTGGGCTTCTCAAAATCATATCAGTCAGAGCCACTGCCAACAAAATAACTCAGAGATAGGATTAAATAGAAGACATTGTTCATTCCTGCCTTGAAGGGTGCTGAAGGCTTGTTATGAGAGCCAAATGCAACAACACAGGTACAAACACCCTTGCTGCCCAGTAGTTAACTAGGTCCAAACCATTTTGGTTTACCATCCAGATGAAACCCCAAAGAAACTCACTACACCAAAAAGAGGAGTAGCAGTCTAACTCTGTCATATTACCTAACAGTTAGTGAGCTAATACTTTTTCTTTTCACAGTTGCAGGTTTTGGTGGCAGCTTGTGCCTTAGCTGTTTTCACAGAAGACTTGAGGTTTTTGGGTAGTAAGGCCATCTGAATAAGTATAGTACTGGCGAGAAAAATTTTGGTAGGAATGCAAGCACTCTTGTTTCAGTCTTTCACTGTATTTCCTTTGGAAACCGTGTAGGTTAATGAAATACATTTCTACTTGGGGGCAATGAAATGTATTTCTATTGAGGGGCAATTCAGGCAATTTGTTTCTTAATAAAATAGAAGTTCATGTTTATTGAGTAAAAAAGTTTGTTGCCTTTCACATTCAATCTATAATCTGTTTATCAGATCAAAGACTAATGAATGTCTCTGATGCCTAAAAGCAAGGGGAATTGATTTCTAGTCTCACAGAAAAAATCTGAGAGCAAAGAGTGGGGAAGAAGGTCCTTTCAGTTATGGGAGAGATGCTGTCTTTTCTGCTTGGGCTCTGTGGAGTCAGGGCTCCTCTTACTTCTGAGTAGTAGCTGTGGGAACCTCTTGCTTGTTTGAATGCTTCAGTCTTCAGTGAAGGCTTGCTGTTTAGAATACATACCTTGTTGAAAAGAGAACTATTTTTCTATTGCTGGTTGCTGGTACAGGTCTGTAGTGGCAGGCTAATCACTTGAAAACTACATGTTAACACTTGGATAACCCGGTTATGAAACACACTATTGATGGGGAATGCATTAAAAAAAAATTTTTAGAAAGATCATAAAACATTCAGACAATGATGGCTTTCCAGGTATTCAAGATCAGATTTGTCATTAAGTTAGCTTGATCTAGGTCTATGGAAGATCACCCTTGATAAAAATCATTGCTAGAAAAACCACATTGCAGTCAGACTGTAAGGATGTTTTATGTCCCTGAAAACAATGCTAGACCCAAAAGTACAACATTTTGGAATCCAAAAGTACAACATTTGCAGAATTTACTCCAAACTGGGTTGACTAATTATGGTTAAAAGTTCTAGCAAGCATCTGCATGCTTCTTGTGGTAGAAATAAATACCTTTTAAAGTCATGCTAGAAACACCTAAAAGAGCTACTAAATGTCCATCTGATTGAATCTTATTTAGTGATCTTAGGAAAAGGGAAAAAAAAAAAGAGAGAAAAAAATGCCCTGATACCTTAAATTTGTGGAGATTAATGACAAAGAGAAGGATTACAATATAGGAGGGAAATGGGATCACCTTAAGGGGTGAAGTAATATCAGTGGAATGGAATTTAACAGGGAGAATTGCCAGGTTATGCATTTCAGATGTCATAAAAAGATCTTGATTTTTCTCAAGAGTTATTCATCTGAGTGGCAGAGAAAAAAAAGCTATTTTCTACAGAGGGATTTAAAGAGTCTGGCTTCTTAGTCTAGAAAAACAAAGACTGAAAGCAGACATTATTATTCTGTTGCAACATCAAGAAGGCAAACATTTCAGACAAAGAAACTATGGGACTCCATTAGCACAAAGAAAAAGTAGGAATGAACAGGAAACATACCAGAGGAATGTATTTTTGCAGTAACCTTCAAATATGGGAAGAAAGCTTCAAATAGATTTGATGTGGAGGTTCTGGTGTTTTTAAAAAGCTTGATCTGGAGTGGTACCTAGTGGAACTGGTGCTCAGCAAGAGAGAAGAAGGAGGTACTTGATAGCTAATAGCCAAAACCTCAAACCCTTTTGTTCAGAGGAATTGGAGGCGCTGAGGTAGGCAGGGAAGGACCTCACCCACTTGCCCCCACCTCCAACTTCAGGCCGCTCACTTCTTGCTTTTATGATTCTGCCTCTGCCTGCCCAGGACAGGCTGCAGGAGCACCTGCTCCTGCCTCCTCTCTGACAGGGGCTCCCCTTTTTTATTTAAGGAGGGCAACGTCTTGCTCCACAAGTCTATTTGTGCCTCAGCTTCTCTGCTGGACCTGATACTTTCCCCTTCTTCCCGGAGCACTGATGCACTGATGAGGCCTCACCTCCAGAGCTGTGTGCAGTGTTGGGCCTTCATTACAAGAAAGACACCAAGGTGCTGAGAAGGGTTTAGAGTCCAAGTCTTACAGAATCATAGAATGGTTTGAGGCACCTTAAAGATCATCTAGTTCCAGCACCCCTGACATGGGCAGGGACACCTTCCACTAGACCAGGTTGCTTAATGCCTCATCCAGCCTGGCCTTAAACACCTCCAAAGAGGGGGCATCCACAACCTCTCTCGAGTCGAGCCCACAGCAAAGAATGTCTTTCTTCTCTCCAGCCTGAATCTCCCCTCTTCCAGTTTGCATCAGTTACTCCTAGTCCTGACATCCTGTACCCTTCTGGTCCCTTTCTGAGTCACAGACAGATTGCTTAGCCTGGAGAAAAGGAGGCTGAGGATAGATGTTATTGCTCTCTACAACTAGAAAGAAGGGTGTAGAGAGGTGAGGGTCAGTCTTTCCCCCAAGTAATAAGCAATATAATGACAGACAATGATCTCAAGTTTGAGCATGGGAGGTTTGGACTGGTTATTAGGAAAACTTCCCAGGGAAGTGAGGGAATCTTCATCCCTGGAGGCACTTAAAAGATGGGTAGACATAGAGCTTAGAGATATGGTTTAGTGCTGGTTGTTGTCAGTGTGAGGTTGATGATTGGACTGAGTGATAAGAATCTTCATAATAGTCCGATGTATATTTGCTTTTTGGAATAAGGAGAAAAAAGCCTTGTCATAAACTGTATGCTTTGTTACATGTTTAAGAAAGGAAATGGTTTCACATTCTCAAGGAAGGCTGTAAGATGGGTAGATGAAATGACTAGCAAGTAAAAAACTTGCCACCAATAGCCTAAGTCTCAAATGTACGTTCTACTGGATTGATGCTGGTTTAGAAAACATTCTTTTCTATTTTGTCATGTTTAGAAGAGATTTGCAGAATTCCAGAGAAGTAGCAGCCTGATTTTGAGTTAGTTACATCCAGTAAGATAAGATTTCATGAACAACAATAACTAATATTAGTGGAATGGATTCTCTTACTAGCTGAATTATTTGATAATTTTGTAAAAAAATCACTGAGAATAATGACAAATTCTGTATCCTGAAGTAAAAAAAGGTATCTTTCCTAACAGTGTTAGGGCTGAATATTGAACTCTATGTTTTTGGTATGCACTGAAGGGTGTAAGAGGTAAGAGAAGGTAAGAAGAGTGTAAGAAGATAAGAGATGAGGAAATACAACGGATTTAAGAGAAGGTACCTTTGGAGGTCCCATTCATGGCCATTTTCAACCAGAAAATTATTTAAAAGGCAGGGCATCACCTCAACTCAGTCAGAAATTGATTTGGTTTATTTTTCTTTTTTAAATCTTCCATAATGGCAAGAAGAAAATAGTTTTGTTTTGATGCAAAATATTTTTAATGTAAACAGAATCGAACTGTTTTTACATACGTTTGGCCCATCCCATACGTTTTTCGCCATTTTATAGGACTTAAACACCAGTGTTGTCAGCAGGAAGGTAGGAGAACAAACAGAATGCAGTACCTTTACAGGGGCTGCAGACAGTAACACTAATATTACATAATGGTAACATTTTTTAAAAAAAAATGAATATAACAGACAAAACAAGTAATGATTTTTCCGCCGATGGCCATTTAATTCCAGATTTCTTAAGAAAAAAAGTATTTCTAGCTATGTTTGTCACATAAAAAAAAGCTTGGAAACCTATTTTTTTTTAAAGATCACAAAAGAGTCTATAATTTTTAGTGTTACTTTAGGAAGTAAAAAAATGTCTTTTGCAGCATGAAACATGATTTCTTTTTCTTTGGCATTTTGCTACCTTGAAAGTGTTGTGTGGTGTCAAGGTGAATAATGTGTGAATCACAGTGTTGTCACTGCTATATCTGTTGAGATAAAGGTCCATGGAATTCCTGTCTTACTTCGTGGTTTACTATTGCTGTATACGGATGGGTGTTGTCTAGGGTGACATGCAGTCCAGGAAAATAACTGGAGGTCTTTTCAGAAGCTAGGTTCATAGTATTACTATGTTTAGTTGATTTTTTTTTTTAATTCACTGTTTTACGTAGCAGCACTGTTGAAATACAGCAGACCTGCTGACAGGAGTGTTAAAGGCTACATCCTTACCCTCTCTTTGGCAGGAGGAGAAATTAGGGCAGAGTATTTTACACTGCTTAAATTACACCACCCTGTGCTTCCATTTTATCATAAGCAGCAGAAACTTAACCCAGGGGCTGTCACAGGCTTTGGTGAGGTGTCTTTGTCTCCATTAACCTTGGTGACAAGAAAGAGAGAGTAGTTACTTTAAGTTCCCTTCCTCCAAGAATTGCTGCTGATTCAAGTGACAAATTACACATCTATGTAAGTAAGGAACTATGTTTTTTACTCTATCTTCCTCATCTGCTAATGTATTGCATTCCTCATTCTAGACTTCAGAGTCACTTCAGACCACGTATTTTATCTTTTAGAATCATAGAATAGTTTGGGTTGGAAGATCATCTAGTTAAAGATCATCTAGTTCCAACCCCCTTGCCATAGTCAGGAACCCCTCCCACTAGACCAGGTTGCTTAGTGCCTTGTCCAGCCTGGCCTTAAACACCTCCAGGGATGGAGGGGGCATCCACAAACTCTCTGGGCAGCCATTTCCAGTGTCTCACCACCATCACCCTTCCAACCCAAACTATTCTATGATTCTATTAAGATGGGAAATCTTTGTCATACCCTGCTCCAGGTTTGTTTTTAAGTAGACCTCTCATTTGATCTCAGTGAGTAGTCTGTTTTAAACCAATGACTTATTTCAGTTCTTTGGCAGTTAGCTTTGTGGAAGTAAAAGTAGTCTTTGTTACAGTCACAGGAATGCTTCCACACTGAAGGGATCAACATGCTTTCTCCTTTGAATTGCCATCCTGTCCATCTCAACATAAAAGTTTTCAACAACTCCATATTTCTTATTGCATGCCTAACACAGATGAGTGTAACTGGGACAAGACAGCATTGAAATGCAGGAGCTTAGGAAAAGAAGATTATATTTTTTTTTGTAGAGCAACTCAAGCTTTTGGGTTGAGAAACAGCTCTGTGCCCCATCATTAGTCTTGGGAGATGGTACTGCAGCCCCATGTCATGAAATGCTGCATTTGTCAGATGATTTGTGATTTAGCTCACTCTTCAGACCACTAGAAATACACACCCTAACAAAAATAATTCATCCAGGAGATGGTCTTCATTGTTCTCTTTCACTATCATCTGTGGGCATGTACATCAGATACCCCGGCAGCATAGAAGACAAAAGCTTTGCTATGGGCATTTTTTTTTCTCAGGTCAGATAGGAGGAACTAAGTATTTTTAAAGCAGTAGTCATAAAGGGATCACCTAGTTTTATGTAGATGATGTCATGAAGTACCTCCAGCTGGATGTGTAAGTACTGTCATGGTTCCTTAGATAAGGAGGGGTGCAGCATAGAGCAGCATGTATATTGTCAGAGCACAGGTCAAAGGGTGATAATTTTAAACTGGACCAGGGCAGATTTGGATTAGATGTTCCAAGTTTTTCACCATGAGGGTTGTGAGGCACCAGATCAGTTTGCCTTGAGAGGTGGTGGAGGACCCATCCCTGGAAATATTCAAGGCCAGGCTTGATTGAACTGACTGATGTAGTGCAGGATGTCCCTGCTCACTGCAGAAGAGTTGGACTAGGTGGCTTTTGAAGATGCCTTCTGAATCTAAGAGTGACTCTGTGCTAGTGGAGCAGCAAGCAGTGTGTTTAGGTTGTTACCTCAGATCCAGTCTCTTATCAGGCTATCTATTATGCATGTCCAAATCCTGCAGAGAAAGGCATCGTTAGTAGCTATAATTGCTTCCTATACTGGAGCAGAACATTTAAAGAAATTCTGTATACAAAATATACACTGTACACAAAAATACAGTGTGCAGAATATATCAGTGCTGCATCCAATGAAGAACGACTACTAATGACACTCTTTTTCATGGCTGGAAAGTGACTTTATGCTTAGATCATAGAAAATCAATAACATTTTAAGACACATGATCTCATGTATTAAAGGAGTACTAAACAGAAAATTTGGACTAACTGTTCAGATTTTTGATCTGTAATTTTACTGTCCTGTCTTACCCCAGCCACTTCTTTTTTCTTATAATTATGTCTTCTCCTTGCAGTGGACTTGAAAGTCTGTTTATGTACTGCTTTTTAAAATTAGTGATATTTAAATTTTATGTTCAGCCAACTTCCTACTTCTTTATAATTTTTTTATCTCCAGAATTATAAGTTTCTTTGCTAGGATGTGATTTAAAACTAAGCAGCCATATCCAAATTGTCTGTTGGAAAAACTGTTACTCCATTTTACACAGTTTTACAGATTCTAACGTTTACTCACATATATAATGAAATATACACCCTCAAACACAGTCCTAGATAATTTCTTAGGAAGTTCAGAGATAATTTTTTCTCTTTTTTTTGTCAGTCAGCAAGATGTGTAACAGAATAAAACAGCAAGCCTATATGAAAATCTTCAACAACTCTCTGTGTTAACCTTTGGCAACCTATAGGTGGCCCTGCTTGAGCAGGTGGTTGAGACCAGATGACCTGCAGAGGTCCCCTGCGACCACAACCATTCTGTCAGACCATGGTTCTATGATGGTATAATATTATTTCGTTTATCCATTAGAGAGTGTGTCACCACTCTAAATTTGTTTGAAACATAAATGTGGTTGGTTTGGGTTTTTATAAACATTAAAATTACTGCATTTTCTTATTTTAAATAGAGAGCGTTGATGGTATCTTCTCTTTATAAGCACCTGGTGAGAGCTCAATCACACCAGCATAGCTCAGGAGTATAGAGTCATAGAATAGTTTGCGTTGGAAGGGACCTTAAATATCCTCTAGTTCCAAACCCCCTGCCATAGGCAGGTTGCTCAGTGCCTCATCCAGCCTGGCCTTAAAAACCTCCAGGAAGGGGGCATCCACAACCTCTGTTGGCAACCTGTTCCAGTGTAGCTCAGAGTAGCTCACTGGTTTCTGACATCTTGGAAAATTAAAAGATGAAGAGTGATGGAAAATCTTTCCTGCTAAGCATATTTTTCCCTGTGTCATAATGGAGGAAAAAAAAGGCAAGCTGTTTTTTGCTGAGTAAATCATAGAAGTCCCTACTAATGGGAATGAGGTTTCCAGATTTTCTGTGCTGCTTTCAATGGTAAAGAACAGTGATGTTCCTTGTTCTCTGTATTTGATTTGTGAGAGCTTCCTGTACAAAATAAGAATGTTAAGCCTTTGACCTAAAGCAGTTTTAATGATTTTTAAATAGTTGTTTACTGTAGGCTCAATGAATTAGTTTCTGTTGGGCAGCATTACCTGTAAGAAGGAGCTTGATATCTGTACAGACTAAGTATACACCTGTGCTGTAAATTTTCATGTGTGGATGAACAAGAGTGAATTTTAAATAGATAGCTTGAATAGTCAACGCAGTCTCAAAATACAATCACAAAAGCACTGAGCTCAGTTCAGGGTCACAACTCCATTTTCAGCATGTGTGGAATTTGTGCTGCTTAGCACAAATTCTTCTGATACTCAAAAAGCTTATTAAGTATAGCTGCACCAGATCTTGTAATAGAAGTCAGTGTGACAACTACTGACACCATTCCCTAAAGGAGAAGCAGCTGACAACCATCTGAGGAACCTTTCCAGATACAGTGATTTGGGGAGAAAGAACATCCTTAACTACAGTTCTCTGGTCTGTGGAGTGGCTGGGTAGGCTACTCAGAAATCCAGCCCAAGTGGTGAATTTTTTAGGGTGATGGATCCAACTTGTGCTTCTCTAGCAGCCTGTAGAACTCTATCTAGGGAGGGGAAAAGGCATTTTGAAGTATGCTATAAAATTAAATATTTAAGTTATGGTCTTGTGAGTCAGAGCTGCACTTTGTCAGAAGGTCTCAGAATATGGTGGGTATGATGGCAATACAGTAAGTGATTTTTCAGCTGGAAGGGTTGGTTTTCACTTACCTTTTGTCACAAAAGCAAAGTAAGTACACATTTCTCAGGGTGTGCCAAACAAAGTGCTCACTAGAGGTCAAAAGGAGACAGATTCATCAGTAAAATATACTGGACAGGACAGGAGAGGAGAACAGAGTGGTGAGTGTATTTATAGATGCTGTAGATTATCATTCCTGGGTACATCATAGAGTCCAGCTGTGTCTCTGGAGTTAGCTGTTTGCTCCTGTAGCTGGAATGACTTCAGGTCACAACAACATTGTGCATAACCTACTGCTTTTTCTGCTGAAATCTTCCCGAAATAATAGCTTTTCCATATCTCCAAAGCATTTGGAGACAACAGCTATTTGTATTAGGGGACAGCAGTATTTGTTAGCCAGCAATCACTACCAATATCGAATGACATGGCAAGTCCATGATACTTAGAATCATAGAATAGTTTGGGTTGGAAGGGACCTTAAAGATCATCTAGTTCCACCCTCCCCTGTTCCTCTAGTTCCTCCCTGTCCCCATGGGCAGGGACACCTCCCACTAGACCAGGTTGCTCAGTGCCTTGTCCAGCCTGGCCAGGGACTGAGGGGGCATTCATAACCTCTCTGGGCGATCTGTTCCAGTGTCTCACCGCCCTGACCATGAAGAATTTTTTTCTTATATCTAGCCTGAATCTCCCCTCTTCCAATTTACATCTGTTATTTCTAGGCCTTCCATCACATATCCTATTAAAAAGTCCTACTCCAGCCTTTCTGTAGGCCCCCTTCAGGTATTNCCAGCCTTTCTGTAGCCCCCCTTCAGGTATTGATAAGCCACTATGACGTCCGCCTGAGCCTTCTCTTCACCAGGCTGAACAACCCCAACTCCTTCAGCCTGTCCTTCTGACATTGGGATGTCTCATCCCATTTATTCTGTGCTTTTCTGTACTCATTGCTTGAAATTTTGGCTTCTTTATGCTTACTTTATAACAAGTGTTTACACATTACGACATTACTCATTACAAACCTCAAAGGCAAAGGCAAATTTCAGTCCAGCAAACTTGCCATCCCCTTTATACTTGAATGCCTTCTGTGGACAGACAGAAGGAGTTGGGGTTGTTCAGCCTGATGAAGAGAAGTCTCAGGGGGACCTCATAGTGGCTTATCAATACCTGAAGGGGGCTACAGAAAGGCAGGGGTAGGACTTTTTAATAGGATATGTGGTGGCAGGACTAGGAATAATGGATGTAAATTGGAAGAGGAGAGATTCAAACTAGATAGAGGAAAGAAGTACTTTATGGTGAGGGTAATGAAACACTGGAAGTGGTTGCCCAGAGAGGTTGTGGATGCCCCCTCAATTCCTGGACGTGTTCAAGGCCAGGCTGGACTAGGCACTAAGCAACCTGGTCTAGTGGGAGTTGACGCTGTCTATAGCACGGGGGTTGGAACTAGATGATCTTTAAGGTGCCTTCCAACCCAGATTAATCTATGATTCTATGAGTATCTTATAAATTCCATAAACTGCATGTGACTCCATTCTGGCAGATCACAGCTTGTGGGAAAAAGGAGAAAATCAACTTTTTGACCAAGAATAAGAATAGGAGAAGCCTGAGCTGTCTTGGTGCTACCAATAATTGCACATTTACTATGTGAGGTTAGCAGGAGTCATGTTCATACAGGCAGAGAAATTGTCTCGATTAACATTAGCTGTATTGGAAAGTGTTGGAGCAACGAGCCTGAATGAGTATTCAAGTGACCATGAAATTGAAATGAGGAGTGTTCTGCCTCTTTTTTACTTGGCAGCGGTCTCCTTAGATACGAGGTTATCCCAAGCATGTGTTGTTGAAAGGAGGCATGAAAAGGAGAGACCAGCTGTAGGACTGAGGGACCTGAGCATTGCCTTTTAGGCAGCGTTAGAACTCTTCTGGATTTCGTGTACTAGTCACTAATAGAAGCCCTTCACTTCATGGATGAGTTTATGGAAGTGTGTTATAGAGGGCTATGTAATACAGTAATGTCAGTAATAATGCCAGTGTTACTTCCTTCAAAACCAATGGCAAATTGCTCAGTTTGAAGAGGAGATGGATTGAGGTTTAAAATTGTTTGAGAGGAGATGACTGTTCCTTTTTATGATTTTTATTTTTCTTATTACTCCCTCTTTTTCCTTTTCAGTGCTGTTACCATATAGATTTAATCCTGTTCCTCATTCATTAGCCACTAGTGCTGCATTTATGTGAGCTGACTGTATAAGATCCTTTCTAGCTCCCATGGCATGTATAACAAAATCAGCCTGGTTGCCCATGGCTTCTCTCATTCACTCCTAATGGATTTACCCACCATGCCCACTTTTTTTTGATCAGTTTTATTGCTGCGTGTATAGATGCTGCCCCTGAATAATGGCTGGAGTTGGAGATATAAAGTATTGAAAACTGACTTTGAAAAGACTAGAAGCTCGGAACAGATGGAAAGAACCTTGCTGAGGGTGGTGTTCTTCTTAAGAACTGTAATGTAGCACTGTTCAAAGATTTTGTATGATTTGATTGCCAAAGAGAAGAAATCATAGAATCATAGAATAGGTTGGGTTGGAAGGGACATTAAAGATCATCGAGTTCCAACCCCCCTGCCATAGGCAGGGACATCTCCCACTACATCAGGCTGCTCAGTGCCTTGTCCAGCCTGGTCTTGAACACCTCCAGAGAGGGGGCATCCACGACCTCTCTGGGCAACCTGTTCCAGTGTCTCACCACCCTCACTGTAAAGAATAAGTTCATAAGTTTCATAAGTTACTATAAGGTCCCCTCTGAGCCTTCTCTTCTACAGGCAGAACAACCCCAGCTCCTTCAGCCTGTCTTCATAGGGCAGTTGCTCCA
>VZTY01022337.1:10051-45034 GCA_013400935.1 Turnix velox | reverse complement strand
ATGGCTCATGTTGAGTTTGTCATCAACTGACACACCCAAGTCTTTCACTTCAGAGCTGGACTGAAGCCACTCTCCACCCAGCCTGTATTTGTGCTTGGGATTGCTTCGACCCAGGTGCAGGACCTTGCACTTGGCCTTGTTGAACTTCATGAGGTTGGCTTGGGCCCACCTCTCAAGCCTGTCAAGGTCCCTCTGGATGGCATCCCTTCCTTCAGGTGAATCAACTGCACCACACAGCTTGGTGTCATCTGCAAACTTGCTGAGGGTGCACTCAATCCCACTGTCTATATCTCCTATAAAGATGTTAAATAGCACTAAGAACTGTGCTTAAAAATCTTAAGAACCCCTTTTTCCTCTTCCAAGTACTGTAATTCGTTGCATCTGTTTTCATGACATTTTCAGCCTACTCTTTTTTTTTTCATTTGTCAGTTTTGCTTTATTTTGTAAACATACCAGGAATATTTTAGCTTGAATACTTTTTTTAAATTGCTGAACACAATTTATTTGGTTTTGATTTTGTATTGGTCTATGGAATGATGGGTTGAAACTTGACATACATGTGGGTGGTACATGTCCATCAAGAAAATAAACAGGGAATTCTACAAGTTGCATTCAACAGGAAGCCTTAATTTAGGACATGTTGCAGTACAAATCCGAAGAGGAAGATTTCTTGTACAGTTGGTTTTTAGTGGTGTTACCCATATAAAGGAACACAGGGGAAAGCTGAAATAAAAGCAGTTCAAGTAGGTGTTTTGTGTAAGCGTGCTTACTATTTAACTAAACCAATCTGATGTATAATTACTGTATTTCTTATTCTATAAGTTGCTTTATAGAATCATAGAATGGTTTGGGTTGGAAATCATTGGGTTAAAAATCATCTAGTTCCAACTCCCCTGCCATGGGCAGGGACACCTCTCCCTAGAATCTATGGGATTGCTGCATCAGACGCTGCAAAACTCTGCCAACAAAGATTTAGCATAAAGTGGAAAATAAAAAAAAATTATAAAAAAGAGAGAAGAATGGTACTGATTATGAATTAAGAAAGTTGTGAACGACTTACTTGAGAGCTAAGAGTGGGTTATCTATGAACCACATCCAGTTTTATTTTACAATTAGACAAAATCCTCTTGTTACTGAAATATTAAGTGGAATTGGTAATCCATTACTTTTCCATGTTGTAAAATTTAACATGTTCCTACTGTGGGGGATACTGATTATTCATATTTTTATTTGCTCAATCATCCCTAATTTGTGCATCTGTTACTGCATCAAGGATGTGGTTCTCTCTTGTTAGTTTTCCTAAAATAAGTGTTGGAATACTGTCACCAGGAATTATATGGGTAAATTCCATTTCACTTGTGCAAGTGAAATGATTGCTGCATCTCAGAAAATCTCCACCTGATAATCTTCCATGGAAAAAAAATCTTAGCAAGTGCTTGACAGTTCCACTATGAATTTTAATACCAAAGTAAGTTAATTTCTCGTTTTTGGAGACAGTTGGGATGTGGATATTTCTAACTATTGTGTGCTCTAATTGCAAACTAGAGACAGGCAGAAGTATGACACTGGGAAAAAAAACCCCAAATGATCTTATATGATCTCACATGCAGAGGTAGAAACTTTATTTATTCATTTTAAAATATGCAGTGTGACTGATTGAAGGCTAATAGTAATAATTACTAAAATCAAATTCCATTGTATTCTAACCACTGCAATCATTATACCCCTACAAGTGAAAACCCTGCCGCTGAAATCAAGGGAAAAAAAAAACAACAAGTAAATGCCTGGAATGGGGCAAAATTATTCCCTGGAAGTAATATGATTTCTAACACTAATTTCTAATTGTTTTGTTCTCTGATACAGGATCAAGTTATTTCCTATCATGTCTAGATAATGCTATGAAAACCTGAAGATTTCTAACAGCATGAGGTGTTCTTAGTGATTATTAATGTGTCATTGACACTTTTGCATGGTAAAAAGTTGGCATTTTCAGACAGGTATTATCAGACAGAATTTGGATCATACTTGTAGGAGACAGTGAAAGAGTAGTATCTAGCAGGCAAAGCATTGTGCAGCAGCCTGGCACTATTATGCAAAGATTATTTTTTGTTTTATTCATGAAAAATAACTCCTGTTGTCACAAGGTCAGTTTTTTTAAGGTGGCATCTGCAATATATTCAGCATTGCTTGCAGTCTTCCTCCAGAGGTCTTTCTCTACGCATTGCACTGGGGAAAAAAAAAGGGTTTTCAGTGTTGAAGTGAAAACATGGCTTGCTCTGAAATATTTTCATGTGATCCACTGAGCTCATGAATTGCAGATCTTGTTCTAGCTCGTGCCTCTAAGACTTTTCAGATGCATAACTGAGCTTCAGTGTTGTGGATAGGGAACTGAAGATAGATGACATGCAGGAAAAAAAAATAATTTTTTATAAACCAGAAGGCAGCAGAAGATTTGACTTGGAGATGTTCTCAATCAGATCTGAAGAGCAAAGTAAATGTGGAGGATTAGCAGTATAAGAGAAGTAATGAATAGGAAATTACACCTAGTTCTCATAAAGTGACATTTAAGCACTTTTACTGGGTAAAATAGGGTCGTGTGGCTGAATAAATGAAAATGCAGAATTTCATTAATTTATATACCACTTTGCAAATTTCTTGGCACACTCATTGCTTTACAGAGCTCAGCCTGTGCCTCATGAGTTTGCTCAAATTCAGCCACATTACACGTGGGCAATGGGTAATGGATTTTTAGCATACTGCAAAACAGTGGGAAGGAGGGGGAATTTTGCCAAATAAATTGACATAAATCTTTGAAGAAAAATGCTGCAGAGCAAGCAAGAAATTCCTTTTTTAATACATATGGATGCATTCACACATGGGCAGGCTATATGTAATCTTTCTCATCCCTAGTAAGCTGGTTGGTTGAAAAGCTATGATTTTTACTTTTTCCAGGCATCTCAGACATGATGCATGCAGCCCTTATGTCTTCCTTTGTTGTGAAGCAGAGGATTTGGAGAAAACTGCTTTTAGGGCAAGAAGATTTTTAAAGGTTATGAGTATGTAGCCTGGAAGGCTTAAGTTTATTGATGAAACTATTATAGCTGGATATGGAAGAATAACCTGTGGCTAGAAATAGTGCTTGCAGACCAGTATTTCAAACATATCACATTGCTGGATATTTTTACAACATTATGGGGCTATAGCCAAGTGTCAAGTTTAATTGGAGTCACTGTATGTCACTGGTATGGGACTAGATGATGAATTTTGCACTCATGGTTGTGAGCAGTTAATATACTGGTGAGCTGGGTTTGCAGTGCATTCTTATATGCTTGTTTTAAAATTGTATATCTTTAAAATTCTTCACTTTTTCAGTTAGAAATAAAAATGATGGCTTTTGTGCATGTCTTTTTCCCTTTTTGCTGTGTCTCTTCCTTTAACTGGAGAATAATGAAGTTATAAAAGAAAGCAAAAAGGAGGAATCATCCACTAACTTTCTATATTTTCACTCATTCAGCTCAAATATAATAATCCCAGGATATTGTCCAGACCTTTTAAAGGATGTCTGTTTTATTCGATAAGGAGTTTCAAATTCTTTTTTTCCCAGGACCTGTCTATTGGTCATTTTCTGTGGAGCTGGCTTCAACCCCACATTGACTCCTGTAATTCCTTTCTTTTCAAATACTGAACTACTGAGAAGAGAGCTGATAACCATGCTTGTCTTCCATCTCAATGGGATGCCAGTACAGGCATTACAGAATTCAGAGACTACCTGACTACACCCTCCTGGCATTATGCCATGGGCATGGCTATAGACCAGATCTGTACTGACATGTGGTGGTGGCAATAGGTGGTGGTATCATCTTGATCAAGAATATCTGGTCTGGTTTACTTGATTCACTGTTGAACCTTCACTGACTCAGTAGCTTCAGTGTAATGATTATTGAGAATTACTTAGTTATGCATTTTAGTTTACGTATACATAGTTTCATAATCAAGCTTTGTATGGATGCTCTCTCAAGCAGAGAAGTTGAACAGCTTATTCAGGTCTGTGCCAAAGCCTGTACCAGTTTCCTGAGGGCTAGAACTACCATCACATTGTACACAATGATGATTTTAAGGAATTGCCATTATCTCTTCCAGAAAGCATCTTTGTAAGATTAATCAGCACTTGAAATATTGCATAGATAATTAAATTACTTCATTGGAAAGCATCACGATCATGTGAGGGAAAGCTGACACATTTTTTTTATTTTACCAGAAAACATTAACCCATAGGTGCATGTTCTCTTTGTCTTGACATCAAACATATTAAGGAAAACATTGCATTCACCTTTGAGAGTAGTAAGTAAGTGGAAGAACCAAATTTGGTTAAGAGCATCTGGACTTAGTGGAGGTTGCTAAGGAGTACTGCTTATTGCTTGGGGGTAACCTAGCAATGTGTCAGAAACAAAGAACAAGAACATAGAACAAAGGAAAGATTTGCTGTTGTGACAAACAGTCAGTTTATGTGGTCAGATATGTATGCCAACTTATGTATTCCCTCAGTTGAAGAAGGACAGGGAACTGCTTGAGAGAGTCCAGTGCAGAGCCACAAAGATGATGAAGGGATTGGAGCGTCTTCCTTCTGAGGAAAGGCTGAGGGAGCTGGGTCTCTTTAGCTTGGAGGAGGTTGAGGAGTGACCTCATTAATGTTTATAAATACGTGAAGGATGAGTGTCAGGAGGATGGGGACAGACCCTAGGACAAGGGGCAATGGGTGCAAGCTGGAACACAGGAGGTTCTACAGAAATATGAGAAAAACTTTTTTGCAGTGAAGGTGACAGAACAGTGGCACAAGCTGCTCAGAGAGGGTATGGTGTCTCCTCCTCTGGAGACATTCAAAATACCTGGACCTGTGTGACTGATCTGGCTGTTCCTGCTCTGGCAGGGAGATTGGACTCTTGAGGTCCCTTCCAATCCAACATTCTGTGATTCTTCAACACATACATGTCACCAAACTATGTGACAGCTTAAGACATAGCACTTATCCTTAATTATTAACATGCTTGCTTACGTGCTTTCTGGGATAAGCTCTGATAGAAAGTAAGGCTTAATTTTTTTTTTTCAGATGGATCGATGGACATCTTAATAATTTCAAGTATTTTTCCTCATTTTTGAGCATTAGTGCATGTAACATTAGGAATTAGTTATGGTCAGGATAAATTGGGTCAGTTAGTTAAATTTCCACTTTAAATATCACACCTTTTAAAATAGCCTGCTGTAATTACTTTATTTCACTGAATGTTCAGGTATTGATGGTTACGATTAGAGTCTTAATTCTTCTGTAGCTGTTTCTCTATGGACCAGAGGTCAGAAGAAATCCAAGGTCCTCTGTCGTCCCGCAAATTCATTTACAGGATAACAGAAAAAATGCATTTACTGTCTCTGTAAATGCTCACTCAATACAAGGTGACAGGTGAATTTTAACCATTTGGACTTCTTTCTCAGTTTGTTCTTTTGCCATTAATAAGAAAAACTGGAAAGGTTCTTTGAAATGTTGAAATTTTCCTCACTATTCAAAAATAAGAAATGTCAGAAAGACCTCTTCTGATTTTTTTTTTGGATGATTACTGGGATTCTTAAAGATATATATTGCAAGTTCTCACATTTGAAGATGAGAGATGAAAGTGTTAAAAACAGATCCCCAAAATGTCAATCTCTGGGACTGCAGAGATTTTTTCTAAGAAAAAAGATTTGTGAGTCTAACAACAATAAAAAAATATTTTCTGGTTTTCTTGCTGTCCTTTTTTTGTGAAGTGCCTTGTCATTGTAGCTTACTAAGGTAAACAAACTTTGAATTTTAGGTGGAAAATGTAGGAAAGTAGAGCTTAGTCTTCCTCAGAAAATGTTTTTTTTTCATCCTTCTTGATTTTGTACGCAAGGAACAGACCAGAGGAACAGAAGCTAGTTCTTTGTCCTTTGCTAAGCCCCTTTTCAGGCAGTTCCTTACCTAATAGAGAGCATCCTGAAAGTCTTTGAACACAATTTAAAAGATTTTGCAGAAATCTTGCCTGCTTCTCTTGCACATCCAGCCTTGGTTGAAATTTGATTCCTTATAATTGTGATGGGTTCGGATTTATCATTTGCTTTTTGCCTCCCAGGAATTGGCTAGTACATATTTGTCATGTAGTATACTGCACTGATGTCAGAAGACAAGAGAAAGTCATGATTTGTTCAAAACAAATAATGGCTAATAATTCATGAGGACTGAAGACTGCATATTGTCTGTGAGTCTTTTTAGTTCTGTGGAGTATCTGCTTGACTGGAACTTTTCTGATGGTTACTTACATGTTCTTTCAGAGACTTCACTTTCGAGCAAGTCTGTATAAATGTGCTATATAAAGGATGATAAATAGGTTGAAGCTAATACTCTAGGTACTACATAAGCTACTATTACCTTATGTCTTTTAAGGTGTTAAAGTTGGAAAAAGAACAATCAGAAAACAATTTTTGTGTTATGAGTGTTTGTTATAAATGACAATTTAGGTATTTGCTTAGAGACCTTAAGTAAAAGTGCATAAACTATGCGACCTGGTTTTTAGGGAAGTGATAAAGCTGGAAGTGATCTAGTGTTCATTGCCTTGGTATTGATTTAGTTTTATGCAATGTGGCATGTATTTTATAAGATTAGCCTAATTTTTTTCTCAGTATCAGAAATGGCTTCTTACCCAGTCACAGTTTCAGCTCTGTAAATAAAAATAGCTTCAACAACAAGTTCTGTCATTTCCCTGATTATCCTACAACCCTAGTTTTTCCCATTCACTCTGATTTTGCAGTAATGTGTTCAGATTGTATGTCATGCTCATCATTTCCCTATATTGTTCATGTTTCTGTGGCTCATTCCTTGTGTTTTGCTGTTTGAATAGCATGATTCATTTGTAGTTGTCACACCACTTTACTGAGCATGCTACTAAGAGTGGCATTTTATCTTTAGAGAAAATAAGGCTTAGAGAAGTTGTGTGATGTGAAGGTCAAAGGCAGCAAGATATTTCAGATCTCTTAATTTGCATATGCTGCCTACCCAGTCATGCTTTTTAGATATTGTATGGCATCTTTAACATAATAGTGACACTCCAGGAAAGAAAATCAAACCTAAAAAAAAAAAAATCTAACCCAGAATTGTGTGCTTCTGTGTTTGTGTGTGGATGTACTATGCTACTAAATTAAGTAACTGGGAAAATTCCTACTTAAGGAGTTCTCTGCCCTGGCGAGACCACATCTGGAGTGCTGCGTCCAGTTCTGGGGCCCTCAGTTGAAGAAGGACAGGGAACTGCTGGAGAGAGTCCAGAGTCGAGCCACAGAGATGATGAAGGGATTGTAGCATCTCCCTTCTGGGGAAAGGCTTGAGGGAACTGGGTCTCTTTAGCTTGGAGGAGACTGAGGGGGGACCCCATTAGTGTCTATAAATGGTGAGTGTCAGGAGGATGGAGCTAGGCTCTTCTCAGTGGCCTCCAATGATAGGACTTGGGGCACTGGGTGCATAGGAGGCTCTACAGAAATATGAGAAAAAAACTTTTTCACAATGAAGGTGACAAAACAGTGGCACAGGCTGCCCAAAGAGGGTGTGGATTCTCCTTCTCTGGAGACATTCAAACCCCTGGATGCCTTCCTGTGTGACCTGATCTGGGTGTTCCTGCTCTGGCAGGGATATTAGACTAGATGTTCTCTCCAATCCCTGACATTCTGTGATTCTGTAAAAAGAGATGCATCCTTCCTTAACCCTGAATAGTTTTCAAATGGAATAAGGCTAGAAGGATAGAAGTTTAGTTTTAGGATTCATTAAAATTGCAGATGGGTGACACTGCCTTTTACACAGCAAGAAGCTGAGTGGAGTGGTTCTTTTCCTCACAACAATGTGACAGTATGACAGTGCACTCATGTAGAAGTGACCACAGCCTCTGTGTTATCACACAATGTGATTATTTGAGATATGAATAACAGTCCTGCAGGAATTGTCTTCATATCACCAATTATTGTGTTCTGACTTATGCAGAACTGGAGGTGATTGTCCACCCCCCAAAAAACAATGAGATAATTACTGTCTGAGTCTGAGTATTTATAATTATTAATGTATATATCAGAAAAAAGACTGTCTGAGTCCAAACTTTAGAGGAAAATTTAACTGCTCTTGCTTAAATCAGCTATGTTTTGTCTGTATCTTTTACTAGCGTATACCAGCACCTCTAAAATAAATCCTTGCCAAAGCTGAAGTAATCTATGGCAGTACTTCGCAGAAGAACTTTGGAACGAAGTTGAAGTTTATGTTTCTGATCTTGCAATACTGGAATTATTTTTCCCGTGTGCTAAATTTGTTTGCACCTCCTGTTCTCAAGTACAGTTTTGCCCTTTTGTGCCTTTTGAGATGAATGCTCAGTAAAACTTGGGAGATAGCTAGAAATGGGATTTATGGACAACATTCACTCTGTTTGCTAATAGATTTTTTTTCAAATCTGTTCAGGTTATGCAAGCCTCATGTAATATGCTATTTTATTCCCTGTCAAACAGATGTAGAAAAATACTTTAAGAGACTGAGATATCCTGCCTTTTTATGAGAAGATTTTGTTTAAATGAGGTATGAAATGAATAATACTACATATGCACTACATATGGTTTTAATTCTGCAAGCTCTACTCAAAATTTCCCATGGAGGGCATTTTTGATTAATCAAGACTTGCAAGTATAAGTCCCATGCATCTTAAGAAATAAGAATATTGTGCAACTCAGAACAGCCTGAACTTCACCAAATCATTAGCTGACACTTTGCAAAAGGCAGGAAAAACTTCTCTGTTCGACTCAAAGCCTAATTAGTAGACTGGAAAATTTTGAGACACTAATAAGGACATATTGAGCTATTGCAAGCCCTTTGACAGTAGGCAATTTATTATTCAATAAATCCTCCATCCATGATCAGATAGCTAATGGGAAGTGCTCCAGACTTGAATTAACAGTGTGTTCTTTATCTATTAGCACAATGTTTGCATTAAAAAGTTCCACTGGAATATTTATTAGCACACTTCTACAGAAGAACACTCCAATTGACTTTGCATTGCAGGAAAAGTACATATTTCACATGAGATTCCAAAATATCCCCCCTGGGCTTCAGTTGTGAGCTAGTTTTTCCTCCTAGTTTCAACAGCAGACCAAAAGAATTTTCTTATTTGTTTTTTTCTGTCTTTTGTTAATACATCTTGAACTCCTTCCTCAGCAATAAAAATCTGAAGTTTATCCTTTGTGTTTTCTTTCTAGACGTAACACTGCTTTGCACAGTGTCTCTCTATATCTTCTATTCTGTCAGCTGACATTGTGGGGACAGCTCTCACACAGTGTTCATAGAATCATAGAATAGGTTGGGTTGGAAGGGACCTTAAAGATCATCTAGTTCCAACTTCCCAGCTTCCAGCAAGAGGTGGATTCTGAGGCTGTTCTGTAGAGCCAAGTGTGACTCCTTTGAGGGGGGGAAATACACAAAAACATCATGATGCTGTCAAAATCAGGACATTGTACCCAGAGAATTAGCATTCAGTTTCTATAGATGAATCAGTAGATTGCCTGGATTTTTTTTCCTCACTAATCCTGAGCTCACCGTTTCATTGACAGAAATACCCCACCACTCTGATTAATTAAATGTTAAACCTTGTGTTTCATTAGTCCTTGCTTGCATTGGCAACCTTAACCCGCAGAAAATTGAGAGCACAAATGGGAAATTTATTTTTTTCGTCCAGTTCTTTTATTAGAGATGGTTACTTTCTGCATGAATGTGGTCATGGGGTTGTGACTTACCTTGTGTCTCCGCTTAAAAAGTGGAGTAGAGAAAGTAAATCTTTAGTCTCATGGTGTAGCAGCTCACTGAGTTACTGGGATTGAAATAAGATCCCTGGATTTGCACTTCTTTCTGAAGTCTTACTCATCTGAAAAGTGAAAGCTTCCCTGTCTTGAGTTAATTAATGAGTTTCCATTAATGCAAATTTGTCTTGAATTGAGCTTCTATGTTGCATCCACAGGGAAGAAAGGGTTGGCAGATTCCAGTGGCACACAACTGTGCATCTTTAGGGTCCTAAATTGTGTTCAGAGTGCAGCTCTTATGTGCATGTGCAAACTGTCATCACTGAGATACATTTCCCTGATGATGTGCTCATTGCAGTGAGATCATGGCCTGCGCATCCAGAAAAGCTGCTTTTTTGTGGACATAACAATGAATGCCAACTGCAGGAGATGCAACAATTTGCATCGGTTTGCTACTAGCTTATTTTTTCCCTTATGCAAGGACTTCTAAAACCACCTTGGTACCCTCAAAGACTGTTGGTTTTTCTTTCCTGCCAGCCATTTCTCACTCCTAATTGAATTGTTTCATACTCTGTATTGTAACACCAGAAGAGGATTTTCCTGCTGCCTCACAGTGTGTATTCCTGTAAGGGTATTGATTCATTCCAGCTCCATAAGTGCATTGATCTTACCTGGTATCCAGTGTCTTCAGTCACAATGGGATTCATTTCACAAGATATGTTAAGCCATCTACCATGATGAGGTTACCTCTTATGTTATCAGAGGATAAGATGAGATCTGTAATACCAGAAAGAGGACTCTGAAGCCTCTGCTTGGAAGCCACACCCTTTACTTTCTGTCTTAAATGGGGGGAGACAGAGAGCAAGTATTGTCACCAAAGATGAGAATGTACTGTGGTTTATCTTTAACAATTGCACTGCTTTTTCTTCTGCCCTCCTCTATGTTGCTTTCTAGGGAACCTGTCCTGAATATATTGTGACCATTATTTTGGTTTGGTGGGGGATGTAAATTGCCAGCATGCAGCTAACTGTGATGACCCAGGTTGTTTTTCTGTGCAAGTAATTTTTCCATTCAGAATTATCTGAATGGAAATATGATGTGTCCTCTGATCAGAATAATAAAGACTTTGAAACTTCATTTATCTGTGAAGTGTTAATGGAAAGCGTGCTCCAAGTAGGCATTGTGGGTCTTTAGTTCTGAGAAGCTGATAGAGATTTTTCATCATTTCCATTTTAAAGTATTCTCTCTCAGAGAGATTATACTGGATCAAAGTTCTTGTAATTAGGACAGTAATGCTGCACAAAATCTTTTGATTTAAATCAAATTAGGAAGGTAGGCATTTTTTCCTCCAAACACATGTGAAAGGTAGCAATTTGTAGATAGTCTTGCAGATACTGAACAGCTGATTGAGCTGGCAAAATGCTAGGGATAACATGCCTTTCTTATTGAATGTAGGTCTTTGGCTTGTAAAAATGTTGTAGTGATGGTGAATGGCTCTGATAGTTAAAAAAGTTAAAAAAACCCTTTCCACTGCTGTTTCTGGGCTGGACATACACCATCCTTGCTTCCTGGTAGCATTGCCTGCTGTGATTTGCAGCTCTTCATCACTAGGTGAGGATTGGGTTTTAATTTCTTCTGTATGACTCCTGATCAGTGTCACAGGGCTGCCCTTAGCCCTTGAGAATGTATTTTGTACCTAAGGAAAAATAATACTTTTAAGCTGAAATGTGAATAAGTAAGCCTTATTCCTACCTCAGACCAGGTTTCAGAGGGTGTACAGCAGCTGTAACAGAGAGAGGCTCTTTGTTTGACTGCTTAAATGAAAGGGTCATCAGAAAGATGAACCTTATTGGGGCTCCAAGGGCATGAAATGCAAGGTGCTGAGCTTTTCTGAAAAGCTGGCCTATGGGATGTCGTACCATTCAGCTAGTTACACAGAAGTATCCAGGCCACAGAAAAAGGAACTATGTCCATCACTGATTACTAGCTGTGCCAGCCTTCTTGCTAAGACCTGTGAGCATTCCATGTGCTAATGAGGCTTGAATTCTCTCTATCCTGGTCAGAGAGGGGATCCCGAATCCTCTTTGCTTTGGTGTTACCTGATTCTCTGTGTTTACATCTGTGTTAGCAAATAGCTATAAAAAGTGCAGCTATAAAGAATTTATCATTAATAAATGTGACAGTGTTTGGTAAATGACAACAAAAGGCATACTTGAAACAGATCCACTTATTGCTGGGTTTGGACTGGTCACAGGGACAGAGTAATGTGTTGCTGTCACAGCCCTTGATGTGTCCAGCATGGATAAAAAGAGAATGTTGGATTGAACACTCAGCACAACCCATATATAGTGAGTTTCATTCACTGGGCGCTTTCATACTGGCTAAGTCCCTGATGATTATATTCATAAGCAATAAAAATAAGGAAAGTAAATTAATGGATTAGGGCAAGTGAGTGGATATAATACCTGAAAGACAGTTTTATTTAATAGAAAGTAAATTATGAACTATGAGGGTTTTTGTTTTGTTGTTTTGTTTTCCTTTTCAAATCAAACTTCCCACGTTCTCTGAGCCATTAAATTACACAGCAGATTTATGTTTTGTTTCTGTGAGTGACACAGGCTACATGAGCATCAAAACAGTTTGGAGACATACAGGGAAAAAAGGAGTACTGAATGACAAATGCCTTTATTCTTGCTGGCTTGCAGAAAAATTGGCCAAAACCCCAATTATTCTTAGAATGAAGAAAGATTATAGTGCTATTTAACCAATACAGCGTGATATCCAAAGAGGGTAAACATTTTACCAGAATGTACAAGCTTTTTATTATAATCTTTTGATTCATTTTTCCTTTTCAATATACTCAGTTGTTACGTGAATTCTCAGTACTGCTGTACCCAACAGTACCTTTCAATTAAAACAGATGGCTGTGCTGCTGTAGGTTTCTCTGCAGTGTGGCTTAAAGATGCTATTTTTGCAACGCAGTATTTGTTTCATGTTGCAAAAAACCCTCCCCACAGATATCTTTGTAATGTGAGGTCCTCACTGGGGCCATTTAGACTAATCAAATAATATTTTTTAAAACAGGATTTTTTTTTTTTTGGTCCTTTTGCCTTTCCCTTCGCAATAGTCAGCCAGCATGTGATGCTCATACATTGCATTGAAAATTTTATCCTGGGAAAATCACTGTGACATTTTGAGGAATAACTATTTTTCCTCAGGGGGCTGGTCTTTCACTCTGTCTAAAAATAAAATAGTCTATCTATATGCACACAGCCTGCCTTGTGTTTATTGTGTTTTATATTTTGGTGGCTTTGTTTTTACTGAATGTAAATGGTCTATAGCATCACATAGATAAGAAACAACTCAGGTCCAAATATCCCTTTAAAAATAATTTTTTAAAAAGTGATGAGCTTAAGATTTAAGAGCTAAGAACTTCAGACTCAGTAAGTTTTCATGTTGTCTGTTGGTTACTGCTTTTGGAGGAGACAGGGAGATATTTTATTGTAGATTTGATGTGTCCAATCAGCTTAGTTCATCCTGTACTTCTGCTTTCTGAGGAGTCCTAATTTCATGCTCATCTGTGCCAGCAGCAACCTAATGCACAAGCAAACACAACTTTTGGAGAAGTTGGTAGAGAGCAAAGCACAAGCCATTTGTCAGCACTTCTTTAAGCCTTTACCAGCAGATGGGGGGCTTCTCCTCTTTAATTCTTATAATGACAAATCTTATCAGATCACAAGGGGATCAAGCTCTGCTGAATCTTGTTCTTGTGGTGTAAAAGGCTGCAGCTTGCTGTGTATTCTTATATTATATTCTTATATTTTGTGTATTCTTCATAAATAGCAAGAGGGCTACTATCTTCTTAAAGGCAGTAGAATACTCTCAGCTGGAATAAGTGAAAAGATTGCAATGGCTATCCAGAACAATAATTCACAAAAGTTTGAAAAGTGTTTCATAAAGCAACTTCAACAGATTTTTTATAACAGAAAATCTGTGTGTCCATCATGCTTTAAGACATGCATGAATCTAAAGGATAAAGGGAATTTAAAGGACAAAGCTGAATAAGGTGACAATTGACATTTCTTCCAACTATCTGCTACTCCAGACCTAACATCCACATATATGTACTATTGAGCAACTTAGGGTTTTTTTGCAAAATATTAATAATATGGCTTTATTTAAATATTTCCTTCAATTTCCATCTTACCTGTGTGGAAATCTTACTTGAGATTTTTCCCTTTTGCAAGTACCTGCATGCTGGTTCATGCACATTGACTTCATGATAAAGGTTGTGAAAATGGTCCTTATGAGACACTGCCAAGCTTTGTGACTGCAAAGCTTCAGGGCCATATTTTCTGCCTTGAGTGAACTCAGAAATCTCAGTGGAAAAATGAGTGAATCAGCATGAATCCCTCACACATCATTGCAGAAAGAATAGGTTCAGGTAGAATTTTGCAAGACAGCTGAAGAAATTTTCTAGTTTGTGTATCTGTGTAACACTGCATTGTCAAACAGTACTTTCATCCCACAGCTGCTGATGGCACAAAGCTGGGAAGAGTGGCTGACATGCTGGAAGGCTGTGATGCCATCCAGTAAGACCTGGACAAGCTGGCGAGTTGGGCAGGGAGGAATTTAATGAAATTTAACAAGGGCAAGTGTAAGGTCTTGCATATGGGCAAGAACAACTCCATGTATCAGTATAAGCTGGGGACCAACCTGTTAGAGAGCAGTGTAGGGAAAGGGGCCTAGGAGTCCTGGTGGACAGTGAGATTGCCATGAGCCAACTTCTGTGAACTACTCAAATTGTCTTTATTTACAGAGAGTTTCTTGAGTAAAACAGATCCTGTTGCAAAACTACTCTGGGTCTATGAGTTGGAGAATACTATCCATTCTGTAAACATTTAGGAGGACTACCTCTAAGGTGCTAATTTTGAGTTTATCTTACCCAGTCTTGTGTCTAGTCTGAGCTGGTTTAACATTTCTCCAAATAAGTATCTTTTGTTTTCTGTTGATTGCAGCTAGAGTGTGCAGTATAACACAATATGTGTATGTTTACAAGAAGGTGGTTATCTCAGCCTGTATCTATATATAGGCATTCGCAGAATATTGGCAAATAGAAGAATAAAATTTTCCATGTTTAATTATTGATCATGTTTAATGTGCTTCTAACGATTTATTTTTTATGAGGCTGTTATAACTTGGGTTTCTTCCATACATCAGCAAAGTGAAGCAGGTTAGGTCACTCCACTGAAATGAGATATCAGAATATATCAAATTGTTCAACCTCTTGTTCAAGTTTAAGTGCAAAAGCACTTGTGTTTTGCTTATGCACTAAAAAAGGCAGTTCTGACTGTCTTAGAATCATAGAATGGTTTGGGTTGGAAGGGACCTTAAAGATCATCTAGTTCCAACCCTCCTGCCATAGACAGGGACACCTCCCACTAGACCAGGTTGCTCAGTGCCTTGTCCAGCCTGACACCTCCAGGGAGGGGGCAACCACAACCTCTCCAGGCAACCTGTCGCAGTAATTCTGTTGAGAAGAGAGAATAAACGACTTGAAGATCTTACTGATGGTGATTTTTGCTAATAAATATCTGCAGTTGTAATAACTTCATTAAATTTGGTCAAAATAACAGAAAGAAAAAGACATCAGTATAATACCAGCATGTATGCTTTTTGACTAAAAGTTTTGGAAGTTAAACTTGACAAGAAGCATCCTTTAGAGTTTATCTCTTTTATGCCACTCAGAAGTAAAACATATTCAGAAAAAAGTTTCCCATAGGGTCTATGTTATTGCTGATGATCTCTGCAGCAGGGACTTGTTCTTTCTGTTGCCCACCCTTAAAGTAGAATGAAGCTTCTGGGCAGGATCTTGCTTTTGTGGACAAGGACAACCCCATCCTGGCTTATGGCAGTGAAAATACATACTTTTGTTGCATAGGGGATCATTTGGGTTGGAAGGAAATGCTTGGGTTCATCCAGCTTACACCTCCTCAAGCAGACTCATCTAGAGCAGGTTACCCAGGACCACATCCAGTTGGGTTTTGAAGATGCCACAACTCTCTAGGCATTTGGTTCCAGTGATTTTAGCAGTTTTCTTTGCTTTTACTTTTTAAGTAGTGTGAATCAACATTTGGTAAGCATGAAGAGAACATGTAAGGGTTTTTTTTCAGACTTAAGAAATGGTGTCTTCAAATACATGCAAGATCACTTGATGGAAACTAGATATAAAACCTGCTCATCTGAACCTCACTTTGCTCTCAAAAAGGGGTTATGAAGTATAATGGAAGTAGAGATGATTTTTTTCTTTTTTCATTGTAGATAGTCTGAAAAGACAGTGTGCATTGGTATTGAAGAAAACCAGTGACTTGAAAGGCACAGTGCTTGTTTGCCAGGAGGAAATTTGGCATGTTCCTCTGGGTAGCTGAATACTAAAATTCAGAGCTTTATAACCAGGAGCTGAACCAATTCCTCTTTGTTTTTAGAGCAGTTCTGGGAATGTTTGTTGAATATTTACTTTTGTCCCTTTACAGAGATGCAGTTTACATTTTGTTGTCTTTGTCCTGTTTCCAGGAACTTTTTACTAGGGTCCAGGGTGGCAGGACTAGGAGTAATGGATGCAGATTGGAAGAGAGGAGACTCAAGCTAGATATAAGAAAGAAATTCTTGACTGTGAGAGTGGTGAGACACTGGAAAAGGTTGCCCAGAGAGGTTGTGGAGGTATTTAAGGCCAGGCTGGACAAGGCACTGAGCAACCTTGATCTATTGGGAGGTGTCCCTCCCTATGGCAGGGGGGTTGGAACTAGATGATCTTTAAGGTCCCTTCCAACCCAAACTATTATATGATTCTATAATTTATACCTTTTTTGTGATATATAGTTTCTGTTATTTAAATCCTTATTGTAAAGTGTTTATCACCTGACTTAGAAGAACACTTTTTTTAATCTACATGGGACTGTCAAGGAAAGGATGAGCTAAAATATTATTTTATAAAAAAACCATGATGAATTATACAGAGGAGAGATGGTCCATTTACCATTAACGAGTTTATCACAGTTGATTTTCTTTTTTCCTAAATTGCAAATGAGAAAATTAGGTGAAAAGGATCATTCCCTCCATTATAGATACTTCAAACTTATCATCTATTCTTTGGTCTTCCAAGTAGCCTTCTGTCATTTGGTTTGGAAATACCTAAAACATCAAGATAATTGTTTAAACCAATAAGAAGTAAAAGCTGCTCTCTAACTACTCAAGTGTTGAGTGTCAAAGAGCAAAGAGGATTCATTCCTGCTTTCTCCACTCAATTATGTGAGTTTAAATTTACTCAAGTAAATTTAAGCTTTTCAAAACCCATAGAGTTTAACAAGGGAAAGATCCTGTGAATCAAGTCTGTGTCAAGTAACAAATTTCAGCCCAGTTGACACAGAGCCAGGAGTTTCTCCAGATGTCTTAGTTATGATGCTTTGTTCACTGCCATGGCACTTCTTCCTCTTTCACCCAGACGTATCATCAGTATATCAATGTTTTTGAGACTTGAGCCACATAAAGGGATAATAGTACTCATGAGGTGGCTACAGCAAACCTGTCATTTATCACCTGAATACACTTTGCCTTGTGATAGGGTGACCAGTCTTTTTTTCTCCCTGATATTTGTTGGTAGGGTATCATACAAAACAAGAGGCACTAAGTCATGTTCTCTTCAGTAAGAAAATTCAGTGAAAATGCTCAGTCCCATTTAGTGGTAGTCATTCTTTTTTCCATTACATGTCAAAACACTTCTGTACCTTCTAGGATCTCCTTGCAAAAGAAAAGGACACTCTTGGAATGTAAAAGGCTTCTCTGCCTGTCTGGAATAAATATTGTTTATGGTGTTTGTATTTGTATTTATATGCCTGAAGGTATACTGCAGATATATCTGCTGATTTTCTTGTACTTCTATGTTCTTGTACATAATGCATCAGCTTTAGTTTGGAATTAATTCCAGAGACCAGAGGAGTACCTTCTAGTCATCACTTCCCATCTTTTTTCTTTCTTTTTGGTTTGTTGCTTTTTTTTTTTAACTTGGTTTTGGTTTCTTTGAAAGTCATTCATGAACTGTTTGAGCTGTTTCCCCAGAATAACTGAGGTCCCCTACTGGCAGATGTAAACAAGATAAGCCTTAGCCAAATTCTTGATCCAGTTCATCTTCTTTCAAAGTAAACTTTGTTGTGATAGGATGCTCCAGTTCAGAGAATCTGTCTTTTATCCTGCCTGGGCTTCATAAATAAATTATTTTTATTTAGGGTAGAGTATCATACAATGCAAACTGCATTGATTTTGAGGGGTAGAGTTACTCAGTTATTGTCGGCCTTCTTGTAATATAGGGATGTGAAATCATCTGTCTCTAATAGTAGGCCAGTACAAAGGATATGGATTCATATAAGAACATTAATCTGTAACACAGAGCCACACTTTACAATGGACATGGCTCTTCATAGTATCTTTTGAACCCAAGTTTTCTCTGGTTTAGCTGCTGTATCAGACTTAGAAATCCTTGTGGCAGGAGCAATTCTGTATTAAAATCCTTCACAATGCATAACTTTACCTTTGTGACTTGGCTATTGATGCTATCAATATGTTAGCTTGATACATGTCATTTCTGATAAATCATTAATTTCTTGGATTATATTTCTGTCCAAAGCCAGGATCACTTCTTGAGAGGAGAAGTTTAGTTATGCACCAGAAGATAAACACCGTAAATCTTTGAAAGGCAAATTCTTTGTTAAACCAGAATAAATCAGTGCTTTTCTATAGCTCTTTACATGCCACACAAAACCCTCCTTTTTCAAGTATCCCAGCTGCCTTTTCTCTAGCTTGTGTGACTACGGGTATTTACACTTACAGTTTTCAGAAGCTGTTGTCATAGGCAATCTTGTTTTCTACACGACTATAAGGCCACACATTATTCTCAGTGTTGTGAATTGTAAGTATTTCACACTGAATTTGCTGGCAAAGTCCAGATAATTATTTTTTCTCACAAGTAGGATTTTTTTGTTCAACTAAGCAGCGAGAGTTTCTCTTATTTTTTTTGCATTACCATGGAACATTTCAAAGAGGGAAATATGAATTAGACACAGGTTTTTCACTGAGTTAGTTTTCAGTGAATAGGTTCCCGAGTCTCCTCTAGCTCTTTGAGAATTTTCCACGTTATTCTTTTCATTTTTTGTATATTCATTTCCCTGGCACTGCTGCCTTTCAAACTGCTATGGGAACACTTGCATGTGACTGAAGGAAATAAGTGCTCTGTAGTAATTTCCTAATTGCCCTACTGGGCCCATCTCATTAGATGTAATGTCTTATTACCCATCTATATCTGTCCTTGAAACATAAAATGTGGCCTTGGGCTGTGAACCCACTTCAGCTTGTACATGAGATCTTCAAGGGGAAACTAAGGTATCTAAAAAAGGTTTTTAATGGTTGAGTATGTGACCCTGATGTTAGTGAACCATGGGATCAAAAGCATCCAACTGGTGCTATCTCACCATTTTGTGAAACAAATAGGTGCATTTTATAGCAGTTTTTACCATTGAAAGCTTGATATGATTTTCTCCAAGATTTGGTGAACCGAGAACTTCAGTTTTCTCTTAGCATATCAAAACACTCAGACTCATGCATAAGTAACCTAATTGTCAGTCTGTCCTTCAGGATAAGTAAAGCCAGTGACTGTGTCCCATAGTTGCCATGGCCTCAGAAATCGTAAATCAGTGAAAATTACAAAGCCTTTTCTGGTGGATGAAAGTTTCTCTGCAGGGTAGATAGCCTGTGGGCAGCAGAGAGCTTTTCTCCTTGGGCTTGGCTGTATAAAATGCTCACTACGTGTAATTGTATGTATATCATAGTTATTTTAAATGGTGCTCTAATGAGTCTATATTTGCATTATGGAGAGCTGAAATGTGTAAAAAAATATATAGGAAAAATAATTACTGTTTTAATAAAATACCTATTAGTGAATAGTAAATCACTTCTCCAGGTGACATATTGAAGGTGATACTGGGTGGTGAGACACTGGAAGAGGTTGCCCAGAAACGTTGTGGATGCCCCTTCTCTGGAGTTGATTAAGGCCAGGCTGGACAAGGCACTGAGCAACCTGGTCTAGTGGGAGGTGTCCCTGCCTATGGCAGAGGGATTGAACTAGATGATCTCGAAGGTCCCTTCCAACACAAACTATTCTATGATTCTACATTGTCCCTTTACATGACTCATGTAGCTAGATAAATCTCACTGTTGTGACTAAGATGTCTATTAAAGAGTATAACTTTAAACATCTAAAATACCACACTATTTTAAAAAATCGTATGTTGATAATCTGGTACTCTAGGCTAACAGCAACAGTTACTTTAGAACAATGATAATTTTTATATACACATCTGAGCACACACATGTTTATTAACATAACAGCTGTCAAAATGAAAATGAAATGAAGCATTCAAGTATAAAACTGACAACCAGACACAGGGAGTTAGGGAAAAATATCACAACCCTGAGTCGTTATGGTTGAAGAATAATGATTCAAGCTATGCTATTAAAACCTGAAACCTTTACTTTTCCTCTTGAATTGATTAGCCAAAAACATACTGTTAAACAATGAGCACACCACTCACTTAAAATAATACTCCAGGAAGGAGATATTTCCCTTGCCTCTCAGTACAGCATCAGGTGAGAATGGAATGTTAAATGAAGCCTTACAGGAGATGATTTATTAATTCCTCCTATTGTAGTTGCAAAGGCTGATAGTCATAGAGAACCACTTGAAACTGGACTAGATGAATTGGATTTGGCCATGCATTTCCTATGGATTACTTCTTCTATAGCAGCTAGGTTTGGCACTTGCAGAAATCCTCATTGTTATCCTCTTGGATGACACAGTACAATTGCTTTTTTCTGCACCTCTTAGACCTGTGAATGTAGGAACCAACAGTCAAAAATCATGGATTTTTAGAGAAAACTACAAAATATGTTAGGAAGGGTCTGCTTGAAAGACAAACGAAGCATTCTCTACTTTGGACACTTTCAAGCAAGCTGCTTGAACTCAGGAAAGTAGGGAATGTTCCCAATATAGCACACAGACCTTAACAGATACAAGTGGTCCCTTAAATGGGAGCAGACAAAGGGTGTAAGTAACACTCCCTTGTGATTGTGTTAGAGAGTATAAGGTGGTATCACTTATGGAGTGAAGTGACTGGAGGTGAAACTGGAAAGTTGACTTGTAGGAAGGGAAATGCAGAGCATAGTGCAGGACTCCAACTGCTTTTGGAAGACAGGCAGGTGGGAAGGAAAATAGGTACTATGTAGGCCAGAGGCTGAGCCTTGAAGTGTATGTATGTTTGATGAGTGTCTCCATAGAATCATACAATGGTTTGGGTTGGAAGGGACCTTAAAAGATCATCTAGTTCCAACGCCCCTGCCACTAGACCAGTTGCTCAGTGCCTTGTCCATCCTGGCCTTAGACACCTACAGGGAGGGGACAACCTCTCTAGGCAACCTCTTCCAGTGTCTCACCACCCTCACAGGAAAGAATGTCTTTCTTATATTCAGCCTGAATCTCCCCTCTTCCAATTTACACCCGTTATTCCTAGTCCTTTCATCACATATCCCATTAAAAATCTGCCTTTCTGTAGGCCCCCTTGTAGTTCCATTAGTTCTCCTGACTGGCTTTGTGTAAGCTGTGATCTAAGTCAATGATATTGTCTTGCACCAGGCGTTTTCATGTGGTAGTCCATGAGACAAACTTAGCCCACAAGGACATGAAAATGTACCTGTGTGTTACCCATATGTAGATTCTTTTGGTGCTAATCAGTGCTGCACATGGTTCCATCCTGTTTACTGACATTACCCTCCACTTTTTACTAAGGATGAAGGTCACCTTTGCTCTATGTTAGGATCTACAACTGTTTCCAAATTCATATATGCACAAGTTACAAGTTGTACCCCTTGCTAAGTTAGGAACTAAATCTTCTAGGCGTGAAAAAAAAATCTGACTGCTTCTTCAATATAGGAAAGATATTAATTCAACGATCAGTTTAATAAATATTATGTAAACTATTCTGTCTTGAAAAATCACAAATAGTATGTAAAGAGTAAAAGAAAATGTTACAGGTGAACATGCAAGGCTTGGAAAAATACGTGTTTTGTGAAGAGGAGACTTACCAAGGGGAGGCAGATAAATCATGGGTTCAAGGGAAGATCTGTAAATCTTTTTCCTCAAGTTACTGTTTACTTTCCGAAAGAGTCTTCTGTATGTCAATAGAAACATTCCCACCAGTAAATGTAAAGCAAATTATTCAGCCCTTAAAACCTAAAGTATTTCTTACAAAATTAAAATAACTGATTGAAGAAGAGAGAGCTTTTTCTTAATCCCAGATGCATGGCATTCATTATCATACTTCAAAAATGCATGGAAGGATGTTTCATTTGGTACACTATTACCTCTGACAGCACAAATTAAATCTACCTACAGTGAATGTTGCCTGTTACTGGATGGAAACATTATTAGACAATGACAGAAATAAACAAGTGATTGCAATCAAGAAACAAAACAAGAACATTAAAATAATGTTTCTTATTTGAATAGATATCAATAATTGATGGAATATGTAAAAATCACTTTAAATTCATACACAGTTATACAAGTGTCAATATGCTTTTTGAAAAGAATTTAAAAGCCTATTTGATACCACGTATCATGTCCAAACTGTCCAGCTACATTGCTGCCAATATATTTATAGCATCAGAAATAAAAATCCTAAATAGCATTATTTTGTAATTTCTTTATAAATAACACTTATGGAACAGTTTGTGAAAAAAGATTATTGTAGTTGCTTATAAAGAACTGCTGGCATTTGAATCAAAATGCACTGCAGGATATCCTTGATTTGCCTTGCCTGAGATATCAGAGGCATGGCTGGGTTGAGCCATGTGTTTTGTAGAGTTCCGGACTGGCCTTTCTACTACTTTGTAGCTATAGGATACAAGGAGGCAAAGAGTAGTTCCTTCTCCTTGCATCTATGAAGAACCTTATAGAAGCAGCAGTTGAAGAGAGAAACCCTTGTTCTCCTGCTGTTGTGGTTCAGAAATGCAGGCAGTGCAGCTGATGAGCCCTCCTGGAGCTATTTAGTAAGCACACATTTGCACCAAAATATGTGGCAGAGAGTTTTGTTGCTCTTTAGATAAGAGGACTTAAAGACAGTACATTTAAGTAATGAGTCTCAAACAAGGGAACAAAATGGTAGCACCAGAATTTGAAGGGATGGATTTCCAGGCCAAGCTTTTTAAAATATTCTTGATACAGTGAATGAATTTAAGTGGGGGAGGAGGCAGATACCATTCTATCATTCAGAGTTGGGCAAAAGATAAAGAGCTGATTTCCAACTTAATGATGAATTGGCAGTTAGGCTGCCTACTTGTGAGTGAGGTTCCAAGATAGAATTCCAGGTCTATGAGAGGAGTTATTGGAAATCCCAATGACTCCATTGGAAGCAATGCTGAGACCTAAATTTCTTAAAATGTTGAAGTTAACTCATACTCCAAAAGCAATGCACTTACTCCTCCACTTCCCAAAATGGACTCATGAATTTGATTTTGAACCCATGGTTTGGAGAATCAGTCACAGATTAAGTGGGTCTTTTTGAGGCAGGAATTAGAAATATTTCAGTGAGAAAAGTAACATTTTTCTGGTGTTACTCTAGGATGAGGGAATAACCTCAGCCCAGTAAAGAATGGTAGAACTGAATTTTGGGCAAAAGTCAGGTGTTGTCTTAGAGCATAGAATAATGGGGGTGAAAGCGGCCTTCAAAGGCCATCTTGTTCAACCCCACTACAGTGAGCAGGAAGGACACAGGACTCATGGGGAGGAACTCCAGAGTATTATATTAGCAGTTACAAATATTGGTAACTAATTATGTGTTTGTAACCTGAAGTACGGCAATATTGTGTGGTCTGAAAACACAGTAAGGACTGGCTGTCAGGAAAATCTGAACCAAACAATTAGTTAATTTGCCAGTCATAATTTTTTGACCAGGTTAGCCTGTTGTCCTTTCAGCCTCAGACTGCCAGAGAAATGCTGAAGGTTTCTGGCCTGGTTGATCTGAGGAGTTATTTTCTCTTCCAGATTTTACAAAACAGTGCATTCCTAGCCAGAGTGCCATCACTTGATGTTACATGGTTATTCCTTGCTTTGCAGCAAGCCTGGATTAATTTGTGCTAGAAACTGCAAAAGACTATCTCAGGAATCAGGGAAGCACCCAAGCTGTTAGTTCACATGTTCCTCTGATTTGATGTAGTGGGGGATTGACCTTAATTATGTTTGAGTAGAGTAAATCAAAATCCCATATGATGTGTTGAGATATTGAGTTAAAACCAGAGCAGTTTGAAGTCAAAGTTTAGTTAGTGTAGATTTCTATGCCTGTGCAGGTAGAGGCTGCTCCAGTAAGAGACATTTACATTGGATAAAGGATCAGATCTAATGCATGTCTTTGTAAGTTGTTACACAGATCAGAATTTGATCAACTTGATATTGCAGTTGTGAATATAGAAATATTGTAAAATTCACAATATAGTATCCTGGGTGATTTTTGGAAATAAAGTATCTAGAAATCTTGCACATCAACCATGTGGACATTTTTATATGTTTTCATGATAAAGTGATTTGTGTATGATTTGAATGCACCCGTTGTTTTAGAGTAATCAAGCCTGATTCTAATTGTCCCTTTCCAGTCTCCTTAAAAAATAACCCTAAACTCAAAGAAAAATAAGTTTTCTCATCTTCTAGGGTAACATGCAAATTAACTGCTGACTCATAAGTGTATTTGTTTTGCAAAGATTGCCAGCCTGGGATAAAATTATGAGAGACTGTAACTTTAAGTAGGTTTTAAATTTTGTGGGTGCTACTTGCTAATGTATATTAGGGGTTTGTATCATTGAAGGAGTCAGTATTTTATCCTCTAGACCTTTCATTTAAAAATTAAATTATGATTAAGTGCTATATGCAATTAGTGCTACCATGACTGCATTGTAGATGGATTTTTAAAAGCCTTTTGACAAAAAGATACATCTTGGGGTTTCATAAATGCAGTAGTTTTAAGCAATCTGTAGTTTTGTAACATATTTTTTATAGTCATAGTGATTGAAAAATAATCATCAATTAGAATCACAGGATAATAACATCAGTTCTGTTGTCCAAGGTTTAAATTCCTGTTTGTGCTTAAGAAGATTACAGACACATCTGAAACTCATTGATTAAGTGCTTATAATAGCTCTTTGTCATCATGGAACAGATCAACAAAGCTTTCCCACTTTGTGGAATAAATCTGAAACAGCAACAAAATAGAGCCAAAGATCTTTGAAATTCAGTTGGTATTATGATAATCTGGTTTATTTATTCTGAAAAATAAAGGAAATGTCTAAAGAGCTACTTGGGAGCCTACTTAAAGAGACTGTGATTATAGATGCAATATATTTTTCTCTTCACTGATATAAAGAGTGTATTTATCTAGGGGGGGGTGTTTTTTTCTTCTCATAAATTAGAGAAATATCATAAAACAGTAAATCCATTCAATTAATGCTATTTAATCTACTTTAATCTATTTAAGGTTTACCACTTCTAGAGATTTTTTTAATCTTGAAAAATCCATGGCCCTACACCAAACTCTTAACAGTCATTTGTGTAACTTGAGGTTTTCTCCTTTCTCATTAAATCCCTGTAGAATAACGTTGTTATTCAAGTGGATGGGGGGTGGATGGCTTCCTTTTTTTATTGCATTTAAAATCCGAATAATCTGCTGAGTATACTTGTTCCAGTTCCTTGGCCTTATTAGCTGTTCAAACATAACAGAAAACAGAAATTTATCTTTTCTTTGGTGAAAACAAAGAGAATGCTTCTGCTGAAGAGCAAAACCAATTGTCACAAATCAAAACAAGTTGATAGATTATGGTTTGCAAATTGCTGCCATAGGAAATTAATGCAGTTGCTTGGAATAAAGCAGATTTTGGCACTTTTGGGCAATTGCTAACCGCCATCTGCAAAAGAAAATTTTGTTTCTTTCTCCTTGTATATAAATATATTTTTATATAAACAGATTTTTTTTTTTAGAAATGCATATATTTTCATATAATCTCTGTGGAAAGCAATTTTTTTGTAAACAATTGAATCCTTTTAAGAACCTACATTTGAACACAAAAGAATGAAGTGAGACCTCACAATAGATCTGACAAATGAGATGTTTATTTACAAATAGGCCCACTGGTTTACTTTTGATTTTTAAGGAACTTTTAAAAGGCAAAGTACGAAGTTTATTTCGGGAAGCAACTGTTTGAGCCATGTGCTATGAGTGACTCAGATCTGGATGTTTGAATTTCTTGTCAATATTTTGACAGAACGGATTGAATAAGCATCTTTAAAATCAGTGGAAGTGGTGGGCCTGGATGCCTGGGAATATAACTCAAAGAAGTGCATCATGCATCTAGGATACTGGCATTTGGTTTTGGTACTTGATCACAGCAAAAAACAGCAGTGAAATTTGGATCTGTCAGATACAGATCTTGTTTGAAGAAGTACCAGTTTTAATGCTCAGTGCTCTAATGTCAGTCAAATTTGGTTATCAGTGTGTCTACTTTGTATGAGTCCATCCAGACACTTGGAATAGAATGGTTAGGGATGAAAGGGACATTAGAGATCATCTAGTTCCAACCTCCCTGCAGTTAATAGAGTGTTCCTTGACATCACACCTTATCAAACACTGTCACAGTCATTATCACAGAGTCACAGAAGGACAGGAATTGGAAGGGACCTCAAAAGGTCATCCAGTCACATCCCCTTGTCAGAGCAGGAACACTCAGATCAAGTCCCACAGGAAGGTGTCCAGGTGGGTTTTGAGTGCCTCCAGAGAAGGAGACCCCACTCCCTCTCTGGGCAACCTGTGCCACTCTTCTCTCACCCTCACCCTCACAAAGTTTCTTCTACTTCTGTGGAAGCTCCTGTGTTCCAGCTGCACTCATTGCCCCAAGTCCTGTCACTGGTAGTCACTGAGAAGAGCCTGGCTCTGTCGTTGTCATCCAGTCACATCCCCTTGTCAGAGCAGGAACACTCAGATCAAGTCCCACAGGAAGGTGTCCAGGTGGGTTTTGAGTGCCTCCAGAGAAGGAGACCCCACACCCTCTCTGGGCAACCTGTGCCACTCTTCTCTCACCCTCACCCTCACAAAGTTTCTTCTACTTCTGTGGAAGCTCCTGTGTTCCAGCTGCACTCATTGCCCCAAGTCCTGTCACTGGTAGTCACTGAGAAGAGCCTGGCTCTGTCGTTCTGACACTCACCCTCCCCATATTTATAAACATTAATGAGGTCTAAGCTGAAGAAACCCAGCTCTCTCAGTCTTTCCTCAGAAGGGAGATGCTCCAATCTCTCCATCATCTCTGTGTCTCTACTTTGGACTCTCTCCAGCAGTTTCCTGTCCTTCTTCAACTGAGAGAGAGCCCCACAGCTGGACACAACATTCCAGTTGTGGTCTCACCAGGGCAGAGCAGAGAGGGAGGAGAACCTCTCTCCACCTACTGACCTTCTACCACCCCCCAGGATGCCACTGTCCTTCTTGGCCACAAGAACACATAGCTGGCTCATGCTCACCCTGGTGGCCAACTGAACTACCAGAGCATCCTGACCTGTATTGGGAACAGCATGGTGAGTAGGACTCTACTAAGCACTGGTNGAATAAAGCAGATTTTGGCACTTTTGGGCAATTGCTAACCGCCATCTGCAAAAGAAAATTTTGTTTCTTTCTCCTTGTATATAAATATATTTTTATATAAACAGATTTTTTTTTTTAGAAATGCATATATTTTCATATAATCTCTGTGGAAAGCAATTTTTTTGTAAACAATTGAATCCTTTTAAGAACCTACATTTGAACACAAAAGAATGAAGTGAGACCTCACAATAGATCTGACAAATGAGATGTTTATTTACAAATAGGCCCACTGGTTTACTTTTGATTTTTAAGGAACTTTTAAAAGGCAAAGTACGAAGTTTATTTCGGGAAGCAACTGTTTGAGCCATGTGCTATGAGTGACTCAGATCTGGATGTTTGAATTTCTTGTCAATATTTTGACAGAATGGATTGAATAAGCATCTTTAAAATCAGTGGAAGTGGTGGGCCTGGATGCCTGGGAATATAACTCAAAGAAGTGCATCATGCATCTAGGATACTGGCATTTGGTTTTGGTACTTGATCACAGCAAAAAACAGCAGTGAAATTTGGATCTGTCAGATACAGATCTTGTTTGAAGAAGTACCAGTTTTAATGCTCAGTGCTCTAATGTCAGTCAAATTTGGTTATCAGTGTGTCTACTTTGTATGAGTCTATCCAGACACTTGGAATAGAATGGTTAGGGATGAAAGGGACATTAGAGATCATCTAGTTCCAACCTCCCTGCAGTTAATAGAGTGTTCCTTGACATCACACCTTATCAAACACTGTCACAGTCATTATCACAGAGTCACAGAAGGACAGGAATTGGAAGGGACCTCAAAAGGTCATCCAGTCACATCCCCTTGTCAGAGCAGGAACACTCAGATCAAGTCCCACAGGAAGGTGTCCAGGTGGGTTTTGAGTGCCTCCAGAGAAGGAGACCCCACACCCTCTCTGGGCAACCTGTGCCACTCTTCTCTCACCCTCACCCTCACAAAGTTTCTTCTACTTCTGTGGAAGCTCCTGTGTTCCAGCTGCACTCATTGCCCCAAGTCCTGTCACTGGTAGTCACTGAGAAGAGCCTGGCTCTGTCGTTCTGACACTCACCCTCCCCATATTTATAAACATTAATGAGGTCTAAGCTGAAGAAACCCAGCTCTCTCAGTCTTTCCTCAGAAGGGAGATGCTCCAATCTCTCCATCATCTCTGTGTCTCTACTTTGGACTCTCTCCAGCAGTTTCCTGTCCTTCTTCAACTGAGAGAGAGCCCCACAGCTGGACACAACATTCCAGTTGTGGTCTCACCAGGGCAGAGCAGAGAGGGAGGAGAACCTCTCTCCACCTACTGACCTTCTACCACCCCCCAGGATGCCACTGTCCTTCTTGGCCACAAGAACACATAGCTGGCTCATGCTCACCCTGGTGGCCAACTGAACTACCAGAGCATCCTGACCTGTATTGGGAACAGCATGGTGAGTAGGACTCTACTAAGCACTGGTGAGGCCCTACATCCAATGGTGTGTGCATTTTTAGGGCCCTCACCACAAAAAAGACAGTGCGGTGCTGAAGTGGGTCCAGAGAAGGGCAACTAAGCAGATGAGGGGACTGGAGAACGAGTCTTCTGAGGAGCAGCTGAGGCAGCTCTTCTCCCAAGTAGCACATAATAGGAAACACCCTCAAGCTGCAGCAGGAGAGGTTTAGATTGGATATTAGGAAAAAATTACATGGAGCATCTGAAGGCTGAATGAGTTGGATTTGTTCAGCCAGGAGTAGAGAAGGCTCATGGGGAACCTATAATAGTAGTTTCTCAATACATGAAGGGGACCTACAGAAAGGCAGGGGTAGGAGTTTTTAATAGGATATGTGATGGCAGGCCTAGAAATAAGGAAATAGAAGAGGGGAGATTCAGGCTGGAGATAAGTAAGTTCTTTACGGCGAGGGTGGTGAAACACTGGAAGAGGTTGCCCAGAGAGGTTGTGGATGTTCCCTCTCTGGTGGTGTTGAAGGCCAGGCTGGACAAGGCACTGAGCAGCCTAATCTAGTGGGAGGTGTCCCTGCCTATGGCAGGGGGGGTTGGAAACTCGGTGATCTTTAAGATCCCCCCATCCAACCTGAACTAATCTATGATTCTATAATGTGGCAGCATTGCAGCATCATGCTCTGAAACTGCAACTCAGTTTCACTTTTTACTCATCTTTCACATTTAAATGAGTCAGATTTACCTCAGGGCCTTTGGTTTAGAAGAAAAAAATAACTACTTACCAAAGGCTACTGATAAAATCTACACTGGTTTTGAGGGGTTTTTGTGTCTGCTAGAAAGATGTAAATCATGAATTTTAAGAAATAAATCCTGCTGCACAGCAGGTTGAGACAGGCTGCTACAGTTGGGGCCTTAAGGCTTTCTCTGGCTTCCCCATGGTAAGCCACAATTCTCATTTGTAAAGCCAGGAGAATTCCCACTGTTGCTATAATCACATGCATGATCCTTCTTCTATCTCAATGCTTCCAGCATCAGTTAAAAAAGAAAAATAAGCCAAGTGTTGGTTGCTAAATAGTCAGCTATGAAAAAAGCTTATGAACTTGGTATGTTTTTCAGGATTTAATTTTGTCCCGAGGAAAATTTAGAAAATCTAAAGAAAATTTAAAAAGTAAACTATGAGCCAATTAACTTGTTAAAGCTTTCCTGATTCAGAAATGGCAGTATAGCTGTGAAAGCATCACAGGATGACAGGGCTAGGAGTAGTGGATATGAATTGCAAGAATGTATTTTTAGGATGGATAGAAGAAAGAAGTTCTTTCCTATGAGGGTGGTGAGATACTAAAACAGGTTGCCCAGATAGGTAGTGGATCTCTCGATGGAGTTGTTTAAGGCAAGGCTGGATGAGGCATTGAGCAACCTGGTGTAGTGGGAGGTGTCCCTGCGTATGGGGGGTTGGAACTAGATGATCTTTAAGGTCCCCTCTAATGTAAACCGTTCTGTGATCCTATGATTCTATGGACTTGTGCTAGCTTTGCACCATAGGATAGTAATGAGAAACAGTAACAATAATGACAGTAATATTAATGATGATGTTAAATTATGCGCATACTGTTTATTTCTATCAGTTGTTATTTGTTTGTTATTATTTGTTATTATATGTTTTCTGGTTTGTTCCCTTACTGGCACTCAGTAATTTTCATTTGCTTTCTTGACTACCACTGAAGCTTGACTGGATATTTTCCCAAAACTATCTATGGTGGTTCTGAGATCCATTTCCTCAATAGCAATATCCCTTTGAATTTATCAACACTGGGTATTGTCTATTATTTTACTGCCTATTACTGAAGTAATATGAAATGATGATGTTAAACAAAAACAAGTCTTCACCATTTCTCACAATGCAAGAAACAGAAAAAGAACTAGCATAATTTTTTAAACATAAGGAAATACTTTTCTTTCTCCACTATTTTAGATGCTGCAAGAATGTCTGATTTCAGTATAATTTTTAAAATTATGTTTAAAATTGCTCTCTCAAGACTAATTAAGATAAAACATTTCAAGCTCTGCGAGTCTCAAACACCATGATTACTAAAATTTCTTTACTTGACTGATTCTAAATTATTTTTTTCTCCCAGTGTGTATCTATTGTTCGGTATTGTCAAGGGTGGAGTACTGGACTGTATGTTGTTGTCTAACACTGACATTACATATTATACTGCTGCAGAAAACCTTCATCACATACTCAGTTCTTCTTAGATTGAAATTTCCTAAAAAATTACTTCTACTTCCTTTTGTTTCTGAAGGCCCTGAGGGAACAAAATGTTGTTCTTAACTGTAAAACATAGCCCTAAAAAGTGATGAATAGCATGTAATCTATTTTGAAGGAAATCCCAGTGGAATAGTTCACTGCAAATAACCAATTGAATATGCACAGTGTTGTGCTGAAAAGATACATGCAAGTGTTTTTAAGTGTAGTGCGTACAAAATGCAAGCTTTTCCAGACTCACTGAAGTTTTAGATGAATGCTAGGTGTTAACAGAATTTTGTAGTCCACAGACTATATTTCCAGACAGTTTTGGGATATAGAGTTTTGAGTTCTTCTGGTCTGGGGCTGAGATATTCTTCCCCTCCTGCATTGTCTGTTTTTAGGAAAGAAGGGGGAGATGAGATCAAACAATTTAAAGGAAGAGATCCTGCCCTCTTTCCATCCCATTGCTTTATTCCTTTACTGCTGTTTTCTCTGATGTTGCCCCAAGTGTTTCTGGAAGGAACTGGTCTGCCAGCCCCATTATCAGATAAATCCAGGACTACATTTGGTAGCAGCATCTGTTCATGCCAGATTAAGGTGTTAACACTGTAGCTTGAACAGGCTTTATCTGTGAATGTTTCCAACTGACTTTATAAGGCTGTATAATGTGGTAATCACACATACCTGTGCCAGAATTAGTCTCTTGAATTGATATTGAGTGTCTAAGCCTATTACTTTTTGGTTTTCTTTTCTGACATTTAATAGGGAAATAAAACGTGTCTTTAACAGCAGAGCCTGTATGACCTAAAAATGTAGTATACAAGAGGTTAAATTCTGATTTGTCCACCACGAAGATGCTTGAATGTTCCCCACTGAGTTATTCATTAGTGTAAAAGTTGGTTTCCTACTAAATAAAATGGTATCAGTAACTGCTTGTTAGCTGAAGAGATGGTCTGTAATTGTATAGTTAAGTTAATTTTAGCAACCATTCAGGCAGATTCTCACCTCCTTCCCTTTACAGATATGTTCTTTTTCTCCAGGAAAAAAAGCAGAAAAAAGGCTGAAGAGGTGTTGACAATTAGCATGGCTTTAAATTCTGTCCCTCTCTTTCAGATAATTGAATAAAACATTCTCTCAGTTTTTGTTGAGATGTGGGCTGCAGACACTGCAGATGCTGCTTTATTCTGTGGTTCATGTTGACATAGATGGTATAATGCCATACAGAGCTTGTTTGGCATAATTCTTGAATCAAATGACCAAAAATACACAGACCTACTGTTGAGTCTAGGATCTCTCCAATCTCTGCTCCTGTTCTGTCTCTCAATTCCAGCATAAGTTAAGGTGGCTTCTGTGAGCACATTATGTCTGGTGAGTTTTCTTATATCACCAGCAGAAAGCATAGTGGTAATATAGAGCTAACAATCATTAAAATCCCAGTTGTTAAAACTGTTGCTTATTATGCCTTCGATGCTTTTTGTCTGCCTTGCAATTTTTAATGTAGTGCTTAATATTGAACAGACTTTTAGACCTCTGCTGGACTTCTTTCCAGTCTTTGCACACCATACAATCCATTAATATCATTTGATATGTTATGTCAATTAAGTGATATATGTGTTAACATATATATTTAATTGTTAAAGGGGAGATCACTTTGTCCTGAAGCTTTAATTAAATTAGTTGCTTTTCAGATGATTGCGAAGATGAAACAATCCATTTGCTACTGCAGGAGATTTCTGCTTCTTGAAAGACAAAAGGGTAATTTCATCTAGAATTGTTGCAAACTGTATGAATCCTTCATACTGATAAGGGAATTCTCCCTCTTTTAACCTTGATGTGTACTGTGGTAATGCATTGTGAATCTTTAAAGTCAGTCACATCATTAAAGTGGGGGGTACGATGTTACTGCTGTCAAGTAAATTATAAGGATAAAGCTTTATCTACATGACAGTTAAAAAGATCAGAGTCAGTACCAATTTGTCAATAATCACAATCACTTTAAATAGCAAAACTAACATGATAAATGTGGGCTACAGTGGGTCTTTGTTGTGTACCAACTGGAGGCGGAATATTTCCAATGACATAGTCTTCCCATGGAACTTGAGAATATCCTTGACACTGGGCTGCTGAGGCAACTAAACTGTAATTTCTATGAGATATCTTTATGGTAAGACAGAACTGAAGTGTTTCATTACAAAAATGGGGGCAAAATGTTCCTGTATTGAGGTTTTGCGTAATTAATCTGAATATCTTCAAGAGATCAGAATCATGTTCTTTGATATGCTGTAGACTCTGTAGTCATGCCTATATCTCCCACAGAAAACACGTCACCGCAGTTTCCTTCAAAATATAGTACAGCTATGCATAATGTATGATAGGACTAGAGAGATGTGCTGTGGGAATCAAAGTCTTAATGTCCTAATTTTCCAGATATTATTATCTATTCACTGTGTTTTTTGAAGGCAGTCTGATTAAAGATCATGTCAGCTGTGACAAGCCATAAAGCCGAGCAAGACTTTTAGTGAGAACCAAAAAAGACTGAACATGTTTTTATATTAAAATCAGTATTGGGGAACCTGGTTCTTATTTTGCCAGGGGGGAGAGGACTGCATCAATAGAATCCCACTCACTGACTACATCCTGTCGCCAAAGATCTTAGGGCAAGGAAATTCAAAGCACGATAGGTTCTTCCCTTGGTGTTTGACATGGCAGATCTTCTTTAAATGCTTGGTTTACATTTGCTTCATTGTATTTGTTGACCAGAAGAAAGGATGTAAAAATCCATCCCTCCTTGTCACCTTAAAACATACTGCTAAGTAGCCAAATGCACAGCTTGACTTACCTGCCTCCTTTCTCTGCAGATCGTGCCAATGTCAGCAAGATGATCAAAATAAAAAATTAAAGCTTGGCTTCACATCTGATCAGTTGTGGCATAATTGGAACTGCTCCCTCTTGAAATATTTCTTTTCCTTGATATTAGACTCTTACTTGGAGTTTGCTTTAAAGTGCAGGTAGTTGCAGTTTGGGTGTAGGCATCAGCCTTGTGGACATGTCAGTTGTTTACTCTCCAGGGTAGGCGCCTTGATGTAGTCAACAGGATGGATATCGGATGTTCACATTACATCTACCCAGCAAGGGAGGTTGTATTTATATTAAAATGGAAGTAAAATTCAAGCACTATGCTCTTTCTGCTGGAACACAGGGAAGGGTTCTCTCAATAATGTGTTTAACTGCGGGGCAAGACGTAGCTGTTTAAGCAATGGTGAAGGTTTCCTGTTGTTGATAGGTTCTTGTCCAAGGACACGATGAAGGAGCAGATTTGTGAAAGTGCTTTTGGTGTCCCAGGCATGGTACAAGTCTGAAATGAGTTGGTTTTGGTACCTGGATAATTCCATTATCATCTTGTTATTTTCAAAGAAAATTGTGTTGTCCTGGGTTAGGCCCAAAAGGCCACTCTGAATGACAGATGGCTCCTCCCTTCTCTCTCAAAGGAGAGGAGAGGAAGAAATGAAGAGATTTATGAGTTTAGAAAAATTTTAAACTGCTTTAGTAGATAATAAAATAATAAATAAAATTAAAAGGAGAAAGATGAAAAGGTTTACAATGTATACAAAACCTTATCAAGCTCCCAGGATGACGATCTCATCCCAGCAGACACAGGGAAGGTCTCAGATTGGGGTCAGTGAGGGTCAGGAGCTGAGCCCCAAATTCCAATACAAT
>VZTY01022330.1:0-13984 GCA_013400935.1 Turnix velox | reverse complement strand
CCACCCCTTGGGGATGTGCTACAAAACCAGCCTGGGCCCTTGGTGATGTTAAAAGGATGGAGAAAGTGCAGGAGAACAGGTTGTGGGTTTGGCCAAGGCCAGAATCATGGATAAATTCAAGTTTTGAAGGGATTTTGGGGTCAAATATGGGCCAGGAGAGCAAGCTAGGAGTCAGAACCAGCTGTGGATCCATAGGGGCAACCAAAGGAATTATCCCAGATCCTCCCTTCATTCCCTCACCCTCCAGCTCATCTTGGGGTCTGTGTCCTACATCTGGAGGTGCCCAGAGAGGAGATGTCAGTCCCTGGGTATCCCATAAGCAGCAGGAGGATTAAACCATCCCCTTGGCTGTGTATTTGGCACAAACTGGGGGAGCAAACCTTGCTGATCCCCCAGCAATCCAGCTCTGACCCTATAGAAAACCCTACACCCACCTCTCAGCAATAAATCCCAGCATTTTTTTGGCAGGCTGGCTGGTCAGGAGAAGAGAGCTGAGTAAGACAGAAGTTAAAAAATAAAATAACATCTATTTGTCTACACACACACACACACACACAGACAGCAAAAGGAGAAAAAAAAAAAACGNNNCAAAAATTAAAAGGATAAAAAAAAAAAAGGGGAAAAAAAAAAAAAAACACAAAAATAAACTCTACCCTGTGGTTTTCCTCAGACAAAACCTCAGCTGACAACAAGGGATGGGAGAGACAGGGTTTAAATGAGAGCATGGATGTCAACACCCTCCCCTTTTTGTTTTAATTCTCTTCTTAAAGAAGATTTAAAGGATAAAGAAGCTGCTTCCTTGATATTTCCTCCTTGTGTCACCCCACTGTCACCTTCCCTGAGAAATAGGGACAACTCAAAAGCAGCCAGAATAAAACCCAAAGCATCAAGGGTGGTGCCACCATGAGAACATCACCCTCTGCTAAGGCAGGAGAAATGTCAAACCCTTTTATCCCCTCCCCTAAAAGTCAGAGCAACTTCCCTGCCCTGGGGGAAATAAAAGGGAAGAGCTTTGAGGAGAAATTAAAACTCTTATTGCCTTGCCATTTGGAGGATCAACGTGGAAAAGGGCAAAGGCTTTGGAATACCACTGGGGAGAAAAAAAAATTAAGAAGAAAATAAAATTAGTATTTGATAGTGTTTTTTAAAAGGGTTTTTTTTTTGTCATTTTGTGTGTGGCAGACATTTCCAGATTAGGGAATCAGCAGGGTAGAAATAGGGTGATGTTTCCCTACCTCAAAAAGCTGCTTGAAAGGGATACAGGGCAGAAGAAGACCCAAAGAAAAATTACATAAAGGGAAAGAGGAGAAAAATTCCCAAAGTTTTGCTTCTCTCAATGGGCTAAGGAAAAAAAACCAACAAAAATAATCCACAAAACCAAAGACAAAGCAAACACTCATCCTGTTCCCACACCAGTCACTTCCATCAACCCAAACCAGCACCTTCTCCTTGTTGTCCAAGCTCTTCCCAAGGTGAAAGGCAGCTCAAAACCCAAACCAGCACCTTCTCCTTGTTGTACAGGCTCTTCCCAAAGTGAAGGACAACTCAAAACCCAAACCAGCATCTTCTGCAGCACCTCTTTGTTGTCCAAGCTCTTCCCAACAGGTAGGGCAACTCAACCCAAACCAGTACCTTCTGCAGCACCTCTTTGTTGTCCAAGCTCTTCCCAAAGTGAAGGACAACTCAAAACCCAAACCAGCATCTTCTGCAGCACCTCTTTGTTGTCCAAGCTCTTCCCAACAGGTAGGGCAACTCAACCCAAACCAGCACCTTCTGCAGCACCTCTTTGTTGTCCAAGCTCTTCCCAACATGAAGGGCAACTCAAAACCCAAACCAGCACCTTCTGCAGCATCTCTTTGTTGTCCAAGATCTTCCCAACATGAAGGGCAACTCAAAACCCAAACCAGCATCTTTTGCAGCATCTCTTTGTTGTCCAAGATCTTCCCAACATGAAGGGCAACTCAAAACCCAAACCAGCACCTTCTGAAGCACCAAATTCTTGTTATCCAAGCTCTTCCCAACATGAAGGACAACTCAAAACCCAAACCAGCATCTTCTGCAGCACCTCTTTGTTGTCCAAGCTCTTCCCAACAGGTAGGGCAACTCAACCCAAACCAGTACCTTCTGCAGCACCTCTTTGTTGTCCAAGCTCTTCCCAAAGTGAAGGGCAACTCAAAACCCAAACCAGCACCTTCTGCAGCACCTCTTTGTTGTCCAAGCTCTTCCCAAAGTGAAGGGCAGCTGGTGGGACCCCACAGCTCCCCCAGGAACCACGAGCAGGCTGTAGAAACCATCCCATCCCCTTGCTTCCCAGGTCCTCCACTTCCCCAGGGCTTGATGTTGGGTTGAGACCCACCAGAGCAAGGTGGGAGAGAGGAGCTGTGCCCCAGCAGACCTTTGGTTGGCTTCATCATCCACAGGAGGATGGAGAGGGTGGGCAAGGAGGATAGAAGAGGAGCCAGCAAGTCTCTCAGGAGCTAATGTGAGGTCCAACGAGGTGCAGCAGCTTCTCCACAGCCTCCCCAAGGTTGGGAGGAGGGCGATGAGGAGGGGAGGAGATGGAGACTAGTGAGGTGAAACACAATCATCCACTAGACACCGACCCCTGGAAGAATCTGGGAGGATGGGAAAGGGGGGGAAAAGAGTGAAGGTGAGGGTTTGGAGGACAGAAAGAAGGTGGAAAAGCCTCCCTTGGTGTCCAACTCACCATGGAGGGGATGGTGCTATACAGCTGTGCACACTGTGCTGACTGTGAACTCTGTCTCGTTGGCCATGATGTCTGTGGGCTGGAGGTTCCTGTCATACATGGGGTTTTCAAATGTCCCTCGGACATTGGTGTTTTCATGGCCAGCATAGCCATTGAATGGAACTTTTGGTCTTCTCCTGGGGGATATCAAAGAGAAAAGAGAGAAGAAAACAACCTCTGGTGAGTATTGTGGCACCAGACACTGCTGAGACACCTCTTCTGCCCTGGTGCCAACAAGGGGCAGCTTCATGATGGCTTTGTTTTGTTTTAGGAGAAGTTCTTATCAAGCTGAGGGGGTGAGGGAGATGGGTATCTTTAGCTTGGAGAAGAGGAGACTGAGGGGTGACCTCATTCATGGCTATAAATAAGGAAAGGGTGAGTGTCAGGAAGATGGAGACAAGCTCTTCTCAGTGACCTCCAGTAATGGGGCAATGGGTGTAGCTGGGACACAGGAGGTTCCACAGAAATAGGAGGAAGAACTTTGTGAGGGTGAGAGAAGAGTGTCCAAGGCTGCCCAGAGAGGGTGTGGGGTCTCCTTTCTCTGGAGACATTCAAACCCCACCTGGACACCTTCCTGTGGGACCTGATCTGGGTGTTCCTGCTCCAGGATGGGACTAGATGATCTCTTGAGGTCCCTTCCAATCCCTGACATTCTAGGATTCTATTTGGAGGTTGTTCTTGTGGGGTCTCCTTCTCTGGAGACATTCAAACCCCACTTAGAGACCTTCCTGATCTACATGTTCCTGCTCCAGGATGGGACCAGATGATCTTTTGAGGTCAATTCCAATCCCTGACACTCTGGGATTCTCTTTGGAGATGGTTCCTGTGGGGTCTCCTTCTCTGGAGACATTCAAACCCCACCTGGACACCTTCCTGTAGGACCTGATCTTGGTGTTCCTGCTCTGGCAGGGGGATTGGACTAGATGATCTCTTGAGGTCCCTTCTAATCCCTGATATTCTGTGATTCTGTGATCCCTGGAGGGGTTCAAGGGCAGGTTGGATGGGTTTTGAGCAACCTGAGCTGGTGTCACAGCCCAAACCCACCTGTGTTTGTAGAGATAAAGCACAAACCCTGCAATAATCAGGGCAATGAAAGGCACGAGAATGGCAGCTGCCACAGAACTGCTGTTTGATGCAAAATGATGTCCTATGGACTCAGGGTCATTTTCCAGCATGCTGATGTCTGAAATACAAAGGAAAGAAACACATTTCAAAACCCAGAGTTAAACAACAGGGGTGTAAAATGTTGAAAAAATTTCTCTTCAGAGAGAGGAGGGGGGGCCATCTGTCACTGGGGGGGGTCCTTTAGTCATTTTGGGCCCAAACCAGGACATAGAGGGTCATCAAAAGCTTCTGAGCTGTGTGGAGAATAATTCAGAGATCTATCCCAGCTTAAAGATCACGATGCTTGAGCATGAAGATGTTGAGGACAGGATGAAGGAGTTGGGGGTGTGGAGCCTGGAGAAGAGAAGACTCAGAAGGGACCTCATGGTGGCTTCTCAATCCCTTCAGGGGCTACAGAAAGTCTTGGGGAGGACTTTTGCAGGGACATCCTGCACTGGATCAGGTTGCTCAGAGCGTAAATTGGAAGAGGGGAGATTTAGGATGGAGAAAAGAAAGAAATTCTTTGCTGTGAGGGTGGTGAGACCCTAGAAGATGTTGCCCAGAGAGGTTTTGTATCTCTCCTCAACTCCAGGAGTTGCTTAAGGCCAGGCTGGATGAAGCACTGAGCAACCTGGTGTGGTGGGAGGGGTCCCAGCAGATTGAACTAGATGATCTTGAAGGTCCCTTCCAACCCAAACCATTCTATGATTTATTTAAAACTTCAGTTTAAAAGAGATGTAAATAGATTTATCTTATCAAAAAGGCTCCAAGTTAAGCTCCAAGGGAGGCTTTTTACAAAGCTGCAATAATGAGAATCTAATTCTTCATAAAGGTGACAAGACTCCAGGGTCACAGTCTAAAAATGCCAAGAGATTGAAGAGCTCAAGCTGCACATTAAGAGGAATTTAGCAGCTTAGACCTTGGGTTGTCTCAGCTCTCCTGAAAGTGAGATGGAGACACATTTGGAGGCAGGGATGGGACTTGGGGCTTTTATTTCAGACACAAAACAGAGAAAAAAACCCAAAAAAACCAAGATCCAAGTGCTGTTTGTGCAGGGATAGAAGTTTCTTGTTTGAAAAACTCAACAAATCACCCAAATTAAGGGGTAAAAAACAACCAGAAGGACTTTACCCAGTCTCTGAAGGCCAAACTGCCCAAAGCCTTTGCCACGAACAAAGCCCTGGTAGACAAAGGTGCCACTTGATGACTCTGAGGAGACCTGTAGTGACAGAAAAGTGACAGCAGAGCACAGATCAACACCTTGGTGGCACCTTCCCCCAGGGATTTTAGCACCCATCTTGTCACCGCCCTCTATCAAGTTCACACAGAGCATCAAATCCATTCAGTTCCCCAGAAAACTGTGGAATGTTTCAAAGTCTGGCAGTTCAACAACTTGTTAAGATTCTTGTGTGCCAAAAGATATGAAAAAAAAAGAAATAAAAATATCTTATTTGCAATAAACTACACATTTCACTCATTCAACAGGGACAGGGAAAGCTCTGGGCTACAAGTGGCCAGAGGTCAACCAGATGCAGGTTTCTCTCAGCTCCAGTGGATTCTCCCACCCCCTATGGGCAAAAGAAATGACCAGACATGGAAATTGGGGTGAGAAGTTGAGTCCATAAGGGAAAATCAGCTCCTCCAGCTTGATGTTTAACAGATAGAAAGTGTTAAAATGGAATTATTCATGTTGTTTTTTCCTCCAGAGCTATCTGGAAGCTTCACAGATTTAAAACTGGGGGGCAAAAAAGAACCAGAGTGCTTGTGAGAGCTGTCACCAAGCTTCTCTTGAGTGCTAGAAGGGGATATCTCTGTCCCCATCAAGCAAACAGGTCACCAGAGGGTGGCAGCTCTCTCTTGCCACCAGCTAAAGCATCATTTCTTTAGTTTAGAGGGGAGAAAAGCTGGGGTTGTGACAGCTACAGGAGGAGCTGGGGGGGTGGATGTGGTGCCTGCACTTACATGTCCATCTAGAGCCCACTTCTCATTCTTGAACTTGTTGACAAAGATCTCCAGGGGTCCCGTTATCTGGTAGACCTGGAGGAGCAGGTGCACGTCTTCCTTCTTGTAAATACCTGAAAAATAAAGGGGTTTTTGATCTCCATGATTCTACTGCAGTTTGAGAGAGGAGAGAATCATTTGTCATCAGCATCTTTGCAACAGGGAGCACACCACAAACTCACAACCCCATGTGCAATCCCTGGGTATTGAAGATGCCGTGGAGGGTGGGGATATCACTTAATTAGAATCACAGAATAGTTTGGGTTGGAAGGAACCTTCAAGATCATCCAGTTCCAACCCCTCTGCCATGCACAGGGACACCTCCCACCACACCAGGTTGCTCAAAGCCTCATCCAGCCTGGCCTTAAATACCTCCAGGGATTGAGGGGGCATCCACAACCTCTCTGGGCAACCTCTAACAGTGTCTCACCACCCTCACCATAAAGAATTTCTTTCTTCTTTCCAGATTAAATCTCCCCTCTACCAACTTATATCTGTTATTCCTAGTCCTGCCATCACATATCCTATTAAAAAGTCCTCTCACAGCCTTTCTGGAGCCCCCTGAAGGTACTAAGAAGCTACTCTGAGGTCCCCCCTGAGCCTTCTCAAGGCTCAACAACCCCAACTCCTTCAGCCTGTCCTCAGAAGGGAGGTGCTTCAACTCTCTCATCATCTTAGTGACCTCCTCTGGACCTGCTCCAACATCTCAATGTCCTTCTTCTGTTGAGGGCTCCAGAACTGGCCCCAGTAACTCCAGTTTGGGTCTCACCAGAGCCCAGTAGAGGGTCAAAATCCCCTCCCTTGACCTTCTGGCCACACTTCTCTTGATGCAGCCCAGGATTGGGTTGTCCTTCTGGGCTGTGAGTGGCTCATGTTGAGTTTCATCCTCCATTGACACCCCCAAATCCTTCACTTAGGGCTGCTCCCCCCAAGCCCTATCCAGGACCACTCTGGACCTTCTCCAACAGCTCAATGTCCTTCTTCTGTTGAGGGCTCCACAACTGGTCCCAGTAATTCCAGTTGGGGTCTCACCAGAGCCAGTAGAGGGGCAAAATCCCCTCTCTTGACCTTCTGGCCACACTTCTCTTGATGCAGCCCAGGATTGGGTTGTCCTTCTGGGCTGTGAGTGGCTCATGTTGAGTTTCATCCTCCATTGACACCCCCAAATCCTTCTCTTCAGGGCTGCACTCTATACCCAGCCTGTTGTATCTGTGCTTGGGGATAAATTAAAAGCCTAAATTTCCCCCCAGTGGCCACCAGCACTCCCTTACCAGCCACCTGCAGCTCCACCCCGCTGTGGTCTATCAAAGTGGCATTGACTTTGCTGGTGGCAGGGTCAAAGTTGGTGACAGAGAGCATGGCAGGCTGCTTCTTCCCCATGTACTCATAGGAGCCTTTCCACAGGGAATTCCTTGCAAACACATCAGCAGGAACTAAGCAAAAAAAAAAAAACAGAACAAATTTCCTTTTAATTCACAAATTTCAGAGTTCCCAAATCCCACCCATTTGAGGACAAAGCCAAAGAGAGGAGAACAATCAAGCTGATGGCTTGAATTTTGCTCTTTTGCCACAGGATTTTTAAAAACCAACCCCCTCTCTTCTTAATTTCTTTGGGAAAGCTAAAAAAAGTCATGTTTTATGGAAAAAAAAAAGCTCTAATAGAACATCCTTGAGGGTTTGAACACCAGGAGGATGCTGGTACCCAACTTCCTTAGGGCTCCAGGGAAGCATGAAGAGGATGGAGCTGCTTTTCCACCAGCCCCAGCATTGAAATAAGGAATATTTGGGTTTATGGGTGACCTGGGAAGGGATGGATCTGGTGAAATCCATGTCTAGGACCAAAGGAAGAGCAAACCCTGCTGTGGTACCTGACATCTTGGCCAGTGGTGGGTCCCGTGCGGTGCCGATGGGTCTCCCACTGGGTCGGACGTCAGCTGGAAGAGAGAAGAAAAATATCCTTGGGTGAGTTTTAAGGAACCAGACCCTGCTGAGCCCCCTCTTCTGTCCTGGTGCCAACAAAGGACAGCTTCTGGCTGGCTTTGTTCACTCCTTGGTGGCCATAAAGGGCAGCCTCTGGGTTGACATCACTCACACATGCATCCATTTTGGGACAGGGTCTTGCCCACCCTACTGAAACAATCTGAAGTTCTCATTTACTGCTCTCTCCCACCCCAAACCAGCATCCAGAGAGAAGTGCCCTGCTCCAGGAGATCCACACAGCTCTGTTTCTACATTAGAACACTACGTTTTTCATCTAAGAGATTGATGTAGATAACTAGGGAGGTGGTTTTGCCCCTCTACTGGGATCTGGTGAGACCCCAACTGGAGTTACTGGGGCCAGTTCTGGAGCCCTCAACAGAAGAAGGACATTGAGCTGTTGGAAAAGGTCCAGAAGAAGGACAGAAAGATGATGAGAGGGCTGGAGAACCTCCCTTCTGAGGACAGGCTGAAGGAGTTGGGGTTGTTGAGCCTGGAGAAGAGAAGGCTCAGGGGGAACCTCATGGTAGCTTCTCAATACCTTCAGGGGGCTCCAGAAAGGCTGGGGGAGGACTTTTTATAGAGTCCAGGATGGCAGGACTAGGAGGGATGGATGCAAATTGGAAGAGGGGAGATTTAGGATGGATATAAGAAAGAAATTCTTTATGGTGAGGGTGGTGAGATGCTGGAAGAGGCTGCCCAGAGAGGTTGTGGATGCCCCCTCAACCCCTGGAGGTGTTTAAGGCCAGGCTGGATGAGGCACTGAGCAACCTGGTGTGGTGGGAGATGTCCCTGTTCATGGGAGGGGGCTTGGAACTAGATGATATTTGTGTTCCCATCCAACCCAAACCATTCTATGTTTCTATATAACAGTGGGTGAAGTCATGGACAAACTGTTTTGTGGTTCTCCATCCAAGCAAATCCCCTCATTGCCTCACTGTAGAGGACCCTGGGAGAGCTGTGGTCTCTACACCTCCAACACACACATAAAACTGTCTAAAAAAGAAAAAAAATCTCTTTTTTCTTCATCTGCAATTCTTCCCCATCCCTCTGCAGCCAAACAAGCAACCAGGTTTGTGCTGCTCAAAGCTCTTACCCAGGCAGATGGGTGGTTTTCCTGTCCAGCTGCCATCAGCTTTGCAGGTTCGATGCTCAGAGCCTCCAGTGAGGTAGAACCCACTCTGGCAGGAGTAGATCAAGGTGTAACCCAGAGATGGCAAATCCAGAGCTCCCACGTTGGCATGGGAGGGGGTTTCTGGCTGCTTGCAGTGATGAGCTGAGAAACACAAGGAGAACATGGGTGAGAGTCATCATCCAGCCACATAGAGAGAGGGAGAAGAGTCACCACGATGCCACTAGGGACAGAAATCATTCAAAAAAGCTTTTTTTTTCCCAGTAAAATCTCTCTTTTGGCCAAGCAACTTACGGACACAGTCAGGCTGGACACCACTCCACGTCAGATTGGGGAGGCAGGTCCTGGTGGTGGAGCCCTGCAACAGATATCCCTTCTGGCACTTGAAAAAGATGATGCTTCCCACCTGAAACAAAAGAGGATTCACCCACCCTTAAAAAATAAAAGCACTTTAATAATTTCCCATCTTTTTTCCCCCCCAAATTTCCTGCTCTGGGCCTGGCAGCTCCCACAGAAGTCAGGCTTACACAAGCCAGGCTTAGAGTTGTTTGGGATTAATTAGAATGAATTCATTAAACCCCAGGATTAAGATAACTAATTAGCAGCACAACCCAGTGATCCAATCCTGCCTTCCCATCTCTGGCTCTGTCCCAGCAGGGAAAGGGCAGAGGGGGACTTTTGCTCCTCAGGGAATTGCTCTGAGGCTTTTCTTTTCCCCCCCTTCATGATTTCACACCACAAAGGAGGCTGAGATTAAGGAAAAAAAAATTAAAAAAACCACCCACAGAATCAGGCTTGGGAATGAATGGAAATCACACCTCCAGTGTGAATGCTAATTACACTAATAACTATTAATTAGGGCTGTAATTAATATTGTAAATAACGTGGTGCCAGTTAATCCTGCAAAAAATATGCTCTGAGGTCTAACAGCACACACTGAGGGGGTCCTGCTCATGGGAGGAGATGTTAATCCTAATAAAAACCCAGATGGGGGCTCTTCCAAGCTTTGGGGACAAAGGGGACCCTGAGGGGACCTTACCTGGTAGCCCTGAGAGCTGTTCTGTGTGCCAAAAAGGGGGACACCAGGGTCAGCACAGGTGGTGAGGCTGGGATCTGAGGGGGAAAAGAAGAGACAGGGTGTCAGAGCAGTGGAACATCCAAAATTCTTCCTCTTTCCCCCTTGGCCAAGAGAAAAAACCATGTCACAGCAGAAGGAAGACATGGCAACAAGGTAAAATACACAATTTTTTGTGTTTTTTTTTTTAAATCCCTGGTTGCTGCTGCAGCAGCACAGACTAACCAGAGGCACTCTGTCACCCAGGAGGAAAGAGCAGAACATCAACCTTGTTGTCAGAGAACAACTCTCTTCCCCTTGCTCTACAGATGGTGAGAGAAGAACATGGCTCACTGGGAGTTGTGTCCCTGTCCTCCCCTTGCCCCAGGCCACCACCTTCATCCTCTGGGCTCAGCTCAGCCCTCTCTGCTTCCTACAGATAGATCTTGATGCATCTTTGCTACATAATCCCTTTTTACACCTCGTTTGCTCTCAATCCATCAGAAGATAGATACAGAGGATGGAGGAGCAATACCTTCTGCTTCTTTTCCAGCATCTATCACTCTGTTTCCTCCTCCCAGCACATCAAGAGGAGCAGGGAATTAAGGCAGAGATGCATCATGTTGATATTAGCACCCCATTAACATCAGCATCTCAAAATGAGCCTTATTTCCAGTGCTCCCAACTTTTTATACCTGAGAAAACTCCTGCTTGGAGGTTGAAGCCATGAGTATTTCCACATTACTGTAATAAAAGATGCATTTAAGATGCAGCTACACCCCTAAAAATCCCACACACAACATCCTGAGATGTTTTTTTTTGCCCCAGATGCCCACAAGAGGAGAGGGGTGATGATGTTTTTTGGGCAGACAGTGAAAGCAGCTCCTTCAGTTTAGCACCACAGGGGTTGAAAAATGTAGCCAGGAGTTTGCAAACTGCAAAAAACTCTGTGACTAATGATGCTTATGCACCCCCCAGAGCTTTCAAAAGCTTCTGGAAGCCCCAGAAAACAGGCACCTGAAGAATAAGTGGAAATCTCAAGCCTCAACCCCCCCCCAAACACTGGAAGGCAAAGAAATTCTGGAGGATTTTGCTCTCTCTGTGTGCAGCAACTTCTGGCTTCCAGAGATGCTCTTCTGGGTGGGATTTAGAGGAATAGAGAATCTAACAGTCCTCATGGTAGTCCTTTCTGGTAGAAGAGGGGGTTTGTAGGAGGTTTTTTGTGAGCAGAAACTCCCCCACAGGCTCTCAAGCCTTCAGGTTGGAAGTTCTGCAGAAGGTCTCCCTCCTGCACACCATCAGGAGTGTTGAGGAGCAGGAGATCATCCTTCTGGGACAAACCATGGGATGATGTGTTCTGGGAGACATCTACTGGCCACCATCAGGGGCAGGAATGATGTGGGATGGATGGTAAACCTCAAGGGGATGAGTTGGGTTGTTTTTCACACAAACCCAAAGCATCATCCACAATAAATACCAAAATTTGGGGAAACAAAGGGCAAATTGCTGCAAATTTGGGAAAGAAAATGAAAATTTGGCTAGGAATGGAAAAATAAAGTGGTAATTCAAGGAGTTCATCCCTTACCTATGCAGCTGGGCTGGGTCCCACTCCATGTCCCATCAGACTGGCAGAACCTCCGTGCTGATCCCACCAAGACCAGTGGTGCCAGGCAGGAGAAGGAGACAGAGGAACGATAGGTGAAGCCTCTGTCCTCCCTCCTACCCTGGGCAGGTATCCCTGGGTCTCCACAGAACACAGCTGCCAGGGGGAGAGAGAGAAAAGTGATGCCATGAGCAAAGAACAAGCTAAAGATGGGTCTAGCAAAGCCCCAACTCCCATCCAACTCTTGGTTTAATTAGTGGTGGGAAGGTCCCTGCCTTTTTTCCTTGTAAATTCTCCCTTTTAGTCAACTCTTAATTAATTTCCACCCTTTTTTTTTCTTCTTCCTTTTTCCTCCTAGCAGCATGCTCAGCTTTAAAAACCTCTCTCTTTCTCTTAATTGCACCGTGTCAAAGTGCTCTGTGTCACACAGAAAGCCCCCTAATTATACAGTAGAGCCTGGGCAAGGTGTGAGGAACACAGGCAGGATTTAATAATAAAATGGTTATTGTGTGGCTGCCACCATTCAGCCCAGAAAAGGAACTTAAATCCATCATTAGAGGGGCTATTTTACTAATATTTCACTTCTGTCTCATGCACCCAGATTTCCACTCAGCCCTTGCCCTCATAATACATCCCAAACTTCTTCTTCTACAACCCCACTCTCTGCTAAAAGGTTTATTTTCCTCTTTGATTGATCAAAATTTAGTCACTGGGGACAAAAAACCAGTTGGAAAAATATCTGGAGGACAGGAATGTGGTAGATCTTGGTGCAAACATGACCATGATTAAAAAGGAAGAGGAAGGATCATCTGCATCCCCATGGCCACTAATATCTCCCCCTTATAAGGCTCCCAGAAATTTGGCTGCTGTCAGAAGTGGGGAGAACACCCCAATTTTTGGCTAGAACCAGTCTAAGAACCCTCAATCCTTCCTTCTAGAAAAAAAATCTTCATTTTTGCAAGACCTCCCTTGGGTTTAGGTGGAGGAAACCAAAGATATTTAACTCCAAACACGATGATGAGATCTTTATGATCAGCCTGAACCAAATCATGGAAACCAGAGATCATAGAATGGTTTGGGGTGGAAGGGACCTTCAAAAACATCTAGTTCCAGCCTCCATGCCATGGGCAGGGACACCTCCCACTACATCAGGTTGCTCAATGCCTCATCCAGCCTGGTCTTAAACACCTCCAGGGATTGAGGGGACATCCACAACCTCTCTGGGCAACCTCTTCTAGGGTCTCACCTCCCTCACCACATGGAATTTCTTATATCTAGCATGAGATGATGGAGAGAGAGCACCAATATCAAGGATTGGAAGGGACCTCAAAAGATCATCTAGTCCCATCCTGGAGCAGGAACACCCAGATCAGGTCACACAGGANGAGCAGGAACACCCAGATCAGGTCACACAGGAAGTGTCCAGGTGGGGTTTGAATGTCTCCAGAGAAGGAAACTCCACAGGAACCATCTCCAAAGAGAATCCCAGAGTGTCAGGGATTGGAAGTGAACTCACAAGATCATCTAGTCCCATCCTGGAGCAGGAACACCCAGATCAGGTCACACAGGAAGGTGTCCAGGTGGGGCTTGAATGCCTCCACAGAAGGAGTCCCTACAGGAACCATCTCCAAAGAGAATCCCAGAGTGTTAGGGATTGGATGGGACCTCAAGAGATCATCTAGTCCCATCCTGGAGCAAGAACACCCAGATGGGGTCCCACATCAGGTTGGGTTTGAATGTCTTCAGAGTTGGAGACCCCACACCCTCTCTGGGCAGCCTGTGCCACTGTTGTGTCCCAGTCCCCCACCCAGTTGGTGTGTGAGCACCTGGATGGTTCCTGATGGTTCTGGATGTTTCTACTCACGGAAGCACTGGGGGATCTCGCCGCTCCAGGTGCCATTGCCCTCACAGGTCAACACAGCAGGCAGGGAGAGCTGGTAGCCCTCCAGGCAGGCATAGCTGATGCTGGAACCCCAGGAGAAGTCTGAACCCACCACTTTGCCATTGGGGATGGCTTGGGGATGTTTGCAGATGATGGCTGAAAGGAAAAGAAAAGCAGTTTCAGCTCTCCTGCCTTCTCAGCACCACCATTGCTCTCTATAACAAGTAAATTCATGCAGGATCAAAGTCACAGTCTCCCCTCCAAGAGCACCTCCACAGGGACCAGCCCAGCAGGGGGTTCAGCAAACTTTTCCAGGCATGTGTGCAAGTTGTAAAACCCAGCATTTGACTTTGAAGTCAGAGACAATTAACAAAATCCTCAATCCCTGAGTAAGATCTGTGAATTTCTGCTCATTTGCCACCCAAAGTAAGGACCCAACTCATCACAGATTCCCTCAAAGATACAAGGGAGGGGATTTTGCCCCT
>VZTY01022325.1:0-14331 GCA_013400935.1 Turnix velox | reverse complement strand
CCCAACTCCTTCAGCCTGTGACACCCTTAAGATATGCAGAGCCCAACTACCATGTCCACATGTAATCAGACTCGTGCAGCTGCCTACATGTTCTTTTTAATTGGATTGAAGTTAATCACAGAAGGATTAATTTGAAGAGATCAAGGAAACGGTGATTTTTTTTTGGTGGAAAGCAGATGGTTTCTTCTGGATGGAATAAAGTTCTGAAAGCAATATGATACATTTAAGTTTTCAGGTTTACCGAGATTAAAAGCTCAGGGATTCTGTAACTTAACTGTAGTATATTTAGTCACATTTATGTCATGTCAATGAGAGAACCCTTTGGAAATTAACTGTGGGGGTTTATCAGAAAGTGTCTTGGTGACAGATGCCACCATCTAGTAATCATCAGGTGCTGTGAAATGGGTGTGAAAACCTTCTTCCAAAGCTGGCAGAATTATTTCCAAGCAAACAAAAGTTAAGCACTGCTGGTTACACAAGAACCAAGAGCATCCTGCCTCTCCAAATAGTGTAATGTGGGTCATTGTTAAAATATTTTAACACAAGTTATGTTAAAAATTCAACACAATAAATGGAGAGTTCAGCACTTCCTCTTTGCCCTCCAGAGCTACAGTGAAGGAGCTGGGCATCAAAGTGCAAAATAAAACCCTTTTTAAATTAGGCCACTAAAATTCTGTTTTGACCCTTGTATGCATTTGAAAATCTGGAATGGAAAGGAAGAAACATTTCACAAAACAGCTGCTGTTCATTTTCCATCCCTTCCATGTAAAATATATTTGCCATTTCCAAGTTTAAATGCACACACACATCATGTTTTCTCAAAGTCAGACACTGCAGAAGGGTTGGAATTTACATGTGATGCACACATTTGGTGGGAAAGAAACACATCACTACAACAAGGAGGCAAAACTAGATGAAAATTAGTCAGGAATAGAGGCAGCAAGGAACAAGGGAACTAAGGAACAAGGGAAATAAGAATCCCAAGCAGGACAATGTTAGTGGGTTCTTCAAAAAGAAGAAAGTTCTCAAAAAATGATGAGCAGGTATAAACAAATCCTTAGGTACTCAGCTACCAAAAGAGACAAACTACCAAAAGAACTCACTCACAAACTAGAGTCACTGACTTCCCAAATCTAGTGTAAACAAAGTCCTTTCACTCTCATATAGTGCCAAAGAAATTTAAATAGCTCCATCTGGAAGAAAGTGTGTAGGAACTAGATGATCTTTAAGGTCCCTTCCAACCCAAACTATTCTATGATTCTAATTAAAATCCCAAGATATAGGAGGAAGGAGGCAAGTATGAAGTCAACAGCCAACAGACAGGTAGGTGTTGGCAGGGGGGTTGGAACTAGATGATCTTTAAGGTCCCTTCCAACCCAAACCATTCTGTGGCTTTAGGATTTAATAGAAGGACTAGAAATAAAGGAGGTTGGCATGGGCCCACCTCTCAAGCCTGTCAAGGTCCCTCTGGATGGCATCCCTTCCTTCTGGGGTATCAACTGCACCACACAACTTGGTGTCATCTGCAAACTTGCTGAGGGTGCACTCAATCCCACTGTCCATATCTCCTACAAAGATGTTAAACAGAGTGAGAAAATGCCAGGGCAGATCCTCACTGCCTTCTGTGCCTGCTAAAATGGATGGCAGATGGAAGAAAAGTAGCCTCTAGAAAATGAAAAAATTGAGAACCACCAGAAAGCAGAGCATTAAGAGCACAAGGTTACTCCAGCCTGCCCACAGGCTTGCAGTGTTTACACTACTTACAACTAAATAGAGCTTTAGGCAGAGAAGGCTGCAAGAATGAAATCTATTAAGATGTATTTTAATCTGCTTTAAACACTGCAGAACTGTTCATTTGTTTTTAAGCATGTCTCATTTAAACCCCAGGGTCTAGTTCTCCTCCCCATCTCTGCATTTATTTAACATCTCATAATCTGCTCGTGCTGGAAGGCAATTTAGGGCAGGACTTCCTAGTGATAATCATTTAGTACAAAGGAGCTTATTACCTTCCACCCACGCTTCAGGGCAGCCACTGGAGACACACCAGAGTTCTTATCAGCTGAAAGGAAAGATTAGCTCCAGATACTAACAGATACACCATCATATTCTTCAGTAACATTTATGTAACTATACATGAGTTCTATAGTGTCTCTGCTGATACACACAAAGCTGAAGGTAACAAAAACATTGTACACATTACCCTTTTGACAAACTAAGAGATATCCTGCTAATAGCTCAGTATATTTACTCCACAATTGTCATAAATCACATAGGCAAAGGTTTGGTTGCATTAATAGCAGCAAATTACAAAAAACCAAAAAGTCTAATTAGGTGATTATCTTGTAAGTAAAACATAATTACACTGCAAGTCTAACAATCACTTCGGTTTCGAGCATGAAACATATTTTAATTTGTTTTGGATGGCTTTGAAACAAAGATAGTGAAAGTATACCAGCATTTCAACAAAATTCCTGGCAATTCTCTGGCACAGAGAATACTGTAGCTGCTAAAAACATTTTTTTTTCCACTAATAGTATGTATCTCAAATTAAATACTTCATTGCTGCAAACACAAAGCCCCACCTGGAGTACTGTGACCACTTCTGGAGCCCTGAACATAAAAAGGACACTGAGCTGATGGAGCAGGTCCAGAGGAGGCTACAAAGATGATCAAAGGGCTGGAGCACTGCCTTATGAAGACAGGCTGAAGGAGTTCGGGTTATTCAGCCTGGAGAAGAGAAGGCTCAGGGGGATGTGTGAGTACCTTCTNGAAACAAAGATAGTGAAAGTATACCAGCATTTCAACAAAATTCCTGGCATTTCTCTGGCACAGAGAATACTGTAGCTGCTAAAAACATTTTTTTTCCACTAATAGTATGTATCTCAAATTAAATACTTCATTGCTGCAAACACAAAGCCCCACCTGGAGTATTGTGACCACTTCTGGAGCCCTCAACATAAAAAGGACACTGAGATGATGGAGCAGGTCCAGAGGAGGCTACAAAGATGATCAAAGGGCTGGAGCACTGCCTTATGAAGACAGGCTGAAGGAGTTCGGGTTATTCAGCCTGGAGAAGAGAAGGCTCAGGGGGATGTGTGAGTACCTTCTCCATACCTGTAGGGGGCTACAGAAAGGCTGATGTAGGACTTTTTAATACGATATGGGATGGCAGGACTAGGAATAATGGATGTAAATTTGAAGGGGGAGATTCAGGATGGATATAAGAAAGAAGAAATTCTTCAGTGTGAAGAATTCAGGGTGAGAGTGGTGAGACACTGGAAGAGGTTGCCCAGAGAAGGTCTGGATGCCCCTTTTCTGGAAGTGTTTAAGGACAAGATGGACAAGGAACTCAGCAACCTCATCTAGTAGGAGGTGTCCCTACCTATGGCAGGGGGGGTGGAACTATATGTTCTTTAAGGTCCTTTCCAACCCAACCTATTCCCTAAGATAATTCCCTAAGATGATGAAGGGATTGGAGCATCTCCCTTATGAGGAAAGGTGGAGGGAGCTGGGTCTCTTTAGCTTGGAGGAGACTGAGGGGTGACCTCATTTGTGTCTAGAAATACGGAAAGGGTGAGTGTCAGGAGGATGGAGCCAGGCTTTCTCATTGACTCTTCTCAGTGATAGGACAAGGGGCAACGGGTGCAAGCTGGAACACACGAAGTTCCACAGAAATGTAAGAAAAAACTTTTTCCTAGTGAGGGTGACAGAACAGTGTCCCAGGCTGCCCAGAGATAGTTTGGGGTCTCCTTCTCTGGAGACATTCAAAACCCACCTGGATGCCCTCCTGTGTGACCTGATCTGGATGTTCCTACTCCAGCAGGATAACTCGACTAGATGATTTCTTGAGGTCCCTTCCAATCCCTGATATTCTGTGAACTATGAGCAGAAGTCCTATCATCTCCATCTCCCCTTCCATGACACTGCAAGCTTGCTGGTACATAGTACAATATAGTATATGCCAATGCAATTCACTTTGCACAGCTCAAAAGCTGAGGGACCACATAAAATGGCAATGAAGGTTCCATGGAGCAGCACTTTTCTGCATTTATTATTTCTTCCAAAGCCATAGCCTACAAAATGTATCATTTCTTATAAGAATTAATTGAAATAAACTCTCTTGATTATCATATTCCTCATATATATTTCTGGTTTGGACTTCTTATTAAGGACAGAATTAGAAAAGGCCTTCTCATCAGATCTGCTTCCACCCAAGCTCTCAAAGGAAGATGGAAGAGTTAATTAGAGATGAAGGATCAGAGTTTAAAAGAAAAAAAAAAAAGTAGAATACAAATGACTGATTAGAGGGGAAAATGAGAGATCAATTTTTATAAAGGCAATTGTATTCAAATGCCAACTTCTTCCAGCAGTCTGCATAATTCATGTGATACCTCTAGTCTGTACAGGCCAATTGATAGCTGTATCCATTTGAGGACATTAATCACACACCACAAAAGTCAGTTATTGTGTTAAAGAAAAGACTGGATGGATGATGAAAGTAACAGGTAGAGAACAAGAAGAACATTAACACTGATATCAAGACCACAGACATGGATGGATGGAGAATCTGACCTTCATTCCGTGACAGAAACAAGCAGCATTGATTTAGAGAATGTTATTTTACTATGCAAAATTGAAATGAGCATAGCACAGCCTCTGGGCAAAATTTTAATCTAATTTCACTTTTGGAAATTAAACTAATTTGAAATGAATAACATTGCCAAATTGATTTTCCCGAGGAAAAATTCTGAAGGACTTTCAAAAACGAAGTACCTGCGTAATGGGAAGTTTAGGTACTATTTGCTGTTGTAAAAAAAAAAAAATTAAAAAATTGTAAAACAATAAAAATAAATAAAAATTAAAATTAAAATATTAAAAAAATTAAAATGTTCTTTTTGATTACTCAGATGCTGTAAAAAACCCCTTCATATTGAAGTAAAAAAAAATCCCACTGAATTCAGTGAGCATTAAATTACACCTTTTGGACAGTCAGAGAATCATAGAATGGTTTAGGTTGGAAAGGACCTTAAACATCTAGTTCCAACCCTCCTGTCATGGGCAGGGACACCTCCCAGAGAGGGGTCATCCACAACCTCTCTGGGCAACCTCTTCCAGTGTCTCACCACACTCATCCTAAAGAACTTCCTCCTTATATCAGGCCTAAAGGGCTTCTTAAAGTGATGGTTTTCCACTGTCTGCCATTCCCTATTCTCCCTGTTGCATTAATGTGATCAATGCTCAGCAGCCCAAATACTTCACAGAGCTCCCTACCTGTCTGCTCAGCTATTTGCACAATTTCCCTTTTCCACCAGACCTCACCAGATGGTGAGGACCAGGACCTCTTTACACGAGTAAAAACAATAGGATTTTATTTAGGATCATGTAGCAATCAGTTACGCACACAGCAGCCAACTGCTTCCCCTTGATTGTTCCTTTTGTGTGAAGAGTTTGTCCTTCACACATCTTCAAGAGCAGAGATATTGTGCAGCTAATCAGGGCTCTAATGAAGCAGTTGTTCTGTTAATAAAAAATTTTAGAAACTGCCTAAGAAAGAGGCAGGTTAACAAATGGACCCTCCTCTTCAGTAGGGAATCCCATTCAAGTCGAGTGCCACAAAACAGCTCTTGAGCAGAGTTTAAGCTTCACTCCTTCAACTATTGATTTCCTTCTCCCCAGGATTAGGATTTAGAAAAATTACAGGAATTCATCAAGGAATTCATCAAGTCAGCTCTATTGCTATTAGTTAACAACTACTTAATATTAAAAAAAAAACCCCAACAAACAAACAAACCCAAAACCAACAGAAGAGTAAGGAAGAAAGAAAAAGGGTGGAAAACCAGAATGTAAATCAGGTGAACAGTGTGAAAGTGAACATAAGAAAGTCTAGCAGAATTTATGCCAAAGTGAATAATCAGTGAATCTCCCTTTTCTATATTTTTTGAGGAGAGCAAGGATTGCTTCCAATCCATTACTGGGTTTTTTTGGGGCCAAAACCACAGAAATCCCTCCCATCTTTCCGTCCTTGATGCTAAATAGCCCCCTGGACACCAACAAAAATGACAATCTTTACACCATTCCTGGTTTGAGAAGTGACTGGTAAGCAGGTATTCATTGGATATATACAAGGATAACCTTTCAGCATGCTCAAGAATTTGTTAGAAACTTAATCAGTTAGCTGGAGACTAGTTTAGTACTAGCACGGAAACAGGCAAATTGAAAAACTCATCCCTGAACCATTGCTCCTCTGTGACTGAGAGACTTCCCCACAGATGTCAATACTGGGCTGGAGCAAAGAATTAAGGGGGGAATTAACTCAAGGGCCAAAACCTATGGAAGATGCTAGGCCTAACCCCAAAACAATAACTGCTGGCTTCAGGGGACATCCCTATATCTGCTAAGTCAAATAAAAAAGGATTCCTCAATTCTCTGCATCTCTGCTGTTGCTATAATCTCATTTCTAATCCCTACTTTCTTGCAGTAGGTTTAATGCCACACTTGTACACTGGAAAGTTATCAAATCCTTTATCTTTGAGCTCTTCCTGCCAATAAACCAAACCCTTTTGAAACGTGGGCAAGAGGCCTTGATTTACTGTTCACATCCACTGCTATATCTACCAAGTATTGATTTCAAGATTTTGAGATGAAGGCAGAAGTGCAATCCAAAAAAAAAAAAAAAATTAAAGCTAACAGAATGGCTTGTTTGTAGAAGATACAACCCTACAAACCAACTCCATGATCATCTCTTACACCTACAAGAAACCCATTTATTGACAGAGCCTAACTCACAGGAGGGATCTCATACTGAATTATAAATACTTGAAAAGGGCTACAGAAAGGCAAGGGTAGAATTTTTTAATAGGATATGTGATGGCAGGACTTGGAATAATGGATGTAAATTGGAAGAGGGGAGATTCAGGCTGGAGATAAGAAAGAAATTCTTTCCTGTGAGGGTGGTGAGACACTGGAAGAGGTTGCCCAGAGAGGTTGTGGATGCCCCCTCAATCCCTGGAGGAGTTTAAGGCCAGTTTGGATGAGACACTGAGCAACCTGATCTAGTAGGAGGTGTCCCTAACCATGGCAGGGGGGCTGGAACTAAATGATCTTTAAGATCCCTTCCAATCCAAACCATTTTATGATTCCAGGGTTCTTTTTTTCTGCTTAGGAATGTGCTTACTCTTCTGTTCCTGCCTACATCATGTCTCACCAACCTTGACTAACCTTCAGCTCTGCAACTTAAATGCATCATCTTTATGCTCTGTTGTGCTCTGGAAACCTTGATATCCACCTACAAATGGGAAAACATGACTCCACTGTAGTTCCTTCCATTTGCAGGAAGATAAATATGTATAGCATCAATGCTTCTTGGCTCTCTGACAGCAGAGCTGCCACCTCCTGATCTGAGGCAAGCTTTAATGATGAAAATCAGCAGTGCTTTCTGACTTAGTACTCAGAGAGAAGCATTAGTGAGACAGAGCTCAGAGTAATTTTTGATCAGTGCACTTCTCCAGGCAAGAGTCTGATTGAGTAGCAATTTCCAGGCTGAAGCCCTTTGGACCATGGGGGGAATCCTTCATCTGTCAGACAAGAGTCAGTGGCAACTAATTTCTTGGCTTCTTCAGAGGGCTGAGATCTATCAAAACTCTTAACTCTTTCATTTACAATCAAGTGAAATAAAATAAACCAAAACCCAGACCCTCACTATGACAAGATTTTTGATTAGCCCATGAATTTTAGACCTTTACTTCCTGCTATACCCCTATTTTGGGGAAAATACTAGTAGAAAGCTTATTTTTTGAATAATATTTACCCATACAGAAATCTGAGTCTCTCCCAGTGATCCAAGACCCATACAGAAATCTGAGTCTCTCCCAGAGATCCAAGAACAGAGTTCAGGTAAAGAAATTCTACTATTTAAAGCATGCTGTACAGTGAGAAATTTACCACTTGAGATTTATCCCACTGATTTCAAGAAATATAGGACAGTTCAGTCTACATTTCTCTCATTTCACTGCCTCTTGATACATAACTTACGCAGACTCTAGTAAAACTAATTATTGGCCTGCCCTGCAAAGGTAAATTCTCCATGTATTTCTCCGGAAAAAATTACAAGTCCCTGTCCAGGTACAGGGTTTGTCAGAGTTGGGCTGATGTTTGTGGACATGATGAATGTAGTTGGGGTTGTTCAGCCTGGAGAAGAGAAGGCTCAGGGAGGACCTTCAATACCTGAAGGGGGCTACAGAAAGGCTGGGTAGGTCCTTTAAATAGGATTTGGGATGGCAGGATTAAGGAATAATGGATGTAAATTGGAAGAGGGGAGGTTCAGGCTCAAGATAAGAAAGAAATTCTTTCCTTTGAGGGTGGTGAGACACTGGAAGAGGTTGCCCAGAGAGGTTGTGGATACCCCCTCAATCCCTGGAGGTGTTTAAGGCCAGGCTGGATGAGGCACTGAGCAACCTGGTCTGGTGGGAGGTGTCCCTGCCCACGGCATGGAAGTTGGAACTAGATGATCTTTAAGGTACCTTCCAAACTAGACAATTATGGTCTTATGAAGAATGCTGCTGCTGATCCTTCATCCCAAGGAAGTAATTAAAACCCAAAACTTATGAGAAACATGTTCTTATAAAGTTAACAGAGTAGAAAAGATGTAGATGTATAATCTTGCTAGGTTTACTAATTCCTTTTTTATATAAGTATTTTCTAATATCAAATCTATGCTAAGCAAAACCCTTCACAAGCCTTTTAGTGGCTATTCCATCCAGCCTGTAAGCCTGGATCCTATTCTTGCTGAGGTATTATCTATCAATGCTTAGGAGTGTTTACTAGACACATTTCTGAGCAGAAAAAAATCTATGGTTCTGCTACAGACGTTTGGTTTGCTTTTCTCTAAGTAACAGCCCCTTTATACTTCCCTGGAACTGAATAAATCATTGCAGAACCTCAGAAAAAAAAGTAAAATACTAGCTCAAACCAAGTATTTATTGCTTTCAGTATAAAAAACAGACCAGGGTTGAATCGGTTTGTGTGCAGTTGTTGTGTTTTTTGTGTGTGGCTGTTGTTTGGTGAAGTTTTTATCATTTTTTTTAATTTCTTTTTCACACTAAAATAGATAACTTGAAAAGAAATGCCTAAAAGCTTTGGATTTTTAGAATTCTGACTTGTAGATGCAGCCACAAAAATCTTCCTGCACAAAGCCATTTGATCTCAAAATTTATCTTTGAAAGCAGTCGTCAGTATATTCTAAGTGAAAACCTGCTGAAGACAATATTAGGAGAATAAAGGCAAATTTCTCACCTCTGTGTCCTCCCAGCTTGATTGTATTAGAGTGTGGAAGTGCTCTGGTAGTCACATTAGTCTGCCTGCTGTACATACTCCCCCTTCAATGAGGAGCAATGAGCACACTCTCATGTCCTGCAGCATTTTGCTAAGCCTGTCTCTTAGCAAGGATCTCTTCTCAGGAAGAATTCGTTTCTTTCTTTCTTTTTCAGAAGAAAACTGAGACAACTTGGTGGGTGTCTTGTCTGTATATGGCTTCATAAGAGGAATTTTGAAAAGTGTGTGTTGTACAGAATAATGCTAAGCTGCTTAATTACCACATCTCAGATACCCACTAAATAACAGGAGCTACAACCCAGGGAGGTATAAAGATGATTGTGTAGAAAAAAAAAGAATTAAGGAAGGTCTAGTGTTAGAAATTTTATATAATACCATATATTATATAATNGAATTTTTATATAATACCATATATTTTATGTAATACCATATATTATATAATATTTATATAATTTATATACATACCACAGACATACTAATCATTCATTTAACAAACTAAATGTGAAAAACTAACACATATGGACAAGTGTGCAACACTCTTTCCAGGTTTCAAATGCAAGTGGACCCTGGTATCTTCAAGAATGCCCCTACAGAGAGGGGGCATCCACAGTCTCTCTGGGCAACCTTTTCTAGTGTCTCATCACCCTCACCCTAAAGAATTCCTTTCCTATCTCCAGCCTCAATCTCCCCACTTCCAATTTAAATCCCTTATTCCTAGTCCTGCCATCACATATCCGATTAAAAAGTCCTACCCCAGCCTTTTTGTAGTCCCTTTCCGGTATTGATAAGTCACTATGAGATCCCCCCTGAGCCTTCTCACAACTGTGAGGACATGCATCCTTCCTGGAAGGATGAGAAAACAAAAATAAGGAGCTGATAGTGATATAACATCTTCAGCAACTTCTGGAGACTCATGGAAGCACCTGATCTAGACCTTAAAACAACAGGGAGCTAGCTCAGAGACTGTCTAGCACTTTTTTGTTCCCACTGACATCAAAGCAACTCTAAAACTGCATGTTCTTTTCTCTTTAGCAGCTGGTGAAGCTGAGACACAATCAGGAAGAACTCATTGACCTTCTGTCTCTCAGATGCAGAATCTCAGCATATAAATCAGTTCTTTTGAGTCCTAGTCAGGGGTGTTTTTAACCAGACGAGGCTAAAAAGCAGACAGAAACATGTACCACACCCCAACTAGAAAGTATCTGGAAAAAATCATCGGAGATAGAAAGACAGAATAAGGTTGTACCTCCTTGGTGGAGCCTGGCCACTGTACCCAATGAGTGATCTGTAACCTTAAATCCGAAAGAGACTTTATTCATGAGGCACTGAACAACCTGGACTAGTGGGAGGAGTCCCTGCCCATGGAGGGGAGTTGGAACTAAATGATCTTGAAGGTCCCTTCCAAACCAAACCATTCTATGATTTTGTGATTCAGTGACAGGCTGCATGAGATGGACTGATTTTAGGCATTAGTTATGTTCATCTTCACAGTTTGCCTTTTCAGATTATATTAAAATCAACAGAGAAGAAAGATTTTGGCCTCCATGAAAGACATGATGTTTCTTCCATGCCTATTCTCCTCACCCTGTTCTTGAGAATTCTCCGTTTATTTTACTAGCCTTTTGCTTCCTGCTGAATCACACTGTGAGTAATAAGTGCTTTGTGATCTCTTGTATTCTTCTTCAGAAAAGACAGGTTTTACATGTTATGAACTGTAGGACAAGATTTCAAGATAGAAAAAGTCCTTCACAAAGTAAAGAAATTGCCATCCACCCTGTGAATAGAAGGTCACAGTTCTTCTCTGTGGGATAGTCATCCCATAGACCTTCCCAGACACCAGGCTAAGTAATGTCTCTATAATATTTTGAGGAAGAAAAGCTCTCTTACAAACCTGAGTAAGAACAAAAGAAAAGGTTCACATGAAATTAAACTAGAAGCTGCAGACCATAACAGCACTCCCTCCCTGCACAAGTACTTGAAGCTCCGGAGACCCAAAGAAGCACAAGTGTTGTCATTGTTTGACCTTCAGCTTTTCCATATCTCTTGGGGATTTTTCCTGTGTTTTTTGTTGTCTTAGGGGTTATTTTTGAATGCTTGTAAACTGTCAGTGGCAACAACATTCTGCATCAGGAAGTTCCCACAGCTGAACTAGCTGGTTGATGAAGACACCTTTCCTTGAATTGCTTTAAGCATTTCGGTGACTATTTTTTCCTCACTGAACTCTTCTAGTCCTGAAAGAAACACTAAACAACTGCTCTCTACCACAAACTCATTTCACAGTCCTTCATCCACTGCTTTTCTAGCATGATCACTCCATGACTTAAAGCTATTCTATATTTTGATTGTCCTTGATATGCCCTCTGGATCTTTTTCTAGCTCATTCTTTCATAATTCCTGCTTTTAGGAACCAATGTTGTGGCAGAACTGTCTATTTTAACCTCAACATCTTCCTCTTGAAAGCTGATGACCCCTTGCTAAGCATATAGGTTGCATTAATTTATTTTTTTAATTGTCCTTGATATGCCCTTTGGATCTTTTCCAGCCTATTCCTTCATAATTCCTAACCTTACACCTGCTTTAAGGACTGGTACTCATCATTAAACCAATGTTGTGGCAGAACTATCTATTTTAACCTCAACATCTTCCTTCTGAAAGGCTAAAAGGCAGCTGATGACCCACTGCTAGGCATATAGGTAGCTCTAATTTTTTTTCCCCCCCAATGTGCACTAGTTCAGGTATTTTTCTGCACTGAATTTGATTTGCTATTTTATTCTCCAGCCACCCAGAACAGTGAGGTTAATGACAGTGCCCTCCTGTCCACAGATAAGGAACAGAATAATGAAGACTTACACGGGGATTGCAACAGAGCAGAGGGCAAAAGGATGTGTCTGCTGCATCCTCAGTTTTCCCCCATATGAGGACAGGCTGAAGGAGTTGGGGTTGTTCAGCCTGGAAAAGGCTCAGGGGGAACTTCAGAGTAGCTTCTCAATACCTGAAGGGGGCTGCAGAAAGGCTGGGATAGGACTTTTTAATAGGATATGTGATGGCAGGACTACGAATAATGGATGTCAATTGGAAGAGCGGAGATTCAGGCTTGAGATAAGAAAGAAATTCTTTAGGGCAAGTGTGGTGAGGCACTGGAAGAGGTTGTGGATGCCCCCTCTCTGGAGGTGGATGAGGCACTGAGCAACCTGGTCTAGTGGGAGGTGTCCTATGGCAGGGGGGGTTGGAACTAGACGACCTTTAAGGTCTCTTCCAATCCAAACTATACTATTCTATGATTCTATTCTCACCTTTAGTCAATACCCTGTGCCCCTGCACAGCAAGTTTTTGAGAACATTTAAGTAAAAAGTAGATAGAGCCTTGTAAACTAATGAAAATTCCCCACAACAGCAGGCAATGGGCTTACTGGGAGTACACTGTCTCTGCCCAGAAGCCCAGTCTGCTAACAAGGCAAAAATCTAATATTTCACTCCACTTCAGGGTATTGTAGAATAAAACACCTGTAAAGTTATTTCCTTAAATGCCTCCCACCTATGACCTATCAGCCCTGATTCTTCTGGACAACTGCTGCCCAGAAAAAAATTGAAACCACATCACTGGTTTCATGTTCCCAAGTATTTTTCAGAGCTAAGTTAAAGGCTGTCTCCTGCAGAGAGGTCTCTTCTTGCTTACACACATCTCTTGAAGTGTCTGTTGGTCAAAACAAAAGATGTTTGGTATTTTTCTGATAAATATAAGGAAAACCCACAATCAACAAAAAGGTCTGTTTTATCATACTGCAAATTCCTGTCAGGGAATCAAACTAGCCCAGCAGCAAATGGAGATTAGTAGCAGACTCTCCTGCCTGGAGGCAGACAAACACTTGGTTGGAGAAAAGCTCAAAGGCTGGATTAAATGGACTGAAAGCAAATCGAAAAGAGTCTTGGGAGCCTCCTGTTCTGATTATCATCATGGCACAAAAATCTAGCACACACACACTCAGACCTGCTGTCCTGGGCAAATAAATGACTTCAATAACCACAAGCACTTCGTGGTACATCTGCCTGCACAGTAGAACAGATCCAAGTCCATAAAATATATTGTTGTCTCTCTTTTTACCCTTGTGCTATGGGGTTCCCTCACTAGGGAATGTCTCTTCCTTTATGGTGATAGAGAAAAACCTCTGAGGTTTCCTACAGCTGCCTACATCCTGGGACAGAGGGTTCAGCACAGTTCCTTCTAGCCTGCCCACTCGTTAATTTGTTCCACTATGTAACATGGATTAGAGAAGCCACCTATGGCCTGGAGCTCCAGACAGTAATTAAGATGTTGGTGGGTTGCCCTAGCATTGCAGTAATTGATGATTAAAAGAGGCAGAGGACACTGCTGAGGCCTGGCACACAATAAGGCAGCTCAGTTGCTCTCCTCCATTTTCACACCATTGAGCAATTTTGTTAACACACATCATGTTCCAGGATGCTAACAGCTTTGCTGTTTCTTAATCAGCTGGGGCAATTTAAACAGGCTCTGCCTGGTTTTAACATCAGATCTCATTTGATTCTCTAGTATGGTGCAACAATGCTAAAGACAACCATCCTTCAAATGTGCTTTCCACACCACATCACTCCCTTTCTCTACCAGTTTTCAGACAAAAAGGGCAACAAACAGCAGTATGTGTTAATTAAGAGAGTCCTTATACATTGCACTGCACTCAGCATCCTTCTCTTTGTTCCTTTAGCAGTTCTCATCTAAACCCACATAGTAAAAAAAAATCTGGCAATGGTATAAATAAGCACAATTTTGTGATGGAAACAACATTCTGTCTTGTCCCACGAAAACAGCTTTACATCAACCCAAGAGAAATACAGGAATTAGAAGACAAGATTAACCTAGCACTAGCTTATCTTTTTACATACACAAGAAGAAAGGAAAGAAGAAAAAGCTTATGACATTGCTGTGGATGAGTTTGGATTGTTACCTCATAGTGCACCAGATCAGAATAGAATCATTAAATGGTTT
>VZTY01022319.1:0-18337 GCA_013400935.1 Turnix velox | reverse complement strand
TCCCTGTGGCCCCTCCATTCCCTCCTCTTCTTGTCTCCTGCCCTTTCATGGGGTCCCTGTGACCCCCCCCCTTCCCTCCTTCCTTGACATCCTGCCCCTTCATGGGGTTCTTGTGACTCCCCCCTCCCCTTCTTCCCTGGCATCCTGCCCCTTAATGGGGTCCCTACAACCTTCCCTCCTCCCCTAGCCTCTTGCCCCTTCATGGGGTCTCTGTGACCATCTTGCCCTTTTATGGGGTCTTTGTGACCCACTCCTTCCCTGGCATCCTCCCCCTTCGTAGGGTCCTTGCGACCCCCTTACTGGGCATCCCACACCTTCTTGAGGTCCCTGTTCCCCCCGCCTTCCCTTCTCCCCTCACCTTGTGCCCCTTCATAGGGTCTCTGTGACCCCCTACTTCATCCCCTGTCATCCTGGGGACTCCCTCCCTCCTCTCCTGTCATCCTGTCCCTTCATGGGGTCCCTTTTCTTTGTCTGGGGATGTCCTTGGGAAACCCCTACTCTGTCCCTTCCTGGGTTTCCTTCTGCATTTTCTTTCCTGGGGGTGTCCCTGTGACACTCCCCCCATCCCTCCCTCCATCTCCTGGCCTCCTGCCTCTTCCTGGATAGTTCTGCACCTTCACTCGGGGCACCTTCACCCCCACCCTGCCCTTTCCTGGGGTCCCTTCTGCCCCTTCCCTGTGACACACCCCAGCAGGCCAGTGCACTCTGCTGCTTTTTACCTGCCCCTTGTGTGTGGGAGGGGGGTCTTTGTGTCCCCTCCTTCTAATCACCCACAGCATCTTGATCCTTCCTTGAGTCTCTTCTTTACCTTCCCTTTGGGGAGAAGATCCTGTGTCCCCCACCCTTCCAGCAAGTCACACCACCCTGCCCTTTCCTGGAATCTCTTCACCGCTTTCTTCATGAGTGGGGGGTCCCTCTGGCATCCCCCCCAGTGGGCTAGAACACCCTGTTCTTCCCTGGATTCTCCTCTGCACAAGCCTGGGAGGATTTCCAGGACCTTTTTCTCAGCCTTTCATAATCTGCCTTGCTCTGCTTTAGTTAATAAACCCCCCTCCAGCCTCCCTTGTACCAAGGAGGATAACACAGTGGGTCATTTGCTAATGAGAAAATGTCCATTTAGTTGCTTTTAGCTGGTTTTATTTTTTATTTTTTGTTTGTTTGTTGTTTTTTTTTTCTTTGGGTTCTGCTTCCTCCTCCTTCCACACCACAACTTGCTCTCAAATCGTGCATTCAACTTTTTTGAAGCTCCTTCCCCGTGGGAGAGGTGACACCCCAAGTGGTCGCTGTGTGTTGTGTCCCCTTTGGAGTCCTCTAAGGGTGCACTTGGGGATAAACACCCCCTGAAAGATTGAATTCTTCTGGAAGCTGCTCCCCCTTTTGATGCCCAGGCTATTTCTTTAATGAGTAGAGGGAGAGTTTCTGCTTTTTGAAACTGCTGTGTGAATTATTAATAAACAAGGTCCAATCTCTTTCAAAGGCAACAAGTAGATGCTTGGAAATCTCTCAGGCAGAAGGTGCTGCTCCAAGTCACCTGTCTTGATCTACAAAGAGCTGCTTCTGTGGGTGCATGAAACACTGCCAGATAAGGAGAGAACAGCACTGGTTAAACTCCAGTTACAGGTTAACTCACTTCTGGCATGTAATGCAATCAATCAGAAGCAGCTCTTAACCAGGATTTTAATTTCTTTATTTTTTTAATCCCTTTTTTTTTTTTTCTCTCCTCCTGCACCGCTCGTGCTTTAGAAGAGCAAAGTTTGGGAGGAGGATGATGCAAATGTGAAAAAAGCCTTTGCTTGGGGAGCGAGGAGGCTGGAGATATTTCGAGGGTGTATATGAATGATGTTTGATCTGAAATGGGGTTCGTGGGGATGAAATGTCAGCTCAGTCATTGGTGGGGCTTATTTTTATGCAATGCAGTCGATAAAAATGCTGTGAGTGGAGTAACTTACTCTGTGGTCCTTGTCCTGAGCTGGAGGATATCATTTGAATAACAAAAGCTGTTGGTTTTAATTTTAAAGTCTGCATCAAAATGCTTTTTCTTTTTTTTTTTTACTTTCAGTATGTGCCTCTCTTCCCTCCAAGCTGAGAATGTTTTCTGGAAGAGGCTGAACTTTTCTTTTTATTGAGCAACTCCGTGGATTGATTTATTTATTTGATTTTCTTTTTTTTTTTTCCCCTACTTTCCTTTTTTAACTCTGTTGAAGGTAACCTCCTGCTTGCTCAAACACATCTCCTTGTTTTTGCAAGCAGGGAAACTGGGGGGGGGGTGACAAAAAGCACTGTATTTAATCAAAAAATAAATAGCTTTGAGAAAAGAGGTTTTAGCTTTCCAGTGCATTAAGCAAGGTTGTGTTCTTGGCTTCGCTGGAGAGCAGAGTGCTGACTTACCTGTTTCAGATGGCTGCAGCTAGCTTGGCTTTTGTTTTCTCATTTGGTTTGTTATTGGGAGATCTGAGCAGATTTAAATCAAGACAGAGGAGCTCTCCTGTTATGATTTACTGCCTGCATTGTGTTGCCTGTGATTACAAAGCCTTGACGTTTTGCACTACTGAAAATAGCTGTGTAAACACCACTCGGGCTGAAGGTGCCTCTGAGCGTTGCTTGGTGAATGGGAAGGAACGAGAGTAGAATCCTTCAGGCTTTTTTAGACATAGGTTTTTTCCCCCTCTTATATTGGAAGAGTGGAAAATTACTGTATTAGCACTACGTTGGAATTATTTATATGAATGTATCTGTAAGTTCTGCATCCTCTGATGGCTATTAGAAGTGATCTTCCAGCTTATACAGATTGGTGTCAGTCCTGTCTTCCTTTTAGGAGTAAATTCTTCACCATGAGGATTGGTGAAACACTGGAACAGGTTGCTCAGAGAGGTGGAGGCCCCATCTCTGGAGATACTCAAGACCAGGAGATACTGAGCAACCAGATCTAGTGCAGGATGTCCCTGCTCACTGCAGGGTGTTTGGACTAGATGGCCTTTGAAGGTCCCTTCCAACCCTCTGATTGTGTCCTGATACACATCATGAGGAAATAATTAATCCTGTTTAGAAATATATATATATTTTAAAAAAACCCAACTACATCAGCAGGTAGGTTGATCAGCAGGTTAGAATGGTTTTGTGTGCTCAGGGTCACAAAGATGCTAATCTCTTCTTGTATCTCAGTTTCTCCAAAAGCTTGTTCCTCTCTTGTTTCCATTGCAGCTTTCACCACTGCTGGTGATGTAGGAGCCAGGGATATTCATAGCTTTGTCACTTGGAAATCTTCTGGGCAATGTAAGGTGAAGCTTTGACCCCACAGACAAAGAGTCTGTGGTCTCCTTGTACCCTTGCACTGTCATCAGAGTAGAGCAAAAGCAGCAGAACTACCAAAACAGAGGTGGAGATAATAGAATGATGTTGTGAATGCACAGGCTTGAAGAGTGTGGTCATGATCTGCTGGGTCAAGGAGGAGCACAGGCCAGGGGACCTCCATGTAGCACTTTTTCAGTGATGCTCTTCTTTAAAAGCTTTGTTTGCTGCTGTAGTCGCTGCTCCCTAGGGAAGTTCTAAAGGGTTCATCATGTCCAAGGGTTACACATGCCTTATTCATAGAATCATAGAGTAGATTGGATTGTAAGGGACCTTAAAGATCATCTAGTTCCAACCCCCCTGCCATGGGCAGGGACACCTCCCACTATTTTAGTTTGCTCAATGCTGTTGTATCACCCAGAACTACTGGTGAGAAGTGCAGGGTGCTAGAGGGATTCCTCTTCCCAGTAGCTGACAGGCAAATGTTGCAGATGGAATTGAAGGACTGTGGAGTAATATCATAGAGTCATAGGGTTGGAAGGGAACTTCCAAGGCCATCTAGTCCAACCCCCTGCAGTGAGCAGGGACATCCTGCACTAGATCAGGTTGCTCAGAGCCTCAACAAGCCTGGCCTTGGATGTCTTTGGGGTTGGGGCCTCCACTACCTCTCTGGGCAACCTGTTCCAGTGCCTCCCCTCTTTTGTTGGGAAGAACTTCCTAAATGTGTGTGTTTTCTATCAAGAAAAGCTGCAAGATATGTTCTGGCTTCATTCCTACTAATTTTTTCAGCAAGGTCTCACTGAGGTGTTAAAAGCTGGCTGGCTTCTGCTGCCATTGTGGAACTGAGAAGAAGGAAAAGGGATTAGTTTGAACTTTATGGATCACTCTGCAGATGGAACAGGGAAAGGGGGGAGGATCTCCTGTTTAAGGTCAGATAGCCATGATTGATGGCAAATCCAGTTCCTTTAACAGTAAAAATCAGGAGGTGGTGTAACTGGTGAATAAAAATAATTGTCTCCAAGCATCTCAGCAAGGTTCAGAGTGCTCCAGAGTGTAAAAACATGTTCCTCTTTGGTAGGCCTGGCCTGGGAAGGTGCTGGGCTCCTGGATCATAGATCGTAGAATAGTTTGGGTTGGTAGTTGGAACTCAAAGATCATCAAGTTCCAACCCCCCTGCCATAAGCAGGGACACCTCCCACAAGATCAGGCTGCTCAGTGCCATGTCCAGCCTGGTCTTGAACACCTCCAGAGAGGGGGATGTTGGTGTTGGTGCAGTTTTGGAGGGAGGGTGTAGAAAAATTGCCCTCCCAGGGACCTGAGCAGTGTTGGAGCCTTGAGGAGGAGTGAGGAAGGTGATGGGAAAGTGGATGGATTCTGTGAGGTGAAAGGAAAAGTCCCAGAGGGCTTGCAGCTTTGTAAGGAAAGGTGGTTGTGCTCAGCAGTCTTCCAGAAAGAGGAACGAGGTGACACAAACAAGTGTCCTGAACTCCCAATTTCAGTTCACTGTAGTCAGCAGAGTTTAGGGAAGTCTCATCTACAAAACCCGACTAGTTTCAAGCTGGTAAATGGGTGGCTTCAGGTCTTGCTGCAGATCTGCATTTGTAATTTAAGGAACACATAAAAGGATGTGATGACTTTGAGTAGTAAGTAGAATGTGTGTTGCCTCAAGAGCAGTTTTTCAGTAGGGTTGTTACAGAGGCAGAGGTTAAAATGTGTCACTAACGTCAGTGTTTTGCTTCTCTCTCATGACTAATGTCACACCAATCGATGCAGCAAAGTTAACTGAGCGATCAATAGCAGCACTAATATTGGTGACCTGGAGAGTTTTATGTCCCATGTTCAGAAACAATGAATATTTGTGTAGCGAGCTCTAGATCAGACATCATCATAAATACTTCATAGACTTGTCTGTAGTTTTATGGTCCTACATTATGAAAGCTCTATGGCTCAGGGGGTCCAGGGGCTGGTGTGAGACAGCAGAAAGGGCCACCTTGGCATTTGGAAGTCATTATTGAGCCAAAATATGATTATTTATGGTGGTGATGATGATGATAAGAGGATTGGAGCACCTCCCTTCTGAGGAAACTGGGTCTCTTTAGCTTGGAGGAGACTGTGGGGTGACCTCAGTCATATCTATAAATATGCAAAGGGTGAGTGTCAGGAGGATGGAACCAGGCTCTTTTCAGTGATCTCCAATGATAGGACAAGGGGCAGTGGGTGCAAGCTGGAACACAGGAGGTTCCACAAAAATATGAGAAAAAACTTTTTCACATTGAGGGTGACAGAAGAGTGTCCCATGCTGCCCAGAGAGGGTGTGGGGTCTCCTTCTCTGCAGACATTCAGACCCCACCTGGATGCCTTCCTGTGTGCCTTGGTCTGGGTGTTCCTGCTCCAGCAGGAGGATTGGACGGGATGATCTGTCAAGGTCCCTTCCAATCCCTGATGCTCTGTGATTCTGTTAAATATAGAGCAGAAGTTTGGTGCAATGGGGGAACATGATGGGAAAGCAGCAATTTGGTCATTCCAGTCGTGTAGTTGGGATTTTGTTGAAATCTAAGTCTTGGCTCTTCTGGCAAGAATTTTATCTCCACTCCAGCTCTTCTGGGAGTGGGCTGCTGGGCTGTAGTGGGAGCACTGGGCTGGAATGTCCCACTGAGCTTCAACACAGATCTCCTATGTGGTGCTGAGCAAGGTTCTTACCCTCTCCCTGTCTCTCTTCCCCTTTTGGCTTGTGAATTAGTAACTTTTTCGTAAAGGTAAATAAATTCAGGGCTGTTCACAAGCTCTTGGAGGGTGAGATGGCAAAGAGTTTTGGGGCAGATGACTAAGACACTTCAAGATTATTCTATTTTTTTCCTTCCTTTCATGGGGGGGAAGTACAGACAGCAGCCAGCTGGCATCTTTGGGCTGCCAGAGTGGGAATCCAAAAAGCAGCCTTTTCCTCTGGGCCAGGCTATGGGCAGCCAGTCTCCCTTTTTTTCTTTGTCCCAGTAAGTCAGAGCTGTGCCAATGCCATTGTCCTGCTGGAAGTAAATTAAATCTCCAAAAGGAGTTTCTTTGACTGTCCCCTTCAGGAGGGGAAAGTAGAAACAATAACTATGTCATTCCTAACTTGAAACTTTCTTTCCTCGAATTGAACGTTTTCATATGTAAAGAAATGCAATTTGGGATTTGGTTGGGAAGTATCTTAATGATTTCTTCCTTTTAATTCTATAAAGTTTTCTCATCCGTTTCCTTGAATGGGCTTTATCACATTTCTAAAATTTTATAGCATCATTCTTTCTCATTGTGTTGCAAAATTAAGCATCAGTGCAGGGGTAAAATAAGCAGTATTCCAAATTTCTCAGTGAGGAAGTCTATTTTAAACCAGAACCAAGAGGTTTATGTGCCAGGTAGCTGAATTCTTATTGATAGCAGCTCAGAAACGGCTGAAAACACCTCCATAAATCAAGATGAAAGAGACCCCCTTGGCTGTTCTGGACCTGTCTGGGGTTGTGCTTTCTGGGTCACCAAATAAAGGAGGAATGAATGGAACTAGGAGGACTAGAAGTAATGGATGCAAGTTGGAAAAGGGTAGATTTAGGGTGGATCTAACAAAGTTCTTTCCTGTGAGGGTGGTGAGACACTGGAAGAGGTTGCCCACAGAGGTTGTGGATGCCCCCTCAATCCCTGGAGGTGTTTTAAGGCCAGGCTGGATGAGGCACTGAGCAACCTGGTGGTTGAACCTGTCATTCTTCTCTAAATTTTGGCTCTTCATCTGCCCATGGCAGGGGGGTTGGAATTAGATGATCTTCAAGCTCCCTTCCAACCCAAACCATTCTATGATTCTATGAAATACTGTCTGTCTGTGTGTCTTGAAAGTTTACCTGGGGTTGCTGCCCAACATTGGGCGAGTCCAGTTGAGATGCTTAACTCTGGATTAATCTGGTGAGATTATTTGCTGCTATTTCTGGTTCTGGAGTTAAAGACTCAGCTGTCTGCTTGCTGTGGGCCCTGCTGGGTGAGGTAGGGCAAAGTGGGTTAGAAAAGATGTGGTTAAGTGGGTCAGTGAGGAACAGTTGTGAAGTTTTGGGATACACACAGCAGAGCAACTCCTGTAAGACTTGAATGAAGGTATAATTAATTTTAAAAGTCTGGAAGAGACAGTTCCATTTGCCTCCCTAAATTAGGAATTGAATCTTTTGTTGTGGCTTTCTGTTATGATTCTTCTGGAAATGGTCAAAGTATTGCTGGGAAAAGGAATGAGTTCTGGAGTCTCACTGGAAGCTTTAACCTGCATTACTGTGTTGATAATTTTCATCAAATCTGACACTGTTTCATTCTCCCAGAATGAAATGAATGTGTGTTACCCAAAATGGCTTGGTTTTTCCTACAGCAGCACTTGTGAGGGGAGGAAGGAGTTGATAATGTCTTAAGTCTCAAGATACTTGTTGACAACCACCAGCTCGTTTCTCCTGTTGTGGATCACAACAGGGAGTTTGATAAGAGACAGAGCCACAGAGATGATAGAGGGATTGGAGCATCTCCTTTCTGAGGAAAGGCTGAGGGAGCTGGGTCTCTTAAGCTTGGAGGAGACTGAGGAGTGACCTCATTCATGTTTATAAATATGCAAAGGGTGAGTGTCAGGAGGATGGAACCAGGCTCTTCTCAGTGAACTCCAATGATAAGACAAGGGGCAATGGGTGCAAGCTGGAACACAGGAGGTTCTGCAGAAACATAAGAAAAAACTTTGTCAGGGCTAGGATGACAGAAGAGTGTCCCAGGCTGCCCAGAGAGGGTGTGGGGTCTCCTTCTCTGGAGACATTCAAACCCCACCTGGACTCCTTCCTGTGTGACCTGATCTGGGTGTTCCTGCTCTGGCAGAATGATTGGACCTGATGATCTCTTGAGGTCCCTTCCAATCCCTGATGCACTGTGATCTGTGGAGGTCCTCTGTGCTCTTGCCAACAACTTTGCCAGGTTGTCTCCTCTGTTGATGATGAGGACAGCACTGCAGTTGATCCCCTTTTAACATTTTCACCTTGACACCATCTCATCTTATTCAGCATGTATTTGGGAAAGGCTGAAGTTAAACACACAGGTAGCTGACATGGAACACTTGTGTGATGAGGAGGTGAGGAAGCAGCACAACTGTCAGACCAGCTGCCTATGAATAAGTTCCTGCAGATAACTCCAATAAGATGTCATCTCCTTGGTAGTCTGCTGGCCCCTGTTGCCAAATAGCTTGTCACCCACCATGAGAAGAAGAACCATGCTCAGCTACTTCAGTGCAAATTCATCTTCTTTATGGAAGTCCAGCTGAAAAATTTAAGATACTGGACTTTGAATCACTGAGTGATGTGTGTGTGAATTGCCTTCTGTTAGAAAGAGTTGACTTTGGGATGGGAAAACAGAAAAGAGAGTGGTGATTTCGCAAACCAAGCAGCAAGCTTTGCTAGAATTTATTACTATTTATTGAAGATTTATTTAAATGTAACATAAGAAGAAACCTTCAAATATGTTTGCTAAAGAAGAGTCAGTAGATCTGCACCAGGTTAATATGCTGCTTGCTTATAAACTTGCTTTCACATCCCTTTGAAGGGAAATTCAGTAATTTCTGAGCGGGGATCCCTGGGTATTTATTGTTTTGTTTTGTTTTGTTTTGGTTTTTTCCCTGTTTTTCCATCTCTCTCTTTGTGAAAGTCCTAAAATGCAATGGGGGGACAGAGAAGGAAAAAAACCTGAAAGTTTTGCTTTCAAATATTCTCTTATGAAGTGGGAGCTAGGTTGGGAATAGGTGGGGGCGTGGGATGATAAATTAGCCCGTGCTCTGGTTGAATTGGCAGGGTAAGCCTGCATGCTGCTTGGGAAAGGATCTCTCCACAGGACTTGTAATAGCTTGATGCCTTCCTCTTCAGTAAGTCATTTCTGTCAAGTTAAAGGCCAAAATTCAAACTGGCTTGTTGTCAAGGACACTAAGCACAGCAGGCAAAAATCCCCAAGGCTACCCAATTCACAGCACAGATAGATAACACTGGCACAGCCTGGTTTGCTCTTCATCCCTTCCCCCATGAAAAATCCTTTTGCCTGGTTTTTTTTTTTTGGTTTTTGTTTATTTGTTTGGGAGGTTTTGGATTTTTTTTTTTTTTTTTTTTAATGAGAGGGATGCTATTCTGCATACTGATACAATTTGCCAGAAAGTATTTAAATGGAAGGTTTGTTCCTCTCTTTGTGGCTAAAACAATCACTTATTGTTTGGGACTAATAGGAAAATAATACACAATCCTCCTGCCAGTGCCATGCTCGTTCCAGCTGTGCTCACCTCCGCCACAGCTGGAGGGAACTGTCACTGGCAGTGACTCCAGCATCTGGAGCCCTCAACATAAGAAGGACATTGAGCTGTTGAAGCAGGTCCAGAGGAGGCCATGAAGATGATGAGAGGGCTTGAGCACCTCCCTCATGAGGACAGGATNAGTGATGGATGCAAATTCTAAGAGGGGAGATTTAGGCTGGATCTAAGAAAGAAATTCTTTGCTGTGAGGGTGGTGAGACACTGGAAGAGGTTGCCCAGAGAGGTTGTGAATGTCCCATTAATCCCTGGAGGTGTTTAAGGCCAGGCTGGATGAGGCTTTGAGCAACCTGGTGTAGTGGGAGGTGTCCCTGCCCATGGCAGGGGGGTTGGAAATAGATGATCTTTAAGGTCTCTTTCACCCCAAACCATTCTATGATTCTGTGATCCCCTGCCCTTTACCTTGGCTGTTGCCTGATGAAGAACTTGAAACAGCTTGATCTTCTAATCCTAAATTGTGCTGTTCTGACTTAAGAAATGATGGGAAATGCCATGGAATTAGGTGCTTGTAGCAGCTTTCTGCTTCTCACTTTGGTTCTTCGTCCTCTTGTAAGAATATACAGCAGGAATAAAGGGAAGATGTTAAACCACACTATTAACTTCAAGTGTTATTGACCACTAGAACACTCCAGGAGTATTATGTGTCCCTGAATGCCCTCTCTAATGTGCAGTTTTCACCATGGTTGGGTTTTTTGAATGGCAGCTGCTTCCTTCCCAATTGATTATGAAGAAGCACTGCTGGACAAAATAGCCTGTGTTCTATTTCTTTCATAGAAAACATGATATAAACTTTTTTTTAGCAGTAGTTTTCACTTTTACTGGTCACCAGTAATAAATAAATTTTTTTTCAGTAGGAAGCAATCTCTTTTTCCCCTCAAGTTGATGAAGTCCTTCTCAATGCATTCTATGATTTGGAGTAAAATGTTATTTTCAGTGTAAGTGAATTAGGAATAGCATTTTCTTTGCTTTTTCCATAAGTTTGCATTTTTGTCTCCCTTAAAAATCTGCCTGTTTCCTCTCACAGTTACACTAGAATAAAATGCTTACATTCTTATCAACTTAAAGTTTCAATCTTGTCCTTATTTCACAAAATAAATTTGCATGTGTTCAAAGCTATTCTTGCAAGCAATTTGCTTGATTTCCAGGGCTCTATGTTAGAAACTCTCCTTTGGTTTTTTCTCCTTAAAAGAATTTTCTCCTATAGCTGACAAAAGCTTCTTTAATGTTAGAAGGGAGAGAATCTATTAAATTTGGTAAAATTTGGGTTGGGAATTGAGTAGGTGAATGTGTACTGAAGGTCTGATGTCAGCCTGTGAAAGAAAAATAGAGTGAAATGAGAGTTACTTCAGCATTATTTCGGAGTGGAAATCCCAGTCCCTCATGTCTCCTTCTTAGGAGATGAGTAACCATCAAGTGAAGTTCTGTGATGGGTATGTTGATATTTCATTTTTCTGTAAATACCCTTTTAAACACCAGATCAGAGAGAAGAGAAATGGTTTGGTGCAAACATCTCAAGTGTTGGGGCTTTCACATTTTGCAGAGAACTTCTGTGGGTCTGATTCTTCCATCTCCCACCTAATTTCTCCATGTGAAGTGTTTTCATGCCTTGATCTGCTGATGCATTTAACCCGCTCCTGGCAGTGTTTTTAATCAGAGTAAAAACACTTCTGTCAGCGTTCAGCTTCCACAGATGAGTACTGAAATAAGATGAGTCGAGATTACAAGTTCTACATGATGTTCAGGAGCTTTAGCAAGTGGCCCAACTGTTTGAGGCATGGCATAGTCCAGCAGCCTATACTTGAACTGGAGTCAGAGAAGAGTCTTTAATGACTTTAAACTTGGTGGTTCTGTGATGCAGACAAATTAAATTCCACTTTAAATCTCTCCCTTTGCACCTTTTCCAGGAGATCCTCGAATTTATTAAATAATTCACTACTTGTGTAAGAGCACACTAACATCTGGCTCTTTGGGAGACCAGAAAATAAACTAATAACCTAAAATAAAGGCTGCTAATAGAAGCACCTACATCTTTTATTCCTTCTTCCCATGATTTTTAGGGAATTGACTGTTGATAGGGGTATTTTTTCCCAAGATTTAATAATTAGTTGTGTCTGTTACAGCACAAAGCAGCCCAGGTATGAGACATGCAGCCTCTAGATCTGCTTAGGGTTAATGTAATCAGCTCCAATAATTGCACTGTCACCAGCTCTCATTAGTGGTGCTTTTACCTGGTCTAGCAGGAGACTGAGACAAACAAAAGAAGCCTCTAAACGTGTGTTTTCCCATGTTGTGTTCTTTAGTTGAAAATTAAATACCTTCTTGAAAGGTAGAAGGGCTCTGTCTGTTAACAGGATAAAAACTGACTTGGGGATAATCCACCAGCTTGGGTTTGCAGTCACAAGTGGTTGCTGTGTTCAATCACAAGGAGCAATTTTGCCTGGTCCTCAAATATAGTGTTTTGATAAACTTCAGCTGAAATTAGCAAAGGCAGCCATCAAAATTGGGATTTATAAAAAGTTTGCTTGGGAAAAATGTGTTGTAAGTCGTCTGCAATTCAAGGCATTTCCTTCGCCAGGATGCTTATCAAGTCTGCATGTGTTACTTCCAAATTGGACCTAACAGCATGGATGAGAACTATTTTTGATAGAAGAGAGAAAAAAAAAAAAAAAGAAGAGAAAAATAAGGCCCAGTTGGAACATAGTACCTTTTTTTTTTTTAATCATTGCCTGGGGATGTAAATCCTACAAGTGTGTGGAGAGAAAACAGACTCTGAGACACCAGAAGGAATCACAGATAAATCTGTGATGTTTGTGATGATGCTGGTGGTGTAAACGTGGTTGAAATAATCCTTGGAGGAGCTGGTGAGTAAATATCTTTGGATCCTTTGGATAAACTCACTTCTCTTTGGTAGTAGTTAAAGGCAAAATGGTTTCTGTGACCTTTCTTCACCAGGTTGGTTGTATCAGGTGGAGCACCTGCCAGTTTTAAGGAAGATTGTGCTTCCAGATGCTGAAGTGAAACATTTTGGGTTGGGTTTTTTGATGGTAGCAGCAACCAAAGCCTCATGGAGGGGTTCCTGTCATCAGAAATGATCCAGTGAGTATTTTTGCAGGATCTTCTAGATTAAGAAAGCCAATCATTACCAGTTTTCTGGGCTTTTGAGGTTTCACAAGTCAGGGGTGAAATCTGGCACACACAGATTTTGAGGGATGACTCTGCTGATGGATAAACTTAAGGGGTGAGCTTAATCTTCTTTCCAGGCTAGAAAATGACCATGATTGAACCTGTCATTCTTCTCTAAATTTTAGCTCTTCATCTGCCCAAGGCAGGGGGGTTGGAACTACATGATCTTTAAGGTCCTTTCCAACCCAAACCATTCTATGATTCTTTGAATTCAGACAAATTTAGTAAGGACAGAGAGGTTACACATACCAGGTCTTCAAGTCTCACAGGGATGAGTAGGAGTGTCCATCTTCTTCTGAAGTCTGCAGCCAAGTTCTTGAAAGACCATTAAGAAAAGGATTCAGCCTGATAGAATGAATTCCTTCTCCTATGGTCCACCAGATAGGTGAGGAGGGGGTTCCCAGCTTTGTGGTCAGGAGGCTTGGAAGGAGCAACCTCAGAGAGAAACTTTGAGGTATCTTTGAATCCTTTGGATAAACTCACTTCTCTTTGGTAGTAAGTAAAGACCAAATAGTTTCTGTGACCTTTCTTCACCAGGTTGGTTGTATCAGGTGGAGCACCTGCTAGTTTTAAGGAAGATTGTGCTTCAGAGAGGAACTCTGAGGTAGGAAGGAGAGAAAAAACCACATGTATTAAGTCCACCACACCACTGCAGTTTCATGATTTAAATCCTAAATATGCAATTGGGCTGTGAGTGTTTGACTTTTGATGGGTTTTTTTGGGGGGTGTTTGGGTTTTTTTTCTGATCAGAATTTGACAACACCAAGAGAAACACCCAGATGACTTTATCAAGCAGCTGTAATAACACTCTCTGTAGGTTTGTTTTGAGGTAGGGGTTGTGTTTGGCTTTATAACCCAAATTGTGCTTTAATTCCTGCGTCCTGTGAGCCCATCGCTCACGGCATCAGCCCCCTGCATCAACCTCCTACTGGCATTTTTTAATTAAAAGAGCAGCACTATCACTTCAAATTAGTGCCACCTAGCTTATTTGAGGAGGGAAAGGGAAATAGTGTTTAAAGGTTGTTCTCTTCTAGGAACTGTTTATTAAAATTTCCCCATCTTTTGATTCTATCTTGTCGTCTTGTCATTCAGTGCTGGGACAATATCAGGGTTCCTGGGGCTGCAGGTCGTGTTGGAGTGATATGAATGCAAATAAAAAGCTTGCTTTTCAATATCTCCACTGTTTGATAAACAAGGATCACCTTCTGCAAAACAAACAAACCTTACATTACGCCCTGGTTCCCATGAAGGACAGGCGTTAGACTTGTTTGCAAGGGTTGAGAAGGTGGTGAAGTGAGGAAGCAGATATTTCTGGGGGTCACAAGTTGTGTGTTTTTTTGGAATCCTGCTCAGTGAAACTGTTAGGTCTTCCTTATACTGAATTACTTGAGTCAGAGCCAACCCTGGTGAGACTTTTCTTCACATGGAGTTTCCTTTTGCTGGGAATATTAGCACCATTAACCACTAAATGAGATTTATTGAGAGAGCTGGGTCTCTTCAGCTTGGAGAAGAGAAGACTGAGGGGTGACCTTATTCATGTTTATACATATGTAAAGGGTGAGTGTCAGGAGGATGGAGCCAGGCTCTTCTCAATGACCTCCAATGGTAAGATAAGGGGCAATGGGTGCAAGCTGGAACACAGGAGGTTCCACAGAAATATGCCAAAACCCTTTGTCAGGGTGATGGTGAGAGAAGAGTGTCCCAGGCTGCCCAGAGGGGGTGTGGGGTCTCCTTCTCTGGAGACATTCAAACTCCACCTGGACACCATCCTGTGTGACCTGATCTGGGTGTTCCTGCTCCATCAGGGGGATTGAACTAGATGATCCCTTGAGGTCCCTTCCAATCCCTGACATTTTGGGATTCTATGAATCTATTCTATCAATTTAAAATGGAGAGCAAAGATGTGAGGCTTTGATTGAACCAGCTGTCCTCATGCATTGTTTTTTGGGGATTTATTAAGATATGAAATCTTGGACTATGAATATATAGTAATTTTTTTTTCCAGTAAAACTTGCTTCTTTATATATTTTTTTGGGGGAGCCTGGGGCTGAGTGCTGCCACTTGCATAAAATCCAGTGTCTTGAATATAAAACACAGATGTTAAGGTCGGATAGGAGGAGACGTGGCATCTTCTCATTCAAGCTCCACTTTATTTCTCTAATATTTTTGATGGAAGTATCTAGGAGCAGTAGTGGCATTATAATTTATTGATGTAATGGACACTGACATTTTATACAAGGGAAATAGCAAACAGTTGCTGTCACGGGCCAAGTGATGAATGTATAATGCTGAGAAAATGGTAACCAAACATCCTGGCTAGAATCATTCACTGAAACCTTTTTCATCAAGATCCCAGCTGCTCTGACTGCACATTCACTTGGGATTTTCCTTTGGGATTAGGAAGGGAGTTTCCTTTACTGAGTAGTTTGCAAATTATTCTTGGGGAAAAAAAAAAAGAAATTTCCCTGATGTAGGAGGAGATCCTCACGCATTGCAAAGCCAAACAGACTTTGAAATGGCATTTTTGAATTTTTTTTTTCATTTGGATTTTTTTTTTTCATTTGGATTTTTTTTTTTTCATTTGGATTTTTTTTTTCATTTGGATTTTTTTTTTCATTTGGATTTTTCTTTTTCATTTGCATTTTTCATTTGTTTTTTTATTTGGATTTTTTAACTCAGATTGGATTTCATTTGGATTTTTTTTTTCATTTGGCTTTTTTCNGATTTTTAATTTGGATTTTTTTAATTTGGATTTTTCACTTGCTTTTTTTTTATTTGGATTTTTTCACTTGGAGTTTTTTAACCTAGAGTTTTTTAACCTAGAGTTTTTTTAGCCTGGAGTTTTTTTATTTGTTTTTTTTTCATTTGGATTTTTTACCTTGGAGTTGTTTAACCTAGATTTTTTTTAACCTGGAGAGTTTTTTCATTTGGATTTTTTTTCATTTGGATTTTTTTCAATTAGGATTTTTTTTATTTTGAAGCTTGGATTTTTTTTATTTTAATTTGAAGGAGGGAATATCTACATTCAGGCTGTATGGTTTGTTATCTGCTTTTCATCTAAACTCTGTTTTTACTTTTGCTCTCTGGAGCCAGCCTGTAACTAAAACATTGCTTGTCTCATTTGGCTGGGGATGTGGTCAAGGACGTTTTTCATCCTGCTTTCAAGAAGATGCTTCCAGCCTTTCTTGAAGCTGCTCCAAAGGAAACTTCCTCCCATAGAGGGTACAGTGACAGTAAGGGAAGTCACCACTTATGGTCCAGAACCTTAGTGACATCTTTGTGCTGTCGTCATGTCCGACCACACTGAATCTGGAAATAAGTGGAAATATTTAACAGACTAGATGGTACTAGATAAGGGCTGGAGGTTCCATAGAAATAAGAGGGGAAAAAAAAAACTTTGTCAGGGTGAGGGTGACAGAGCAGTGACATGGGCTGGCCAGAGAGGGTGTGGGACTTCCTTCTCCCGAGACATTCAAACTCCACCTTGATGCCTTCCTGTGTGACCTGGTCAGGGTGTCCTTACTCCAGCAGGGGGATGGGACTAGATGATCTCTTGAGGTCACTTCCAATCCCTCGTATTCTGTGATTCTGTGAGAGGTGGTGGAAGCCCCATCAAGGCTGGAAACATCCAAGACCAGGCTTGCTGAGGCTCTGAGTCTGGGATTCTTTGAATCACTGTCTCCATCATTCTGCTTGAACTCTAGACAGCTCATGAGTTGGTTGTTAAGAGAATAATAGGGACACATGTTTTAAGGGCACAAAGGAAAGGGCTTGTGACAATGTCCGTGGGTGACGGACCTTCCCTCCCCACTTCCTGACTAAATGGAAGGATATTTGGGGTTGATTTTTTTTTTGTTGTTGTTGATTCTTGCTCACCCCCAGATTGGCTCTGCCCAGTCTGTTTGTTTTGTTGCTCATCCCTGGTGCCTGTCAGTAGCTCTGGGCTGAATAAACAGAGACTATTGATCAAATTTGAAGTCATTAACTTGGCAGTTTAAATAGATGCTGTCCTATATAATTAGAACAAGGGAGCAACACATAGGCTGATACGGCTTTATCCTGAATAAAAAGCCTTCTTTTCATGAAATCTTGTTTAGTGCTATTCAGCTCTCGGGTTTGTGCCTCTCCCGTAGGTCACAGGAGAATTAGGCATTTTGTTTGAAATCCCTAAAAGTGAAGAGGGTGGCTTTGCCCATGTGAGAGAGGGGTGGCACTGCTGTGATGCAGATCTGCTGAACTTTGGTACTGATTGAAAATCAGCTTTGGAAGAAGGGGGTTAATGGTTAATTTGCGTCTGGTTTGAACATCCCCTGCTCTACCCTGTCCCTTCTTTGGGGAGGAAAACTGCTCAGGATTCCCTTCCAACTCTTGGAGCTTCCAGCTCTGAAGCAGTTGTAGGTTTTGATCATAGAATCATGATCATGTTAGATCATAGAATCATAGAATGGTTTGGTTTGGAGGGGACCTTCAAGATCATCTAGTTCCAAACCCCCTGCCATGGGCAGGGACCCTTCCCACTAGACCAGGTTGCTCAATGGGAAGTGCCCATCCATGGACAGGCTGAAGGAGNTAAGACCAGGCTGGATGAGGCATTGAGCAACCTGGTGTAGTGGGAGGTGTCCCTGCCCATGGCAGGGGGTTGGAATTAGATGATCTTTAAGGTCCCTTCCAACCCAACCATTCTATGATTTCCTGCCACGTGCAGCTCACTGCTTGGAAATCTGCTGAGAACTGGTGTAACTCTCTTCATCCAGCATTTTACATGACCTGAGCTGAAAGTGCTGAGAAGGATTTTACCCACTGGGGTGACTGATCCCTGATGATGTGGCTTGGGGAGAGCCTGCGGATGTGCTTTGTGCTCACAAGACTCCCTCCAACAACAGAGTCTCTTATGCATCATTCTCTCATTGTAGCTTTTCAATAGGACTGGTTATTAAATCAGATTTTTTCTTTGTTTTGTTTTCTTCTCTCTACATAAAAGCTTTCATACTAATTCCCAGGCAAGTCTGTGACATGGGGATGTTTTTCCTGTAACAGATGGACGAGTGACCTATAGAAGGAAGTAGTGATTTCTGCACTGGGGTTAATAGAACAAAAGTAGGTGAATGAATGAGGAAAAATTTGCCTTCCAATAGCTAATAATATCTCTAATTGCAATCTTTTTTTGGAATAAGCCTCTGCCCTCTTCTCCTTCCCCCATTCCACACACACATGTAGCCCAATCTTTCCCTATTAACACTGGTGTCATCACTGTCACCTCCCATTCCCAGTGTGTGCCTGTGAGTTGGACAAGGCTGGCACAGAGCCCAAGACTTGCTGATGGTTTGGCAGGGATCCAGCCTTGGTGCAGGTGCCCTTCACAACTACACCCCTGAGTTCTGGAACTCCTCTGCTTTTAGGTTTGTAAACAAAGAGAATTTAAACTGAGCTCTCTGAAAAAATGAAAAAAAAAAATAAAAAGCCCTGCCTAAAGAAAATGGAAGATGATTTGAAACTTACTGAGGGGATGCTGGAAGGGATTACAGAATCATAGAATGG
>VZTY01022318.1:0-10203 GCA_013400935.1 Turnix velox | reverse complement strand
TCATGTCCCTCCTCTGAACCTGCTCCAACAGCTCAGTGTCCTTCTTCTGTTGAGGGTTCCAGAACTGGACACAGTAACTCCAGTTGGGGTCTCACCAGACCCCAGTATAGGGACAAAATCACCTCCCTTGACCTACTGGTCACACTTCTCTTGATGCAGCCAAGGATTGTGTTGGCCTTCTGGGCTCTCTTATTTTACAATGATTGTTGTAAACTCTGAGCTGTAGGGTTAGTTATCTGAGGATTAATGAGGTATGGAGAAAAGTATAAAGGTATTTTTATTGCAGGGCTTGCCAAGTCTGGAAAAAAAAAAAAACCAAAAACCCAAGCACATGACTACTAAAGATGCCTAGATGGCAACTGATCCAAAAATTCTCTACAAATGGGACCACTGTGGTTTATTTCTGAAGGCTTTCCTAATTTTAACTGAGCTTATCTTATTCTGGTGTTCTCTTATCCTGGCCAACTTTTGCTGGTTTATTTAAAATAAAAAGAAATTAATTTCTCAGCTTCTTCAGTGGGATAAGGAGCAAGGGAAAAAAAGCTCTTAAAATAGCTTCACGTGCTGCCACTGAGCAAAATATATCCTACTGCTGTCACTCACATATTTCAGGCCATGAATCATAAGGAATGTGAGAACCCCAAGGGCTGAGTATTTCTTTTCTTCTTCAGAGCTTTTAATACCAAAACATATTTTGCAGTAGCTGGCAGCAGCCAGCTCTCCTGAGAGCTATCACTTTGGCAACCAACATCTGCTGGCACCATTAGAAGGAAGAATTCTTTGAGTGATGATCTTTAAAGTCCCTTCCAACCCAAACTATTCTATGATTCTATGAAAGTTCAAGCTGAAGAGATATCTGTGTTTTTCTTTTACTGTAAAAGTGGTGAGGTGTTGATGTAGGTGCTCTGGAGAGGTCCAACCTGGAGTACTTTGACCAGTTGTGGAGCCCTCAACAGAAGAAGGACATTGAGCTGTTGGGGCAGGTCCAGAGGAGGGACATGAAGATGATGAGAGGGCTGGAGCACCTCTATTCTGAGGACAGGCTGAAGGAGTTGGGGTTGTTCATCCTGGAGAAGAGAAGGCTCAGGGGGGACCTCAGAGGAGCTTCTCAGTATCTGAAGGGGGCTCCAGTAAGGCTGGGGTAGGACTTTTTAATAGGGTCCAGGATGGCAGGACTAGCAGGAATGGATGCAAATTGGAAGAGGGGCGATTTAGGCTGGAGAGAAGAAAGAAGTTCTTTGTGGTGAGACACTGGAAAGGTTGCCCAGAGAGCTTGAGGATGCCCCCTCAATCCCTGAAGGTGTTTAAGGCCAGGCTGGATGAGGCACTGAGCAACCTGGTGTAGTGGGAGGTGTCCCTGACCATGGCAGGGAGGTTGGAACTAGATGATCATGAAGGTCCCTTCCAACCCAAACCATTCTGTGATAAGATTTAAGCAAGAAAGCCAAAGCTCCAGAAACCTGTTGAAGATGAGCCTTGAAAGAGATCAAACATCAGCATTTAAATCCTACATGGATGGCAGGGGGGTTGGAACTAGATGATCTTGAAGGACCCTTCCAACTCAAACCATTCTATGAAGTTTCCCCTGGTGGGAACTGCTCTAAATATTCATCTGCTGTAATTCAATAGATTTGCTACTTCCATTTTATTAAGCTTAAATGTCTTTGCAAAGTACCTGTAATAAAATTAGGCAGCATTTTCAGTAGAAATAGGAAAGAATTTCTCAATGTTGTTCACAAATAGGATTTACCAATTAATTCACCTCATTTCCTCATTAAATTTTGGGAAAGCACTTGAATCAAGTGAAACAACTATTTATGCACCACAAATGCACAAATGCACTTATGTGCACAAATGCACAAATGACACTGAGTCTGGGACACCTCCCACCACACCAGGTTGCTCAGTGCCTCATCCAGCCTGGCCTGAAACACCTCCAGGGATTGAGGGGGCATCCACAACCTCCCTGGGCAACCTCTTCCAGTGTCTCACCACCCTCACCATAAAGAACTTCTTCCTTCTCTCCATCCTAAATCTCCCCTCTTCCAATTTACATCCATTATTTCTAGTCCTTCCATCCCATATCCTATTAAAAAGTCCTACCCCTCCATGACTATTCCATGAAGCTTCCCAAAGTCATCTGTGACCTTCTTTCTGCAGCCAGGGGTTGATGGAGAGGACCCAGCACTTCTGCTTTTTCCCACATGGCTCATAATCTAATCACACCCTCTCAACCTTCCTGTGTGGTTTTTACAGGACATTCAACATTTTATCAGGTGGCAAACAGTCTCTGCTCTCCTCACTTCTGTTTAATGCTGATTTCTCACCCTTGCTGAGCTCCCTGTCAAAAGCCTGGAATCCTGATATTTTCCACTTAGAACTGGTCCTAGTAAAAGAACCTCTAAATAATGAGTTTTAAAAATAATCTGAGTTTTAAAGCCAACTGACAATTCAGCCACAACCCCAGGAAGACAATTCTACAAAGCAATAAGCATTTGAGAGTGAAAAATCAATGAACCCAGGAGTTAATGACTCAGGGAGGTTTTGTGCTTCTCCATGTGGATTCTCTACATAACCAGATGTTTGTTTGCATGAAGAACAGATGTGTGAACAGCCATATGGTAAAATAGAAGAAGATATAAAGGATACATGATTTTTATCAGCAATTTCATCTTCTGCTTTTCCTGTATTCACCATTTCAGTTCACTGATTAAAGAAGCTGTAGAGTTTCATGCTGTTATTCCCATTTTCTCATTATAATATGAAAACATAGAATGGTTTGGGTTGGAAGGGACCTTCAAGATCATCTAGTTCCAACCCCCCTGCCATATCAAACTTAAAGATCAGAGAAAAATCCACATTTTTGTCTTTCTCTGTCAACAGTTGGCAGCTTTGAGAATTTTGTTTCTTTCTGAGAGTGGAAAACAAGGCAGGAGGAAAGTGAAAAATAATTATTGAATCATAGAATAGTTTGGGTTGGAAGGGACCTTCAAGATCACCTCCCACCACACCAGGATGCTCAGTGCCTCATCCAACCTGGCCTTAAACACCTCCAGGGATTGAGGGAGCATCCACAACCTCTCTGGGCAACCTCACAGCAAAGAATTTCTTTCTTATATCTAGAACATCCATCAATATCTACAAGGAGGTCAGCAAGAAGATGGAGACCTTCCGAGGTCCCTCCCTGTTTGATTTTTTACTGTTGTTCCTACAGGAACTATGGCAGAGGAGCTTGCCTGGACTCAACTAAAAGTGAGAATCTGCTACAGAAATAGAAGATAACAGCAAAAAAAATCATTATCTCCTTTCCTTTCTTCTTTATCTAATTCATAACAGAATCCCAAGCACAAAGAGCTCCTGTTAATGAAACACTAAGTTGGCAAAATTAGAAAGTGTGGAGTCAGGAAAACTTGCAGAATCACATAAGACATCCCTTTTGTCCCTGATGAATAGAATTGGGAAGCCACAGCAGACAAAGCAACCACATTTGGAGTAGATCTTCTTCAAGATTTTTTTTATTCTGAGCTTCTTCACATTGTCTCTGATTCAAATGGCAAAGTATTAACTCTCATTACAATATTCTCACTGTATTCATCAGCCTTTGCTGAACCTTGAGTAAATAATAATGAGGAGAAACGTTGGATAGCATCTGAGCATCTTCTTCTTGAGCACAGCTTAAAGTTTGTTGACCCTCAGAGCATTTAATTCTATCCTATTTTAGATGATACTTGTTAAGGTTTATTTCTTTCACTGTAACTGACCATGGAGCTGCAAAGTGAAAGATTAAAATCAAAACCAGTGTCATAGAATCACAGAATGGTTTGGGTTGGAAGGGACCTTCAAGATCATCTAGTTCCAAACCCCCTGCCATGGGCAGGGATAAATCCCACTACACCAGGTTGCTCAATGTGTCATCCAGCCTGGCCTTAAACACCTCCAGGGATTGAGGGGGCATCCACAACCTCTCTGGGAAACCTCTTCCAGTGTCTCACCACCCTCATCCTAAAGAACTTCTTTCTTCTATCCACCCCAAATTCACCCTCTTCCAATTTACATCCATTCCTCTTAGTCCTACCACCCTGTACCTTATTAAAAAGTCCTCCCCCAGCCTTTCTGCAGCCCCCTTCAGGTATTGAGAAGCCCCTGATGAAGATCTTGTGCTCTTACCACACACAGAGGATGCCAGATCACCCTCAGCAAACACTCTCCCCCCAACTGCAGCTCATGCCANCCCTGTACCTTATTAAAAAGTTCTCCCCCAGCCTTTCTGTAGCCCCCTTCAGGTATTGAGAAGCCCCTGATGAAGATCTTGTGCTCTTACCACACACAGAGGATGCCAGATCACCCTCAGCAAACACTCTCCCCCCAACTGCAGCTCATGCCATCAACCTCAACCAAATAAATAGTGCAACAGTCCCAGTCAAATAGATTTGGGAGCCAGGAATTATTGACCAGCTATGAAAGCAATGATGCAAACACAGCCAAAGTTGACATGACCTTGATCACACCCAGAGGACTTCCAGATCCCTGCTTGACAGTCAGAGCATCAAGATCATCTAGTTTCAACCCCCTGCCATGGGCAGGAACATCTCCCACCACACCAGGTTGCTCAATGCCTCGTCCAGCCTGGCCTTAAACACCTCTCTGGGCAACCTCTTCCAGTGTCTCACCACCTTCACCCTAAAGAACTTCTTATCTCCAGCCTAAATCTCCCCTCTTCCAATTTGCTTCCATTACCCCTAGAGCATCCAGTTATCCTTTAGAAGAGAGTTTATTCTTAAATTTTGAGATTTTAACCAGGCTTCTGGTCACAAAGCCTGAATTTATTGTCAGGAAAATGTCTTGACAGTGGATTGTGACTGCAGACAAAGCTGGATTAGCCTTCCACCAACAACTAGGAACCAGGTTGTTGAATATAAACTAATTTCCTGAGGAAACCCACATGTTTTGCACTCAGCCATTCAGGAGGCAAGGTCTAGAAACATCCAAAGCAGCATCTAAGAGTAAGGTGAGGGATGGAAGGAGACCCTGCAGTGAGACGGTCCTTCCTTTTGCCTTTTCCGTCTGCTGGTGATGTCCCAAATTCACATCTTCTAAGAGAATACACATTTTTGGGCTAAAACTTCCAAAGCAAGCAAAGCTGAGTGAGTTCTGCACTTTCTTTCCCTCTATTTAGGGCTGGAAGGGACCCTACCAAGTTCTAGACACAAACCCACACAGCAGCAGTGGAGGTATAGCCCCTAGGAGACCACACAGCCTCTATTCCATGTGCCAAAACTCACATAGTTTTTGCCAACATCCTTTAAAAGACTATTTTGAACTCTTCAATGACACAAGAGGAATAGAGGGAAAAATCAAAGAGCACAAGCATGTGTCCTTGCAGGGAATTACATCTTGAGGGTTGTGCTTGGGGCTTGTGGGGGGACCTGGGGGGTATGGGGTTGATGGAGGGGACCATGGGGTTGTAGGATCATGTACAGTGTGTACAGAGCTTGGGGACAAACAGACACAGCCTCCTTTGACAGCTGTTGACCAGTCATGAAGAACAGATAGAAAATATGGACAAAACCTGATGAAAACCATGACTTGGACATAAATAGGATCAAAACCAGTTAATAGGGGAGATGAAGATGACAATCAGTTCTTCGTGGGGTTTTTTGAGGCAAATAAAATCATTGGCACATCCTTTCTGGCCAGACAAGCTGGGAATTCCCCATCTTTGGAGGTGTTCAAGGCCAGGCTGGCTGGAGCTTTGATCAACTTGGCCAACTTGACTCCTAATTTGAGGGTTAAAGGTTCAAGTCCCTGTTAAGATACAAGGAAAGAGAAGGGGAGGAAGCTACTAGCACAGCCCAACTTTGCTTTTCTGCTTTTAGGGGCTGGATAAAAGCCTGGCAACCAAGTGAAGCCCAGAAAGAAATCGTGGAAGAAATGTAGACTGCTTCAGTTCTAGACTGACCTCCTTCTTTTGCTTCAATGGAAATTGGAGTTAATGGTGGCAGCTTCAGAATGCACTGAGGGATTAACTCTTGTGGCTCATGTTAAACTGCCAAGATCATTTAATTCCATCAGACCTCAAGGCTTTGCTTTGAAATGCTCCCTGCACACTGCAGGGTTACCAGTTCCATCACATCCCTCTTTCTTCATTGGAATTTATCACAACAAATATATTATCTGGCATGCAAACACCTAAAATTATCTCTTTTCAACACATTAGCTGTGGCACATTGGAGCTTTTCTCCCATTGCTATAGAAACATGGTGCAACATTGTCATTTGTCAGGAAATAAGAGCTTGTCTTGTGAATTTTGTAGTAAGATCTTTACAAAATAAGCTGCCAAAAGAAGAAGATTTTAACAAACATGCCAGTAAGGGGCTGAAAAAGGACTCTAAATAAATGCTGAAGGCATCATATGATTTCTCCTCAGGAAAGTGAGTTAATATCCAGTGAGTCACCCAGTTAATTCACTGTAAATCTGTGGGATGGTAGAAGATGGAAGGTGAACACACATCTCCTCACACAGAGCCCTCAGGGTAAATCAAAACACACAAGCTGGGGCAGGACAAATAATTACAAAAGATGAACAAGCTGCAGAAATGCATCGTCTGCACTTGGAGCTTAATAAAAATGTCATCACACACATCCTCATCTTTTCCTCTTCAGCAATGGGGACAATCAGAAAGCAAAGAGTGAAAATTCTCATGGACCATTATAGGACCAAGAAAACTGCAAAACCCATGGCAGACAGCTACACCTCCATCCTAAAAATACTATTAATTTATAGACATGGCCTGAGAATAACAGCTGAGGGAGTTGGGTCTCTTGAGCTTGGAGGAGTCTGAGGGGGGACTTAATTCATGTTTAGAAATATGAAAAGGGTGAGAGTCAGGGGGATGGAGCCAGGCTCTTCTCAGTGACATCCAAATCAGGGCAAGGGACAAGGGGTGCAAGCTGGAACACAGGAGGTTCCACAGAAATATAAGAAAAAACTTTGTCAGGGTGAGAGAAGAGTGTCCCAGGCTGCCCAGAGAGGGTGTGGGGTGTCCTTCTCTGGAGACATTCAAACCCCACCTGGACACCTTCCTGTGTGACCTGATCTGGGTGTTCCTGCTCCGGCAGGGGGGTTGGACTTGATGGTCTCTCCATGTCCCTTCCAATCCCTGACATTCTGTGATTCTGTGAAAAGATTTCTTCAATAATCTAGAGCATTTGAATCTCACATATATATATATATATATGTATATATATATAAATGTAAAGGAGAGAGGGGATCATTTTACTTATTAATAAGAAACAACAGCAATTAGCAGAGGTATAGGAAAATAGATTACATCAAAAGGAATGAGTATGAATTATCTCCTCCACTAGCTCCATTGTGCTGCTATTTATGATTTTATATGAAAGGACAAGATGCTGTGCTGCTCTCTGCTTCTCAATACCTGATGGGGGCTACAGAAAGGCAGAGGTAGGACTTTTTAATAGGGTGTAGGGTGACAGGACTAGGAGCAATGGATGCAAATTGGAAGAGGGGAGATTTAGGATGGATACAAGAAAGAAGTTCTTTACTGGGAGGATGGTGAAACAGTGGAAGAGGTTGCCCAGAGAGGTTGTGGATGCCCCCTCAACCCCTGGAGGTGTTTAAGGCCAGGCTGGATGAGGCATTGAGCAACCTGGTGTAGTGGGAGGTGTCCCTGCCCATGGGTTGGAACTAGATTATCTTGAAGGTCCCTTCCAACCCAAACCCTTCTATGATTCTTAGTAGTCTTCAGAATATACTGATCTCTGAAGTGGGAGTTCCCCATAACATCAGGGCAGCAATATTGGCCAATTTCCATGTTACAAAGGAGGAAAGTATTGGGAGAATTCTCAAGACAACCACAGGCAGAAAGACACCTCATGGGAACCAAAGCCTAAGAGATTCCCATTAATGTTGTTTATAATGCTCCTTAGATACAAGCACTGCTCACTCCTGGGAAGGTAGCATTGATAAAAGATTTATTTGCTCTTCTGTGTGGGTATGGATGTGTTTTCTTTCTAGTTTTATGTGTGTGCAGACCCAAGATACAGGCAGAGAGAAAGAGAAACTCTGTGAGTGGATGATGTTGAGTTCCTTTGGGAGATGTACTCTTACACTGGCTTCTTGTAAACTACAGGCTCCCACTCCACTTCTTTTGAACAATCTTAGAATCACAGAATGGTTTGGGTTGGAAGGGACCTTCAAGATCTCCCCTTTTCCATTTTGCAGGTGGGGCACACCCAGAGTTTCCCTAACTTGTTTTTTAACTCAGTGATGTTGAAATGATGAGAGCAAACTATTAATTACTTCAGCCATTTACTTCTCTGGGAGGGATGAGTCCTGGTTTTTTTTTTTCCATGGGAAGGGTATGAAACTTTGGATTAACAATGAATACTTTATCAATAAGTATTAAGCTCATTTGATCAACCTGAAAATTTTTTTTCCAGGTGTTTTAAAACCGAGATTCTTTTTAATGCTACTCAGGAAGTTCCAGCTTGTTGCACAAGCAACAATATGAGATTAATAATTAGCATTTTATTAATTCTGCATTGTTTTTTATTTACCCTCATCAACAGAAGTACAGATATTCCCTCACACAGGATAAAAGCTTCTTCCCTGCTTTTTTAGTCAGATTCCACATGAGAGAAAAATTTGCTAGGGTGTTGTTTGTGTTTTTTTCCTTGTTTTTTCAGTGATTATTCCCATGTCACAGGTAGATCAAACAACATCAAGAGGCAAGTTCAGCAGATGGCAGTCCCCACGTGCTAAATTTCTTTGATCAGGAGTGAAAAAGATTGCAAAATTCAAATCTAATTGTTGGAAGGTTATTTGGATAGGAGATTAAGAGTTGGTAATAAAGAGCAACATGTATAATATATATTTTTAAACAATGAGGTGTTGAGTGGGTCCACAGGAGGGACATGAAGGTGATCAAAGGGCTGGAGCACCTCCTTTATGAGGACAGGCTGAAAGAGATGGGGTTTTCAGCCCCTGGAAAATGCTCAGGGGGGACCTCAGAGTGGCTTCCCAATACCTCAAGGGGGCTACAGAAAGGCTGGGGTAGCACTTTTTGATAGGATATGTGATGGAAGGGCTAGAAATAATGGATGAAAATTGGAAGAGGGGAGATTTGGGCTGGATAGAAGAAAGAAATTCTTTGCTGTGAGGGTGGTGAGACACTGGAAGAGGTTGTCCAGAGAGGTTGTGGATGCCCCCTCAATCCCTGGAGGTGTTTAACAACAGGCTGGATGAGGCACTGAGCAACCTGGTCTAGTGGGAGGTGTCCCTGCTCATGGCAGGGGGATTGGAACTAGATGATGTTTAAGGTCCCTTCCAACCCAAACCATTCTGTGAAAAACCTAGCAAACTACAGAAAAGCATAATGCTCTACAAGTTTTACATGCTGCCAATAGAAAAGAAAAAAAATTACTATAATACCTTAACTTAGAAACCATTCTCTTTTTTTCTCCTAGCCTGGCTTTTCCACTTCATTTTAATTTATTTTATTGAAACATGTTGGAGCTTTAAACATCATCTGCCTGAATTCAGTTCTTTCACCTGATATTTTCCTCCTGGCTTCTCTAATCTCTTTTATATGAGCTGACACCTTTAAAAAAAAAAAAAGAATCCTTGGGTATGCAGAGCCTAACAGCACCATTGAAACCTGACAGCCTGCTGCTGCTCAGGAGCTGGAAGACATTATCTCACCACCAGACCTGCCCTAAAAGCCTTCTCTTTTTTCCTCTTGAGCTACCTATCACTGCATGCCATGTTGCTTGTAATTCAGGTTGCTGCACATCACAGAGAGCCAGGGCTGAGAGTACATAGGGGAAAAATCTTCCTCTTACTTAAGCATGCAGTGATTTACATAATGATGTGATGCTGTACATAAAGGAACCTGACTTTTATCAAAATTCCCTCTGAATGCTGCAGGCTTCAGCCTTTTTATTAAATCAACATCAAGCAGCCACACAATATTGCTTTTGTGATGCAGCAACACATGAGCAATGATGTGTATTTGGCCCCTGGTTTCAAAAAGTTCCTACTGAATATTACATTGGGGTGACAAAAATACCTATGTCAGATATTTCAGCTTAATAGAACAGAAGGTTCACTTTCTATATTACCTCAAAACACATTTTAGGACTTTGTTAACCATAAAACATCCCTTCATAGAATGGTTTGGG
>VZTY01022317.1:0-47443 GCA_013400935.1 Turnix velox | reverse complement strand
AGGATGTGGTTTAGCTCAGAGATGGGACAGCAGCTGCTCCATGATCTAAGAACAAGGACAGGGGAGAAAAGGGCACTGTCTATTGTGGAGATCTTATCTCTGAAGTGCTTTTGTGCCCTTATGCTCCAGAGCCCCCTGTCTTTCTCAGGTGCCATCAGAGCTGCCAGAGGTTAGTGTGTCCTGTTGAGCTTTTGGTGTGAGAAGAGATGGATCTGCAGGCCAGGGACAACCTGCTGGCATTCATTCAAAACACAGAACCATTTTTATTTTGAATTTTCAGTGTTAATAATTTTAATATTTCCCCCAAATCTTTACAATGAATCTACTCCTGATTTGCGATTTTCTGAAGTCCCTGTGTCACATAACCTCGTGCAGGCTGTTGGAGCTGCCCTCTGAGGCTCTGCAGCCCTGGCTCCCCACCTTCTATAGGGAGCACAGAACAGTGAAAGTCTGGAGATGGAGTTTGTGCTCAGTGCCCACCCTTGGACAAACCCTGCTAGGGGATTTTAAGGCACCTTTCATGATTTGACTACATACAAAAAGATGCTTGATGCTGAATGTCAGTGATCTCGTGAAGCACATGGGTGAGTTCTCCTATACCTCCACCTGTAGGTGAGCTGTGTTTTTTCTGCTACTTTGGCTTCTCTCATCTCTCCCTCTTGCTGCAGGGTGTAAGCTCTCTGCTTCATTTCTCTTCTAGGTAAGCAAATGATCGAGACTTACCTTGACGTCTGCCTTTGCAACCAGCCCTGTTTATTTTAGCAAATGTTTTATGGATCGTGAGGAATTTTCATTAAAGGATAATTTTTAATTGTTCTTGTATTTCAGAATCAAAGTAGAGTGCAAAGCCAAGGAAACCCTCCTGAGCCCTGGCAGGGAATGCCTGACAGGGTAATTAATGCACTTTCTCCAAGAAACTTTCCTTCAGGTCTCACAGCTTCAAAGGAAAAAAAAACACCCCACGACAGTACCTCTGGCTGCTGGGTGTCCGTGTCTTGCTGTCTGACATTTGATGCAAAGGGGATTCATTCTCCCACATCCAAGCTGAAATTCCCCAGGTACTAATCAGCAATTTCACGTTTTCAGCTTGAAACGATTTGTGTGAAAGCCATTAGATGCTAGCAGGCGAGGTGGATGAGAGATGCTCTCACTTGGTCTTTCCAAAGAGGAAGTAATTTTTTATTTTCTTTCCTTAACTGGTGGCATTTAAACTGTTTGGCTCCGAATTTTAAGCTGCAGAAGGAATTGGACCTCCCCATGCTTCAGCGCTATTACAAACAAAATCTGTCTGTTGAGTATTTGTGTGTTGTCTTAAACCTAAGCTTCCTTGCTGAGATCTTCTTTAGTGGAAATTAAATAACATACAGTTGCCCCTGTCTACAAGACTCATTACTGTCTGTCAGTTCTGACCATTATATCCACTTAAAATACCACAGGGAGAGCTTGTTGGGATTCTTCTGATATACTATTCCTCCAAAAGTCAATCAAAAACCAATCTAGTGCACTTAAGGCTTTTACTATTTTGCTGAAGACAATCTCCATGTATTGGCTAATCTGCACAGCCTGGCCCGATAGCACAATGATTTTTAAGGGCATGTGAGATTACCTACCTGTTTGTAAATGAGAATCATGGCTCACTTTCAGTGGGTTGTGGGTGTGCGATCAGAGGTGACAAATGCAATTACCTTTTCTCCAACTGGAGGAGGGGGGGAGAGCCTCAAGCACGACGTGCTTGTTTGCACTGTGTCATAAAATCAGTGGAGAGTTGCTTGGTGGGAGGAAATTATCAGTGGGATCATTGGTCAGGGAGGTGAACTGCAGGCAATGGAGCTGAGTTATTTCCCTGAGGTGCTGGTAGGTGAAGCAGGCTCCAGCGTGGGAGGGGAAAGGTTTGTTTTCAGAGCAGCTAATAGTCCCAAAGGGTCCCAGGGCCCTCTGTATTGCTTTGCTCTGCATGATGGGCAGGGTGATGGGGAAATGGGAGCACAGCAGGGCTAATGGAGAGTTACAGCTGCATGAACAGGCAGGGATAAGCTCCCCAAGCAAACTGCATGCAGTGCTTTCTGTAGATGGAGGGATGGATAGGCACAGAATTGCCCAGTTAGAGGGCCAGAAGTGTTTAAAATTATGTCACTAAAGAGGGTGCTCCTAGAGCACTTCTTAGGGATGGATCAACCCCATCACAAAGATGGAGAAGTTGAGACACAAAACCCATCAGCAGTTAGCAAAGGGCATTTAGAGTAAACCAAGGAGCAGAGCAAAGGTATGCTTGCTGCCTCTCTCGCTTTAACAAAAATTAAAAAAAGATGTCTCTTTACTCCCTCTATTTAAAACTAGCCTTCATTTCTACATTTTTCAAGATGTGGTGTCTCCAAGGGTCGTTTGTACTGGAAGTTAATGCCAGTCTGGCTTCCAGATGACACAGAAATCCCCCACCATCCATAGCACTGAGAGCACCGCTGGTGCTGGTGTTCTCACTCGCCTTGATGGGCTCACTCCCTTTAAGGAAAAGCAAGCCATGTTCTGTGTTCTTTTCCTTCTGTCCTCTAGTAAAGCCAGGGCATTCCTTTTGTGCCAGAGGGCACAACTCAAGTGTCAATTCATGCGCATTCTGTGCACAACTGAGGTATCCTCAGCACACTTGTACTGCACATCTGAGCAGAAGGCAGATTTCCCAAGGAATAGCTAATGCTGAGGCAGAGAAGCATAGTGTTGTCCATTAGGACTACAAAGCATGGGTCTTCTATAGGTATAGCTGTAGTGTGTTGGTTTTGCTTGTTAGAAATTACTAATGGCCTTTACAAACTCTTTGGGGTTCAGGGTAGCTTCTCACTGCTGTACTTCAGGCCAGAGCCAGGCAGTTTTCCTGATCAGGCTGGACAATAAAAAGCACATCTTCCTTTCCTGAGCCCATAATGACAATTTTAATGCCCCACTGAACATTTACTCTCGTAACACATTGAGAGCTTTTTGAATGGTTGTAGAGTTGTCTGTCAGGGAGCTGGGCTCTTGATGTTGCAGTATACCATTTTTAATATCCGGGGCTTAATCTCCCAGTTTCTATTTCTCTTTCCCTTAGGTGAATCTTGAATCACCCTCTGTTAATGCAGGAGTTTCCTTGCCTAAGGGGTTTACCTGAAGGAAAGGAAAACAAAGAGCAAAAGCAATGCTGCTTGAAGCTAAAATGCTCCAGATTTACCTGTGTCCTCTTTCAGAGTCCTTTCATTGCTTGCAAAGATGGAGTGCATGAGACCACGTGATGATCCAAGGACCAGAAAATTACAAGCTCACCTACTCACTGTTTTCCATGGAGATTTGTTGAGTAACTTTATTTTTTAATCTGTCTGAACATTGTGCTACTTGTTCTCATAATTCCATTCTAGCCATACGCTTGTAAAACCTTGTGCATCATATTATGAAGATATTAAATCCACAGTCTCTTTTTGTATTTACATAGAGTACTATTCTGGGAGCCCAAGAAAGAGGTCACTGTACCACAGGTGGTTAAATGAGGAATGTGGTTTCTAATTTGAATAACATCTCTCAGCCCTGGGGAAGATTTGCACTTGCAGGCTTGTGCTTTGGGATGCACCATCACAGCAGTCCTTACAGCAGTAGTGGGTGAACAACTCAGTCTGCACTTCATCTGTCCATGGGCTCTGTTGCCTTCAGTGGAGAAAAAAGTAATGGTGGTTCCTCCCTTATTCCCCAGCCTGGAGGAAAAAGTCTCTTTCTGAATCTATCTAAGAGGGAGGCATGATCACTCCTGTCCTCCAGATTACTCAAAACCAGAGACTGACTTTCTAAGCTTGTCATTTTGCATGTCCCTGGACAGACACAGCATGGCACAGCTTAATCTGTTTTTCCTCAGCTCCATGGGATGCAGAGGAGAGTTTCCCTCTTCTGCCTTTGTTTTATGGATGAGAACTGGAGAAGCGATGCTAAAGCTCAGCCTGTGTTGCCCACATCCGTCAAAGAAAATCACAGCACAGAAAAGAGCTTGTTGCCAAGAACTTCCCCATGCAGAGGAGCTCAGTGGCATTGGCCAATGGAACCACCACAAACTCCAGGGAGGCCTTGGCTGGTTATGGGCGAGCAGGGAAACTCCACAGGTCCAAGCTTGTTCTACAGCTATGCTCACAAGTCACCTGCCTGTGTTGTCCCTGGAAATGAGTGCTCTTGACACAGTGTGCAACAGCAAATCAGCATCCTGAGTTGAAATACTTTTCAGATACTTATTTCACTTACACAGAACCAGATGCTGGGCATCTAATGCAGCCAGCACATCTATTAGGAAACACACAAAGTTTATACAAAACTGTAATAAAGAACTAATCACACAGAAATACCTAATTGGTACTTGTAATTTCCATCATTTTTGCATGTCCTAATCTCTCTCTAGCTTATTAAAGTGGTCCTACATCTCAATAGAAAATCTCCTCATCCTAGTATGTTTTTTAGTATTAGAAGTGTCTTAGGCAATTAATCCTTTGAGGTTACCACTGAGTTTCAGTTTCACCTTAAATTTTGTTGCAGTTCCTGCTTAGACGGGATCTGAGGTAGTCTCAAGGAAGGTAATTGCTGACATCAGTTGTAGAGACTTTCCATTCCCCTTGTAAAGCCTCAGAATGGACCAGTTTTGTAGATCTTTCACTCCTTTCAGCTTTATAAATCTTTAACTCTTTCTGTCATCACCTCAAGTTCATGCCTCTGTTGCTCCCAGGCTGGTTTCCTCATTTGGGATGGATAATAACCTCATTAATTACTTTCTAGCATCTTAAGCACATGCTGCAGAAGAAAGCAATCACTCTGCTCTGTACATGATGCAGAAAAGTCCTGTAAATGCTTAACTAGGCTTAACTGAGTGGTCACATGTTAGGTTTGAACTGCTAAAGCCTGTGTTTGCAGCTGAAAACCCAAATAGTGTAAAAATTGTAAAGTGACTCATGACATTACTAACATGACATCTGTATAGGCTTTAGGATATATTTTCTACCCTTTTCATACCCAATCACAGATTAATACATCAGCTTGATAAAATAAAAGTAATTAATATATTTCTGTTATGTATCTCTTTGCAGTTAGACTGATAAAATATTCACAAGAGAGGTGGCTTGGAAATGTGAATTTGCTGAAGATTGTTTAAAAAGAGAGAAACTTTAATTAAAGTATAGAAAGGTCATTGAGTCCTACCATCAGATAATGGTGAAATTATAAAACAGATGGCAAATGTCCCCAAGAAGAAGGGGAACAGTGGTCTGGAAAAAAAGAAAGATATTGTTAACAAAGTAAGACTCCACTTAGCAGAGGCATTACTCTAGCAGCCCAGAGAGCATGGGGAAGTGGTCAGACAGTTTAGACTTGCACAACTAGACTTTTTGACTGTTACTAAAAAAAAATAAACTTTCAGAGAAGAACATTTTATTTGTTTGTGGCATGTATTTCTCTGATTTCTTTTTTTCAGATGCATTGTGGTACATGAAGTCCTTCTCCAGTGTCTCCAGAGAGAGTGAACTTGAATTGCTTTGAAACTTAGTTCTTAAGGCAAGCCAAAGGTGAGGAGCAACTGATCCTGGTATTTTTCAACAACTATGCAGAGCTGAAACTCAGAGTCAAAAGTTCCCGTTGGACTAGTCCTACTGCTTAAATGAACCGTGTGTGCTTGGGAAGGGCTGTGGACTGGATTGTGGTATGATAGTATGGTTATCTTAGGGTTAGAGCCCCAGTGTATTAGTAGCTGTAAACACACACAGTGCCCTTCTGTTCTCTTCCCACGACCATTCAGAATAGCTACACCTGTAAATACAAACAGTAAAGATGCACTGACAGAAGTTTTTAATCAAGCTGTCAATCTGACTGCATAATTCTGGTGGATCTGCACCATTCTCTGGTCTAGCCTGCTACGTCATTGCCAACAGGATAGAGAGTAATAACCAGCAGCATCATTCTGCAATGTTAACAATATGGGTTTTGGTTGGACAAGATGACCTTTGAAGGTCCCTTCTAACTCAACATGTTCTATGATTCTACATGCAGCAGATATGGTTGGACCCATCTCAAAAAAGATACATGGATCTAGAAACCACCAAGAGGAGTCTTGGTGTGGCTTCCTTGTGACATGCCCTTGGCTGTTCATCTCTCCAGAGGTTAGACAGAATGCTAATGGCGTGAAGAATAGACAAATCATCATTCAGCCACTTTCTTCTCCTCTCTAATTCTTGAGAAAAGAAACAACACAGGACTTCACCAGAGAGGGTGAAGGTTCAAAATAAACCACAGGATGTGGTTTGTTACATGGCTCATAATTCCATTAGAACTCACCACTTGATATTTACAAAAGGGATGCAAAAACACTTGGAAGAGAGTCCATTGGAGTTTACTAGCAGCAAAGATGCTGATTTTGGCTCAGGAAATTTTCAAATTGCAAAGCTTGGGAGCTAGGAGATCTTTCTGAGGAGGCATTACTATACAGTTGCCACATCCTACTCTTTCCTAGGTACCTAAGTATATGCTCTTGTTTGACAGATGTTGGAGATGGAACATCAGGTGAGACAGACCTAGGGCAGGTTTAGATTAGACATTTAGGAAGAATTTCTTTACCATGAGCATGGTGAGACATTAGAACAGGCTCTCCAGAAGTGTGGTAGAGACCCCATCCCTGGAGATGTTCAAGGCCAGGTTTGATGAGGCTCTGAGCAACCAGATCTAGAAGCTGGACTAGATAAACATTGAATGTCCCTTCCAACCTAACATATTCTATGATTAAACACTCTCCTTTGCTGCCTGGCATTGACTCACACCTCAAGCATGTTCATTAAGGTGAGGAAAGGCATCGTGGAAGAAATATGAACTGGCTACAAAATGAAACATGCCAACAAAATACATATTCATCATATGACTTCCCTCATGCTTCACAAACCTCATAGTAAGGCATTTTGTGAAGGAATCTCACTGACTGCAGCAGAGGATGGATTTCTCTCATAATCTGAGTCAGCTTTGATGTTGCTGACTATTAAACAGCATCCTTGGCATCTGTCTCAGGCTCTCAGCAGGGCTACGTGTGATTTGAAGTGATGGTCTCAGACATTTAAATCACAGATCCCAGTCCCACATCATAGATAAAAGCAAGTGAAGACAGGCAAAACTAAGCTGAGACACATGCTACCTGTCAGGGTGGGCTGAGGGAGACAAACTAGGTTCTGTCTAGAGTGTGTACTACTGGGAGCAGCTGAACAGGGTGCTTATCCCTGAGAAACCATGCTTGTTAGGGATTTCTTTGATACTTGAAAGCATTAACTAAGATAACCAGAAATTTTCAATGATATCATGGTCTGCAAACTGACAGATGAGCCCTACGCCCCATGCAGGAGTCCTACTAAGTATATCTGGGTGGACAGTATGAGCTGGTACATGTACTTCCACCACTGCACTGAGATTGGCCTGCAAACTTCATCTGGGGTCTGGTTCATCAAATGGTCCTCAAATGTCAAGCACTGTACCCTCTGACCCAGCACCTGCTCTCCTCTTCAGTCATCTCTTTGCTTCATTGTGGCCTCTTCATCTTGGTACACTCAAAAACCAAGCCAATTTTCATGTGCAAGTTTTGTTTGTATGGCTCACATGTAAAAGATCAAAGGTGGGCTCGCAGGGCTGCTCTTTTCCTTAACATCTTCAGCATTGCTTTGGCTAGTTGAGATATTAAAGAAGGATGACAGCATAGACCAAACTGTCTTGGTTATCTTTTGGGCACAGACTGGATGAACTGAAGTAGACAGGAACCAGATCTACATGCCTTTCTTCTTTCTGAAGGCAGGAAAATCCAGTGCCCAAGGGCCAGAGATCAAAACCACCAGAATTTGACTGTTTGGCTTTTTTTTTTTTGTTATTGTCTACAGAAATTAGTTGAGTTTCTTTTGCTTTATCTTTTATCTCTTACTGCAAGTCTGCTATGTTTTTCAGAAAGTTTCTTTGATTTACAGTGCATTGTAGATTCCAAAGCAAATAAATCCCCTTCCATTTGGCTATTTAAATTGGTTAATGTGTTTTAAAATTTTCTCCTCTTGCCAAAGGCAGCATGAAAGAAGGGCTTTTGCAGTGGCATCATCAGAGTGACTCACTGCTTTCATGTACATACCCAAGTTTACAATTTCCCTCCATCACTTATAAGATTCCATTAATAGAAGTGAGGTGATTTATCTAAACTTCTTTGCAAAAAGAAAATTTGGAAACTGTGGCTCAAGGGGTCTTTTCATCATTTTAGTTCGTGGCTTATACTCTTAAAACAAAACAAAACTTTGTATTATCTTACTGAAGTAAAAAAATCTTATTTCAGAACTAGACCTAAGGAGGACATTGAAAATTAGTACCTTCTTTGCAAATGAACCCCCGTCATCTTACAGTGGGGATGAGAACAGAATGTGGATATTTCAGAACACTCCAAGTGGTCTTAAACTTTTTAAAAGTTTAAAACAGTTGTTTCGCCATGAACAAATGACAAATGTGATTTAATATAGATATCCAAAGAAGATACAGGAGGAAACCCTCCTGCGGGTGTGCTACAGCACGTTTCCTAGTTGAAGTGATTCATCTCCAAAAGAGAAGGAGGATGTCACCTTATTTCTCCCAGGTTGGAATGGGTGGTCAATTCCCCGAGGTCATTTGCATTCTAAAGTAGGTGATTTCAGTTGGGTCGGGTCTCAAGAAGCATTTGTGAGCACCCTGTATTAACATATGTACATGCCTGGAGACAATGTTGAGCCAGTAATTTGCATGTCCATGTGACAAATTCTGCAGAAAGACTTCATGCTGAGGTCTACCATAGCACCTGCCCAGGTAGAAAAGATCAGCTCATCCTTTAGAAATTGAATTGCTAATAGCTTTCAAGCACAGGAGATGACTGCACCTGGCCACCCAACTGCATATTTGCATTTCCAAAGAGAGGAGAGCTCTCCCTAGCCCGGAGGGAAAATTGGTGAAACTGCCTCCTGTTGAAAGGGGATCAGTGCATCCTTGATGTAATGACTAAAAGGGAGCTTTGAATTGAAGAAACAGAAGCAACAGGATTCACCAACCCTGCTTATTTATTTTCTTCTTCCTGTGAGTGCAAACTGCATCTTACGATGGAGCCCCAGGTGAGCTGCATCCAGGCTGTGGGCTAACCACACTGAAGGAAGGTTTTAACCTTGCAATAACTATATGAAATGCCCTTTCCTTTCTATGCTGGATGTCTTTATGAATCTATGACAGGTTATGGTCCACTTTGGGCTTTTGTTTTTGTTAGGCTGTAGTTCAATCTGGATTGTGTTCAGCGTGTTTTCAAAGCTTATGGCTAAAATCAGGGTATTTGTTTCTAAGGTGTAACCTCTCAGGCTGTGCACCAGTTTGATCTGGAGGCACTCTGAAACCAACACATTTGGAGTAATACACAGACAAAAAGCTCTTTTAGGCACCATGTTTGAGTCCTAAGGAGTTTGAAATAAGCCTGTAGCAGGGATACCAATGCATCCATGTATACAAAGAAAGAAAAGTGGGTGAAATCTAGTTATTGTCACTTACACAGTGTATGCTGAATAAATACCAAGTGTATACACTTAGACCCAGAAAGAGTCTGGTGTACTGCCAAAAGAAGCAATGCATTTAGAACTGGATATATGGGATGTATAGTTATGTCACTGCAATGTACTTATTGCCATCTGGATGTGATAGATAGCCATATAAGTACATCTTATTTATTAACTCGTACTTATGGTATAAGGCCATATAAACACAATGTATTCATAGCCACATAAAATCTCTCCTACTTATCAGCTCATCATCTCACTTCCTATCTCAGCAGAAAACATCTTCTCTCTTATTGAGTCTTCTTGGCTCATGCTTCTTATTTAGATGAATGATTCTGCCCTTTGGCTTCCCAGATGCAATGCGAGGATAGCACTTGTATGAAAATGCTTGGCATAAAACAGATCACAGAAAACAAGTCTTTGAGAGTCCTTGTGAAGTTATGTTGTTGATTCCCTAGCTATGAGCAAGGACTGGCAATACCTATGTCATACTTGTGGAAATTTCATTACTACCCTGTCAACTATACTGAGAATATAAGAGAAGAGAAGCAGAGCAGAGCTAGCCTGGATCCATCCCACCACCTCCCAGTGAGGAAGCAGGGCAGGCTAGGGAGGGGACAACCCCAGGCGTCTCTGGGTGTTCATAGCAGCTCATTTTTGCTCTTTATTTTGATTTCTCCTTGCCTCTGGCAGTGCCTGGGGTGCCTGAAGGACAGCTTGTCTACACCTGTAGGCCAAGATGTACCGAGGTGTTATATTTTTATTGCAATAGCGAGTTGAGAAAGTGCTTACACTGAAGGCTATGTGACAGCAGGAGATTTGATGTAGTTCACACTAACCTTTTAATACTAGTTGCTGTTTTGAAGCCCTTTCTGAAGTGTTTAGAGTTATATCACCATTTTGTAGGTCACAGGGCCTTACTAAGGTCTCAAACCAGAATTAGGAATAAGATTTCTGAGTCATGGTACTACCAAATAAACAGCATATAGATTAGCTGATTCTGATGAAATATGCTTGTCTCATTTATCGGTTTTCACAATCACTCGTGACCCTAATGCTGTCGGACAGACGATGCCATTACTAACACATAGTAAGGGGATATTACAAAAGCTTTTCTCAGGCTTATTTTGGTTCAATCCCTGATCCCTTCATCCAAGCCAGAAGTAATTCATAACTCGCTCCTCCTAGGCAAATTACCATTGAAATATTCTTGTCTTGTTCTTCCCTAACGAGAAGGCTGTGGATATGCAGTGTATTTCTTAGAAAAGCTGAGGCATTTTCAGAGAATGTAATCCTTTCTACCCTGTATTTGACCTCTTTTCCTGAAAGAACAAGGCATATAGAATTGCAGGAGCCATCCACCAGCAGTATCTTTAACTTTCTCTTGACCTTTAATAAGGGTGAGGCGCGCAGTTGATTCCAAGTATAGCTGACAGAGGGATAGAGATCTCAGAGATAATCCATTCTTGGAGTTTTGTGAAACTGGCTGCAGGAGGAAGTCCTGGGTTGGAGGGTATCCCCAGAGACTCCAGCATGACCTTCCCAGGTGTGGGCAGAGCTGGGAGTTGGATAGGGACCATCTGAAGTACAGCACGTGTGGAAAGGGGTGTGAATTGTTGCAATGGATATGTCAAAATCTGGGGCACACAAGAAAACTAGCCTGCAGTAGCTCTGCTCTTCTGAACTCCCTTGTTCCTTCTCTAAATTTTCCTGTGGTACCTCTGGGAACCATGAAATACAGATCCCTGAGAAACTTGTTCTAGGTTACTTGACTTTGACTTGAGACTTTGCTGCACCACACCGAAGGGATGTAGACATGGGTCAAAAATTGCATGCTGTTATCTCTCTGGTTCAGGCCTGATTGCAGCTTCTGCTAAGGGGCCACCTGGAAAAGTCAGATAACTTGCAAATGAGGTTGCTGTGGTGTTGCAAATGTCTATTTTGTCTACCCTGCATTCATCACTATGCTTTTGTGTGAGATGCTGACGTGTAGGTATCCTTGGCATATGCAGCTAATTCTCTCTGGGTGCAAGTGGGCAGTTATCTGTAGGTCAGACAGATGTTCAGTTACATTTTAAAAATGGGGAAGAACAGCAGGGAAAGTCCTTTGCTATTCCTTGAGCAGTGTAAGAAAGCATGTGTCTTTCACTAGGGAAGCCTGGGAAGAGAATGGTGCAGCTGAGATGATCTGGGCTCAGAAGGAAATGTTGGGGTTCTTGCAGCTCATCCTGCGGTCACTGCAGTGTGTGTGTAGTGCATTACTCAGAGGGGGGAAGATAGTGCTTCAGAAGACAACTGATATGTCTGCTGAACAAAGCTGCAGAGCTCTTAGATAAATGGTAAAGCAGTGAGGTACTGCTTGAATTACACTGACTCAGACGCCTAATTTTGCCCTCCTTTCTCCCCCCTCCTTTTTTTTTTTGTTTTGTTACCCAAGTACACTTCCATGATATGAAAGCCTAGTAAATGACACTCAGCTGCTACCAACTCAGGTTTAATATGGACTTTTCTGAGGGAGAAAAAAAAAATTTAAAAAGAGCTTCTTCCAAGGTCATTACAGCTGACAATTGCAGCCTGTTTGAAAATTGCTTGCACTCTCTGCTAATTGGTCTACTAGACCTGTTCATTTGTTAATTTGATGCCATTAGGTAACTGGCACATCTCTGCTGCAGACAGAATAAAGCAAGGGCTGAGGTTGCTTGTTTGCTCTTTTACTTTGGGTACTTCGAGAAGACCTGACAAAGAGCAAGGCTGCTTTGTGTCTGCACTGGGACCACCCTCAGGGGAGGTAGGACATTGTAGGATCACCTCCTGGGGAGGTAGAAAACCTGGAATCGGGGGTGAAGGAGGTAGCCTGAATTAATAAATTGCTCTAGGTTGAGCGAATGGCTCAACCTTAAAACAATTATAGCAATTACTTTGATTGGCCCCAAATTGACTGGTTTTGCATTTGCAAAATGAAGGAAGAAAATATATTTCAGGGTTAAATGAATGCTTTATTTGACTACAAATAAGTCTTATAAATAAGAATGAAAGGTTAGACTCACAGACAGGTACCACTACCTACCATGACCCTCTCTTTGGGTCTGAGACCATAGCCTGGGATGAGGACTTGGGTCTCCCCTTCAGGAGGATGCCTCGTCATGACCAGCCACTTATCTCCCCTGCTGTTCGAGTGAAACACGGATAGACAGAAGGGTAACAGGCAGACAGGTTTTGATCTCAGCCTGGTGGGGCCAAGCTCAGGTGGGAAGCACAGATATAAGGGGAAGGCCCCACTATACCGACAGCTGGATATAGCTATCCTTGGGTAGTTAGGCTGTTTATAGAGGAGGAACCAGGATGGGATTTGAAATGAGATTAATGCCTGAGATGCTGCAACAGCAGAGACATCAGCTGTGTCTCTTAATCTATGAAAGGTGCCAAATGCTCTGAAACTACTTATATGTTTAAGAGTACTCTGAGTGCAACCCAGACTGTTTCAGGTTGGCTGAAATAGGATGTTTTAGCAGCTTAACTTCATGCTTTGAAAAAAATTATTCTTCCTTATGTCAGATCTGCCTCCTTCAGCCTGTTAAACTACTGTGCCAAGCAGAAATGCAGCCCATCTGCAAATCCATGTTACTGGATCATGGTATCTCTGTGTTAAAGACCTGTTTTTTTTGGCAAATAGCAGTCATAATTTTTTTGGTATGGAGAAGGAAAATTAATTAGCTCAGTAGGTGCACAGGGCTGCTGAGTGCCTCCAGGAAAGGGCTCAGCTTCTGCTCCTCATGCTGTCCCCAGTGTACAGTGGACTTGTGTCATGGTCAGAGACAGTGGTCAGCCTGGACTTCCAGCAGCTCTGCCTTACTCCACTGCCCAATGAAGAGTGTTTAGTCCAAGACCTGTGTTGCCCATCCCATGAGGCCACCTACTCGTCCCCTTGAACCCTTTGCTAGGTGCGCTTCCTCCTCTGCTGTTCCTTTATCCTTCATCCTAAAGGGACCAGGAACATCTTGGACTCAAAACTTACTGCCTTAACAGCACCTGAAATTTTCCAAAGGCTGTGTTTAAACCCTACAGTTTATTACCATACATGTGAATTGTTGCAGCCTGTGCCCCATTGCAATGGCAGCAATATGAGATTTGTGGCTGCATTCGAGTATGGGAGTGCAAACCTTTCCTCTATCATACCTGTGGAGGACCTTATTGATGGTAGCATGACCACAAAAGGGTGTCTTGTCAGCAAAGAGCAATGATTACATCATAAAAATACAGCTTTAGAGCTGCTTTCAAATTCAGTAGAAATATTATTGCTGTTGATACAGATCATACTGAGCTTCTGACTGAGCTTTGCTACCTAATACTGGTATTTTTTTTACCCCAAGCACTTAAAAAACCACTTTTTTTCTGTGTGATCCTAGGTATTGGGCACAGTGATTGAAGCAGATCCCAGGAGCACCATGCCAGTGTGGTAAGTGGAGACTGGATTCTATCTCAGAACTCTGTTCTGTGTCAAAGCTAAACCCTGTCCCACGTTTGGAAAGTTGGGGCAGGGAACCATTTAAGCACCCGTAGGGAGGATGGGGATTTGAATGGTTAACCTGTGTTACGGTGATGTTGAATGAAAACAAGCAACAGCCCAGTAACTCTCACTGGGTTGGGGCTTTTGCCAGCCCAGCTATGTTAGTCACAAATCTCACCTCATTGAGCCTGACAGTCACAGCTAGGCTGGAAAAAGCTTGTCATCTTGACTCGGCACCAGGAGCCAGAGGATTTAGCAGGCTCTTCCTTGCTGTGTTTTGAGAATTTCTTAAGAAAACACTTTCCTTCCGTGGGTGTTTTCACAAGTTGGGAGAAAAGCAGCTGTTGGTGGTTCACAGCTCAGATTTCCCTGAGAAGTGTAAAGTCTCAGCTGGACACCACGATGATAGATTTTATAGATTTCCCCTCACCTCCCTCCACATCCACCAGGCAGCTAAACCCAACAGTGCATTTCTCTGTGTTTAACTTCTCCTTGAGATAATCCGTTTGCCTCTGTTCTTTGAAAACTTACTGAATAAGCTACTTGTTTCACACTGGTGGGGAAATAACACTTTGGGGGCCCCTTTTGTGCCTGTCTTATGTATAACAGAAGCGTGGAGTTTTATAAAGTCTAATAAATACCCAGCTCTGCCAGATGTTAGCTTGCTTTTTTTTTTTGCATACTGGAAAGGAGGTCAGAATTTGAGTTCCAGACTTTGGCTGACTGCAAATAAAATGGGACTGTTTCTAAGAGACGTGTTGTGACAGTGTAAATTATCACATTTTAGATGATGTTAAATATAGAAATGCCACTTAAGTGGGGATGTATTTTGTTCAGCGTCTGATATTTGTCTCATCAAGACATCCATGTGAGATGCTGTCTGTTTATTATCTTCCCACCTTTTAACTCAATTATTCTGCTCTGACTGCTGACAATGGTTAATGAAAAAGTTATAACCTGCTTTGTGAGGCTTGAGAGATGGGGGGCAGGTTGTTGTGTAGCCCAAAGGGGCTGGCTTCAAATTAGCATGCAGTGGAGAAATTCCCACTGGCAAGATCTGCCACTTTCTGGGAGAAATGTCAGGGTTAAATGCAGGGAACAGAAGCAGGTGAAAGTTGTCAGAAGGCCCTGCTAATAAGTGGTCCTGTGGCTATAGGGGGCAGAAGGGATGGAGGGTCTGCAGGAGGCACGTGGAGAGAGAGAGTCTAGGGAGACAGACCTAGTGAGGAGAGGTGATACAGCCCAAACAGGAAAGCCAGAATGAGAAATAATAATGTTTTCCTTAGGCTGGAACAGAAAAATTCACTTGTGAATTGTGTCACGGTTCTGAATTTTGTTGTTTTGGCTAAATCTAGCCCACTGATGGCTCTATTTTCTTCTCCCATTGGAAAAACATGTGCTTAGTCTCACTTATAAAAATAAAAAATGCCATTTTCTTCATAGACTATGCTCTCTGCTGCTTCTCAAGAGAGGCAATTGCATGAAAACTTGCATGGTTTATAACCAAAAGAATCTTCATTTTAATACATATGAAATTACACCTATTTAAACCTCATTTAGTTAGAAGCAATGAAGTTTTCCATCCAACACCTCTCCAAACAGAAGCTGATTTTGCACTTAAAGTGGATTCTCAGTTGTAACTTTATCTTCCCCACCTTGGTCTCAGCTCCATTAAATTTAATCACCATCATATACTGTTACCTGTTCAGTTAATGAAAAATAGTTTTCTCCAAAGGTAAAGAGTTATAATTAAGAACTCTGTGTATCCACAATAGCTTTTCTGCCTTTAGCCCTTTTTCATTTTTAAAACTGGCTTGTTCTGTGCAGAGCAAATGGCCAGAAATGCTTATGAGACAAAATAATTCTGCTCAGAGGATGATAAAAGTAATCACATGGGATTACATGGTCACAGATAAAATTTTGCAACAAGTTTTTGTCTCTGCTATGGATCATCAGACAGATCTGATAAAAGTCCTGTAGTTGGCCAGTGTTGCACAAGAAGTTAATAGAAGTGATGCTTTTATTCAAATTATACCAGGTTGCTTTTTTTAGAGCAGTAATGAGACTTATGTAGGATGGAGCATACGATCTGGCCAGAGCTCAGCCTGGGGAGGAGAACAGGTCCAGCCCTCTATCCACAGCACCCATGGGCATGCCAGCTGTTTGGAGAGATGACAGTTGAGGCCCAACTAAGCTGAAGTGAAATAATTTGTTTTGAATATCTACAGCATCAAATTTTTTTGTCAGAATTACTACATTTTTGTCTATGCACTGAATTGATTTCATATTTTCTTCCTCATCCTCTAAGTTAAAAAAAAAATCCCACATGGAAAATTCTCAATCTGTGCTAAAAAACATGTTCTTGTGTATGTTCTTATGATGTGCATCCAGCTATATAAATGTAGATGATTTGTAGCTACACACAAATAAAGCGCGATTTTCAAAAGCAGTCTAACTACTCCCAGCCTAAATTACTTGGAGTAAAAGCAGGGAGAGTTTATAATTAAATTCACTGGGAGCTGTGCTAGTCCCCTGCCGAGTGCTTTTAAACATTCCTCTCCTTAGACTCTACTGGGAGAGAAATATACTATATTTATAGCCATCTTGTTTCAATAAAAACATGTCAAACTGTAAGTCTCAGACACAGAGATGGTCTCAAGCTGAAAAATTCTGATCCAGGTTTCTGACAATCTCTATTTTAGATCCATTGTGGGCTTCAGGTCTGAGGATCTGTGGCTGTTTTCTCCTTTAGGTCCAGCTTCCTTCCTTGCATTCAGAGAGTCAGCTCTCACATCCTATGTCCCACCAAGCTCCAGTTATGCAGCCTGCACTGAGTTAGATCCTGATTTTTCTCATTTCCGAGGTGCTTTCCTAGGGAGAAATGCCCTTTATGTTTCAGCATGTCTCTTAGAACCTTGCTCCTCCTCAGAAGATGATCACGCATTTCCTCTGTAATGGGAGCAACGTGTACCTGCCCTTGGTTTCACATTTTTGTTCCACATGTCCCTGTGTCTTTCCTTCCATGACCTGTGCTGAAAAGAGCCTAATAATACAACAGCAACAACAAAAATAGCTTCCTGGTTATTATTGGCTTTGGACAGCTTGCTGGGAACCCATCAGTCTGTGAAATGGGCTGTGTGCTGCAGGACAGGGCACTTCTGCCTCCTTGGGCTCCCTCAGTGGGAGTTGGAGGTTGGAGAAACAAAGCAAAACCCAGTAACTCGGGCTAATTTGGGAAATGGCTGCAGTGATTTGTGTGTTGACAATTCCAAGCTTGTTTAAGCAGCAGATCTGAGGTAGAAAGAGGGGGGAAAAAGAAAATGTTTCCATAACGACTGACACGTGAATGCTGTTAACATTCCCGCGAGGTGCTGGTGTGTGTTCACAGCACACGCATCTCCTAAAAAGGTGTGCATGCTCTGCAGATGTTTTCTCAGAACAGGAGATGTCCTAATAAGCAGGTACATTGTTCCACATGTTTAATCATGAACAGCAGTGAATAGCTGCTTCAATTTTCCTGACCCTTTTTTCTTCCCTCTTGACCTTTTCCTTTCCGAGCCTGTCACAAATGAAGAATGATTATTAACAGAAAGAATAAAAAAAAAAAGGAGAAAAAAAAGAAAGTAAGAAGATTATACTTGAGAAAGAAGGGGAACTTGGGAACAAAAAGGAAAGTGGAAGTGTGTTGTGTAGCATTTGTTTTCTCTGCTGCCATTTTATTGCTTTTCTGGGAGCCCTGCCAGAAAAATGGCGAGTAGCACTTTAATTAAAGAAGGCTCTGTGTGCACTCCAGCTGTTCCTCATGTGACCGGCCTGTCTATGGGTAAAGCAAAGGATGCTCCTGCCAGCTCACCCAAATCAATGCTAACCTAATTCCCGACCACACACTGTCAAGCCTTCATGCAAACCTGCAGCATTTAGGGCACTGTCTGTGCGCCAGACGCTGGGTGCCCCATCTTCTTTCTGGTATCCTCATATATCTGAAAGGCATTGGGATTGCTGAGGGGGTGCATGAGAGTGTGGAGGGAGGTGGAGTTTTCTTCAAAACATTTGCTCTGCCTGTGGCATTATTCACTACCCATATGCAGACAGATCGTGCTGCCTGGAAGGAAGGGCATTTTGGGGTTGGTGGTGGAAGACTGGCCTCACTGAAGTTTCTGGGAAAGCAGAAATTGGCTGTGAATGAGCATGAGTCATTTTTCAGCAGTAACCTACATCTGAGATGCCCTAGGCTCAGGGAAGACCAGTGGATTTTTGCATTTTGTTTTTTCTTTTTTTTATGATTTTAGAGAAAGAACAAATCTAAGTGGAAAAGATAGGCTAGCTATGCCAATGCACATCAGCTGAAAATCCAGCTGTGCATCTGGAAAGGTGCTGCATTAAGTAAATAGCAATAATAAGAAAAGACAAATAAATCTAAGCTGCATAATGGGATGGAAGTTTTTGTCAAGACTGAAGTAGAATCTTAAAAATCATGGATTTTGTGAAACTGTCCTCTGAACATAGTTTCTCATGAAAGGAAAATTATGTAGGTTATATGGTTCCTTAGGATAATAGGTTAGACCAAGTTCTTGTTTATGGCACGGGGCCCCCTTGCAGCCCAGTGTGAAGGACTCAAAGATGAATGTGATGTTGTTTTGCCCACTGTAAGGCCATTCTCCAGTGCCAGACAGGCGTAAAGGGGCCTCTGTAAGTGAGACTGTATTAAACTCCCATGTAATAAAACCCCATGCTTTTGTTGCAGCAGCTCAGTGGCATTACTGCCATTTCGAATGTCACTGCTGATGTACTAATTTAGGTGTGACATGAAACACTGAAGTGTAACCTAAAGTGTCCTGCAGCTGAAGCAGTTTATTGTACTTCCACACATCTTGCCTACTAGTAAGTAACATGAAGCTGCTTCCTCCCACAGCGGTACGGAGCTGAGCCTCCTGTATTGACCTGTGTGAGACCTTTTTTGGGAGCTTTCCAACCCTTTTCCTTTCATAGCCTGAGAATTGTTCCTTCTGTTTTTGTCTATCTCCCCACACACCTAGGTCTATTCACATGGTTTACAGCAGTGGAGATGAATTGATACAATACATCGAGGAGATTCAAGACCAAGCTATTGTATTTCTGAAAGTCAGCTTTAGAGTAGTGAGGACAGGCTTCCAGCAAAGAGGAGAAACAGAGGCAAAAGCCTAATAAAGGGGAGATGTTACCTGGATGTGGCAGAAACTCAGAGGTTTGGATGGAGTCTTGGTGTGCAGGTGGGAGATTAGAGCTCTGCCTTGCATGCGTTGTCCAATCTTAATGTGTTTGCAGAATTCCTCATGGTAGCTGAAGAGCTGTTGATGGATGTCAATAATATTTTTAAGAGTCAGTTCAATCCTTTCTGCTGGAGAAATCATGTCACCAGCTGTGGATATTTTCTGAGCTTTAGCTGGAGGCATTTGTGCTGTGTTTCCTTTGTGCATTTGATATGAAACCCTAGTGATGCTTTGAGCCCTCTTTTTGCACATCCATCCACCAAGTAATTTACTGTGAGGGTGGTGAGACAATGCAACAGGTTGCCCAGAGAGGTTTTGGATACCCCCTTCCTGGAGGTGTTTAAGGCTGGACAAAGCACTGAGCAATCTGATCCAGCAGTGGTGTCCCTGCCTATGGCAGGAAGGTTGTAACTAGATGATCTTTAAGGTCCCTTCTAACCTGAACAATACTATGATTCTATGATTCTGTTGTCACCTTTTGGGTTCCATAAAATATATAATATTCCTCAGATAGGGAAATACATGACCATCCATCTATCGCTGTTAGTGGAAGAGTCTGGCCATGGTAATTTCCTCTGCGTGTGAGCTGGCCACACACTATCCTCTTGGCTGAGTAACCCAGGAATGCAGGGCCTTTTTCTTTTACACTCAAATGCTGACTGATACCTGCTCATTTGCACCACAGCTCTGAAATTACCCTTCAGTTTTTCTTTGGGTGATGCCGTCACAGGAGTCTTTAATCTCTGCTGTTGCTTTTCAGCTCAATACTAGATTGTTCCCTCCATCCATGCAAGTTTCTTTTACAAGAAAACTCATAAATTATTTTTCTTACCCTAGACTTTATATTTTGGCTTGCTAGGCAGTTTACCTTCTCTTCACGTACATCTGAGTGAACTTTGTTTCTCCTGGCTGCTTTGAAATACAGGCTCAGAAGCAGCAACAACTTCACCAGCAAAAAATGATCTGGGTAGAGCTCATGCTTATAAAGGTGGTCTGTTGTTGTTCTGTGCATCACGTGCTGGGGGACAATATGACAGAGGCTCTCATCTTGGATGGGTTCCTTATTAGTAGAACTATTTACAAAATGTCCCTAGAAATGGCATTAGAACTGTCCCTGGTTTACTTCTGATACTTCTCACAACTTTTTTCCCTTCTGCAACTTAGATGACTATCTCCCATTTGCAGGCAGGCTACCATGTATTTTGGTAATTTTTGGTAATATGTACTTATTTATTTATGGTACAAATGTTTGTTGATTTGCAGGAGCTAGTGTCTGCCAGCATGCTGGCCTCCCTAAGGGCCCAGCTTTTATTGTCATTCTGTTGTGGTCTTATCCTTCAGATGTACCAGGCTTTGAACTCGAGTTGTATCATCTTTGCATTATTGTTACTGGCAGGAGGTCTGCTCCTGGTGTTTGACTGTCTCTGTTTTCTCTCACTCATCCTGCTTTGACTCCCTAACACCTAGACAAGAGCAGCTGAGGGCTTTTCTTGGTCCAAGCCCCACTCCTGTTGGCATCTCTGTGGTCTTTACTCACAGCTGTGCAGTTCTTGACAGCTCCATCTCCATTCTGACCTGAGTTATACCGAATTCATATGAGTGCAATTNTGCACAGGAAACAGAAACTTGATTTTTTTTTTTTTTTTTGTTAATCAATTTCTCAAGCATGGATGTTTTTCTGGGAGAAACACGGGTGTTGTGTGAAGTTGAGTAAGTAGGTTTCATTTCAACACAAGATCAGGATGTGGCTAGGGTATGTACCCAGTCTGACAGCTCCAGCATTCCCTATCCTGCTCAAACATGACTCTGATTTCTTCACTTTGTGTCTCTCCAGGCTGACTGTGGCCATAAAGTTTCATACATCTTGTGAAGAATGACAGTCTGAAAGGTTCTAGATATGATGGTGAGTCTGATGATGAGTACATGGAGCAGGAACCATCTGGACTGAATGTGCAAAACAGAGTGAGCAGCCACCCCTGGTCTATCTAACTCCAAAATTAGAGCCACTGGCCAACCATGGCCTTGAACAGCTTCCAAAAATTGAAATCAGATCTAGTGCCAGCACTAAATTAGAGCTTGATCTCCACTCAATTCTATGTTCATTGAAACTAGATTGACATTATGGTACCAGCTCACTGTGTATCACAAATACTAGTAGCACTGTTTCAGACAAAGCCTAAAGTAACTGCTGCATGATATCCAACCCAGGCATGGCGATGCTGTAGACATGAAGTGACTCATAAAACTGCCTGCCCATGAAACATTTCTTTAGCTGTAGGACAATAGTATCTTTCTCAAGCAGAACATGGCAGCTGGCTAGATTCCCATGTAGAAACTGTCATGGATACTTGGGAAATGCTAATGAGATACAGGATCTTTGCCTGTCAGTGCTTTCTTTGAGTGCACTGTAGGTGGGACTGTCTGGTTTTCTGCTGTGATCCCAGAGGTGATGCTGATGGACTCAGGGAAGCTGCACTGGGACAGAAAAATGGTGAACAGTGGTATGTTCAGGCTGAAGTTTTTTAAGGAGTGAAGGGAGCATTAAAAAACTTCATTCAAAAACTGAGTGAAGTCCAGATGCAGTGGCATCTCAGATCCTGGTTTTTGGAGACAGTGTTGCAAAGGGGAATCTGAGGGATGGTCAAAGGGCTGGAGCAACTGCCCTATGAAGACAGGCTGAAGGAGTTGGGGTTGTTCAGCCTGGAGAAGAGAAGGCTCAGGGGGACCTTATAGTAACTTATCAGTACCTGAGGGGGTCCTACAGAAAGGCAGGGGAAGGAATTTTTAATATGATATCGGATGGGAGGACTAGAAACAATGGATGTAAATTGGAAGGGGGTAGATTTAGACTTGACATAAGAGGGAAATTCTTTACAGTGAGGGTGGTGAAGCACTGGAAAAGGTTGCCCAGAGAGGTTGTGGATGCCCCCTCTCTGGAGGTGTTCAAGACCAGGCTGGACAAGGCACTGAGCAGCCTGATGTAGTGGGAGGTGTCCCTGCCTATGGCAGGGGGGTTGGAACTCGATGATCTTTAAGGTCCCTTCCAACCCAAACTATTCTGTGATTCTATGATTCTTGGTCTGGGTCTGACTGAATCTTCAGGGTTTAGCTTGACGGTGTTGATTCTGGGGAAGGCATGCTACACGGTGAAAAGGTGATCTTGCTAAGCTTTGCTGTGGACCTTGTCCAGGTTCACAGTTGAAGGACAGTACAAGACTTGCTTTGAGCAGGTTTGGAGTCAGGAGTGAACCAGGAAACAGCCACGTGGAAAAGACAGCTGAACTTGTGTCCAAGGCAAAAAGCAGCATCAAAGGCAGAATCCAGCAGGGCCCTCTCAGCAGGGGACAAGTGAGATGAGGAACATCTTCAGAGGGATGATCAGGAAGGTGTGAGTAGAAACAAGATAGAAGAGTTTCATGGAATCCAAAGAAAAACAAACCCTCAGGAAGGTGAGATACCTGAGTGAGGATGGGGTGAACGCAAGGAGGCTGGAAGTAGAAAGCTGGATCTGAGGTGGTGAAGACAGTTGTCTGGAAACCAGGCAGTCTGTTTAGCCAGAAATTTTTGGTTCTGTATGTCTGCTTTTGATCTTACTATGAACATAAGTAAAATATCTCCAGTTTTCTGGCAAAGTGGATGTCCCTAGACCATGCAGCTGCTTGGTGAAAGCAGCTTTTTTATTAGGATGGTGGCCAGCATTGTAGTGACATTATACAGCTGTCTGGGGCCCTGCGGTTTTGACTGCATTCATCACCTGCCTTTGAACTGGTCCCAGCTCTCATTGCTGACCCACTAGAAACCTCTGCCTTGCACTGAGCTAATGATTAATAGACTTGATAGGCTTTGAATAAAATTATTCCAATTTCAGGGGACTTGAATATTTTGACAAAGCTTTGGCTTCATCCTGAAATTTCCAGCCACTGATGATTTTGACATCTGTGATCTGAGCTAAGCACGAGGAGAAGGTGCAGTAAGTCTTTAGTAGATGCCAGGCTATTATAATGGCTGATGCAATGTTTTGGCACCTAAGCCATAGCAATAAAGGTTTGTGTTGTGGGATACAGTTCCAACAGGAGTGTTAAGGCCTTGAATTTTATTTATTTATTTTTTTTAAAAAGCCTTACTAAATTGGCAAACACTCAAACCATAGTACATAACCTCTGAGCACTCCAGGAGTTTTTTCCTAGCAGCTGGATGAGGAATGAGTCGATAGAGACAGAGCTGCGGGAGTTTGAAGTACAGCCCTTCTCATGATTTTTCACCATGCTGGATTGTTCCTTGGCAAGAAACCCAAACTGCTACAACTCCTTCTCCTTGGCCACCTCTGCAGCAGAGCCACTGGTCTTCACCATGTGCCAGGGTGTGGGGAGTAAGGGAAAGATGTTTACACTTCTCATCCAGTGGCAAAGCAGGGAGCATGAGCACAGACACTTCAGGCTGTAATATAATAACAGGTTTGCTCCCATCACTCACTTCTACTGCTACTAATAGATCAAGAAAGGGAAATTCTTCAGGCATGTGGGACCTTTCAGCTGTGGAAGAACTTGCCATCCTGGGCTTCCCCACTTCTTTGTTCAGGTTAAACCTCTGCTCCTAATACAGACTAGTGCTGTGAAGCTAATAAAGAATACAGACAGGATATACTGAATATATCAGGTCCAGGTTTCTCAGGTCAGCATAAGAGAGAGGATGCAAAGTTATACCCCTCTGCTACACTGCCTAGTGTGGCTCTGTGGCTAGGACATAAGGACAAAGGGTGCAGTTCTGCATTCTCAGAACTGAATCTTCCCAGCATCCCAGAAATAACCCCAAAATGTGAAGAGCACAGGCCATAGAGGGAGAGTTTACTGGCTTCCTACTTATCTGTCAGGCAAGGAACTTATTTTCATGGTTTTCAGGTTTGACTTTGGGAGGATGGGGTTGAATGACACAAATGTGTGATACCTTCCTCCTTGCTAAACCCACTGGTAGATACATCTTCTGAACAAGTAAATTCATACAAGGTGGCAAAACTGATTTTTGTTCTAATGAGGACTGAAAGACTCAGTGGATGTCAGGCCCAGCTTCAAAGCTGGGCAGTGTACACACAGAACCCTGCTATAGTGACATGGGTTGGAGAGGGCTGGAGATAGGAGTGACTTATCACAAGTTGTTCAGTGCTTTGGTGCTGCAGCAATGGTAGAATGCCATTGTCACCAGGTGCCTCCATGTCCTCTGGTCACCCACACTACATCCTGTTCTTGACTTCGACAGGTGCAGATGTTCCATCTATGTTCCAGTTTGTCATCCAAAAGCTCTGAGATTTTCTTACTCCTCTGAGGTCAGCAGACATGGATGACAGTTGAAAGCTAAACTCTTCTGAAAATAGGAAGAGTCTCTCCTAGGTAGAAAATATCCTGCTGATTTCCCCTGGTACTTTCTAGTTTTTTGAACTCACTGACGTGCTCAAAGGACTACTTTTGTTGGGTTGGGCAGGTGTTGCTGTGCTGGGGAGGTGAAGCAGGAGGTATCTGACACGGAGAGGGAGAAACTACTCATTTTGGTGAGCTCTGCTTTCCTGTGTTCTTGAGTGTCCATGAAGCTTATTGAACCAGACCATCAAAGTGCATGGGCCATGTGGGGAGGGGAAGACACCCCTCTGTGAGGCTCTCAGCTGCAAAACCCCAGGAAACTCTGCTGAATAAATATGCATATCTGCATCCACTTTAATAACTTTTAAAATGTGTATCTCCTCTCCTTCCCAGCAAAGTAAACCAAGACAGTAAAAGGTTGTCCCCAGTTCTCTTTTCACTCTTGCAAAACCTTCACGTACCCTCTCTTATGACTGAAAAACTATGGTAGAAGATAATTTAATTCTTTTTTTCATTTAGTAATGATTAAAAAATCTTACATTGTTAGATTTTAAAATAATCCTCTTTTGTCAGAGTCTAACTCCTACACCTAGCAGCACTAGATGGGCTGTACCAGAAAGCTCTTAGGAGCTGATGCCTGTCTGACTGCTCATTGCTTTTCCTCATCATTTCCCAGGAACTGCTATAAAGCCATTCTTACTGTTGTGGTCAGTAGGATAATGTAAAGGAAGGGTCTGGCTTCCAGGCTGTTGGACAGCCTGCAGTCCCCAAACTGTTCTGTATTTTGGGCAACTTCTTAAAGGAAAAGGCTCAGGAGATTTTTTTGGGAAGAGACTGCCACCAAGGCGCGTGGCATCAGCCCAAAGCTGAGGTTGTCCCCCAGCCCTTTGTTCCTCTGGGTGGTCGACTTCCTCCACCCAGTGCAGCACAAAGAGGCTTTGGGAGCTGGCCCAAAACTGAGGAGTGGCAAAATGCAGTTAGTTCCTCTGCTTTTGTCAAAGACGTGTCTGGCTGCCAAGGGAAGTTTCCGTATCCTGCTGCTTTCTGTTTGCTGGGGCTTAGCTGGGACCTGCTGAGTCCTCAGGCTGTGACTGGAGTCTGGAAGCTTTGCTCCTTCCTTTGTACATGGGTGGAGAAGACAATGATCAAGTGTTTTCAGCTTTTCTGGCTGATTTGTGCTTATTTCAAAGCTGGCTGCCTGGGCCGGTTTCCTGAAATGGGTTGGGTGTCCTGGGGACATTTGCTTTGCTTGTGAAGGGGCTGAACTTGTTCTGGAGACTAAGGGCCTGATCAGAAACTTGGGGAAGATGCTGAAAAGTCATTTGTGGTCTTGAGGATGCCCTCTAAGACTGCTCCAGCCCTGTGCAGGTTGTGTGTGCCTTGGTCAGAAAGCAAATGTAGTGGGGGGGAAACCACCAACTCGTAAAGACACTAGAGAGAACTGATTCCCTCAGAGAACTTTGGCTTGAATACATTGTGAAGGTTGTCAATAAATGATCTTTTTATCAAGTGAAATGGTTTCTTTGGTCCAGATATATTTCTTGTGGTTAGTCTTGCGGTGAAGAGGGAGTTTTGCCAACACACAGGGTGCATTACTGGGACAAATCATAGCACAGGCTCTGTAAAAGGGAGCTAAAGGAAGAGTTGAGATGCATGAGATCAAATGACACTGTTACTTGGGACTTACTGTCATGTGGAGAAACTGCTGACTGGTGCAATTAGCTGGTATTAAAATGGTATTTAAGCTGTAAAAAGCATCCGTTATCGTGAGATGGGCAGAGGATTGTAAGGATGAAAGCAGTCTGTTACAATCTGAGTTTATACAGTGTAACATATACAGTGAAAAGTTTCCCATTTTGGGAAAACTTGGTGCTTCACTTTTGTTAATTTCCTGAGAAAACAAAGTCTCCAGGGTGAGCCCGTGTGCTGGAGCATTATAGCCTAAGGGCTGGCTTCCACAAACACACCTTTCAGGCCACACAGGCAGGAGTTGGTTCCATCAGACTGGAGCAGCTGCAGGCAGCTTTCATACTGGATCAGCCCAAGATAGTGCACGCATGTGTAATATGAAAATAGGAATAAATGAAAATCTGCCATTTGTTTGGCAAGAGCATCCTCCAGTCTAGGGAGTACTCTGCTTGACGGCCACATTTCCTGCAGAAGAGGAGCCAGCACACACAGAGAAACTCTGAAATGTGTTATGTATTTGATATGAAGAGCATGTGAGGCTTTTTTTCCCCATTTTCTGGGGGGAATTAATATAATAGAGCTGTCACCTTTTATCAGTCAAATTGGGTGATAGTTATGCTCAGGGCAGGTAGCAGAGAGGAGGGTGTACAAAAAAGGGTGGAAAGAGCCAGAATTTGCACTGTGGATAGGAAGGCATTTTTCTGTGCATTTCGAGGAGAAATGAAGGGCTGTTCTTTGGGGTTTGCTCTTGTCAGAGATAGATTTTGGGCTGAGCTGAGCCCTCTGGGGTGGGCACAGAAAGTATCTGAGTGTGAAACAGAAGCTGCTGCTAAAGGAAACCAAATCCTATCAGGATTATTTAGAGGTAGGTTTAAAACATGCTGCTGTTTTCCCTGCAGTGAGGAATACCTATCTCTGAGCTCTTCCCAGAGGATAGGCTACACTGCTGAGTAGGAGGGAAACATCCCTGCTTGAGGCAGAACCCAAGTCTGCCCGAAATATAGTGAAGCTGACACAGTTCAGAAATCTAGGGGGTACTCTAGTGCAAAATTTCATAGGCTGTATATTTATTAACTTAAACAACATTTTGCAACCTATATCTTTGGAATTTTGTGTTAAAGATAAGCATGTACAGTGTCTAGTGCACTAAGATTTGTTCTTACTAGCTGCAGAGTCATAATTTCACTACATACTGTATGCCCCTGTTCCTGGTAGCCCAAGTCACAGAATCACAGAACGTCAGGGATTGGAAGGGACCTCAAGAGATCATCTAGTCCACTCCCCTTGGAGGAATACCTAGACCAGGTCACACAGGAAGGCGTCCAGGTGGGTTTTGAATGTCTCCTGAAAAGGAGACTCTACACCCTCTCTGGGCAGCCTGTTCCACTGTTCTGACACCCTCACTGGGAAAAAGCTTTTTCTTTTATTTCTGCGGAATCTCCTGTGTTCCATCTTGCCCCCATTGCCCCATCTCCTATCTTTGGACGTCACTGAGAAGAGCCTGGCTCCATCCTCCTGACACTCACTTGACCTTACCAGTATGCAACCACCTGTGAGACCATGAGGTCTCACAAAGGGTCACATAGATAAGACTCAGCATCTCACCAGAGTTTACACGTCCTCAGAACCTGGCCATAATATTGCCTGGCAGACCCAGCAGAGCATTTGGAGGGGTTGTGCAGGGGATTTTGGACTTGCTCCCTGGCCTAATTGCCCCTGTGGAGCTGATGGCCTGTAGTTGCTGCTCTGAGAAACATTTCTCTTGAGCAGATCTTTTTATTGGTCAATCCTGGCATCTCTGTGGTTCCTGAGGTGGAACTGCCACAGCTTGCTGCAGGCATAAACCTGTGGTCTTCTCAATTTCTGTCCCCAAGGCTTTCATTCGTGCTTGACAACATTGAAACTGTCACAGTTCTCAGGATATGTCAGGCATCTTTTTGTCTCTTTATAAGAACCTCTTCTCCATGCAGCAGCCTTAGAGGAGCATGGAACTGCTTGGAATTAACAAGAAGGTAGAGAAAACAAGTGTACTGTTTTCCCCCAAAACATTTTTGCAAGATGTCTGAAATATTGAGTATCCCCCATGTTTGTGATGTAATTAATAAGAGGTTGAGCTTAGTTCTTGTTATCAGTGTATGCTTTCAGAAGAAAGACCCGTGAACAATCCTATTAAAGATGCACAGCTGCAGATAGGGCTTAAACCTTAAGAACTGGATCTGTAGGTGCCACAGGTTTCTGTCATCCCTGGGTATATATCCCAAGGTCCTTTTTTTTTCTAGGAAGAATTTACCCATGCCAAGTCTCAAATGTTTTCCAGAGGAGGTTGTACAGTGATTTCTGAGATGTCCTCCTTAGGTGTGTGTATTGTCATAGTGGCTGCAACCACTTACATCAGACAGGTAGTGCTGCCTGGTGTTTTGCTGTTGAATCCCATTGCTCTGCATTTTTGATAGTTCATTTGCTTGAACAGTACAAAAATGAGAAGAGGCTCCTGTTTCTCCCTCCTGTAACAATGCAAAGTGGTGAACCCTGCAATAATCTTACTTCCCACCTCTAATACAACCAGTTCTGTGTATTTAGTTGGTACTCACACACTCAGTAAGAAAATGCTGTGGTTTGGAAGCTGCTTGTTTGAGTGAACTGCCTTGTAAACAACACACAGCCGCTGGGTCTGAGACTGCAGCTGGAAATTCTCCTGATGGAAAGTCTCTTTGATTTAGTAGTGAGAAGCATAAGGTATGGGGATCTTTTGATTTCAAGCATATCATCGTATCATCCTTCTGCTCCTTGTTCAGAGTGACCTTCAGTAAACTCATGTTGTGACCTTAGCACTGTGCCCAAAACAAACTCTCTGTGCCTGCCAATATAACCAGCAGTCTGTTACATGGAGCAGAAGGCACTGCTTCTTGGTGGACTTGGCAATTGGACTGGAACCTCCTGTTCAGTTTGCATTTCAGTCTGGCACAGAATGGTGGGGAGTTTTAACCTGGTTTCTAAATGAGCAGTGTGTTTCATTTTCTTATTTTGTCTGGTAGGCATTTTAAACTGTGTACTTTTGAGACCAACTTCCTTATAGATTGGCCTTACCCTGTTGTCTCATCACCACTGTCACTGCAGGTCTGGTACGAATTTTTTTTTTAATAATTTTTAAAGAAAAATGTTACTCAGGGCAGGAGCTTGTGGCATGATTTGTAACGTTAAGCTGAAGAGTTTAATGATCTTTAAGTTATTTAACTTGAAGAAGGTGTCAAGCCTGTCCTTCTACCACTCCACATGAAGTAAATGAAGAACTGGGGAAAAAACAGCTATAGAACCATTCTCCTGCAGATGGCTAAATTACATAAAAAGGATTTTATATTATATATTTGCATAAATAAAGACAACATTACTAGCAGATAGTACCTGGCTGGCATTTACATCTGTCAAGCCTAAATGAGAGCAGGGTGTTTATGAAGGGGAATGATTTAACATGCCAGTCTTATCTCAGCTGTCATCTATTTCAGGAATTTCAAATCTTTCTAAATTAAGCTTATTCCTCCTTCTTGCCTGGCTTCAAAATGGGAAAAACTTTACTGGAATAAACAATTCATTTTAGTTAAATCATCCTGGTGGGAAATGAGAAAAGGTGAAGGCAAAACAGAGTAAGTACTTTGACTCAATAAAATATTGACATGGATTAGTGAAAGAGGGAATAAAAAGGAGGCAGAACATGTGATTATCCAGCATCCCAATGTGCAGTGTAAACAAAACTTCTGTATTGAGGGATGTCTAGCAATCAGCTTGGCATATTGGCATGGAGAGAATTGCTCAGCCTGCTGGGAAGCCTCATTGCTCAGGTGATGGAGCGAGTGCTCTGCATTTATTCAACAGTCTTGCTCTGAGACAGGGACTCAGGTCCTGGTGTCAGGACTGGACAGGGAAGCTGGTAAGTTATCTCGCCTAATCCTGAAAATTTTCTTCTAACAGTTAATTCTGTATGGTGGGAGCCACGGTGAATGCTGCTCTTACACATGGTTAGTTTATTCTTTGGTCCTCAGGAGGAAATCGAAACTCCCAGCCAGTTGGTAGAATTGTTTCCTGGCTATTCCAGTTTTTTTCCTCATATCTACCTCTTATCACTTCCCACCACTCTGCATTTGTTTTTTCCTTGTCTCCTTTCCCTTCACCACCTTGCCCTGGATGAACTGGATCTTTCCCCACCTGAGTGTTGCTGGCAAAAGCCCTTTCTCCAGGGAAGCTATAGTTGCACCTGGTAGGACAAATCCTGCTGCTAAAAGCTGTGGACAATGAACATTAAGAAGCAATTTGTGTGACCTGAGCTCTTTGCGGTGGTGCAGTACCAGGAAACCAGATAGCACGCAATTCCCCTTGGTGGATTTACCAGTTTCTTGGTGTGGGCGAAATGAGAATGAGAGCAAGCTGTTGGTGACTAATAGTACTTCCTTTAGGGCCTGGGCTTTTCTTGGAGATCTTTCTCAATGCTAGACAGCTCACCTGTCTTGCTTCTTATCAGTCTACTGAGCTATGAATCCCAGATTGGTATTAAGCACCCCAGGCAGTCAGCAAGGCCAGTTGCACCAAAGGTGATGTGCTTTTCCAGAGTTGCAGGCCTTTGAAGCAGCAGCAACAATGGATTTTAAATTCACTTTGAGGAGTAGGTGAGAGAGAAATCGTGCCACTGTTAATCTGAAGCAGCCACGGCTTCATTGCTGTGTGCCAGACTAGCAGCTGGAGAAGGCTGGGGAGCATATTGTGCTTTGATGTTTCCAAAATGCAGTCCTGGGGGATTTCAGTGTAACCAAAATTGTTTGAAGTGATGGCCTCTTGCCACAGTTAGGGATGAAGAATGTTTCTGAAAACCTTTGCAGTTCTTTATGGAGCTGGAGCTCTTTTTTTCCCATGCAGCCCCAAGCAGGACTGGGACTGACTTCTCAGTGTAATTGTTTTACTGGAACCTCTAATTCGTAACTCCAGGGCAATAGTAAAATTCTAAGGACCAGATTTTCAGGACTTAACCTCTACTAAAGTTCTCATTCTTCAGATCTTGGAGAAAAGGAATATACAGTAGTTCATATTTCTCAGGTGCAATGGGATTTCTGATTCCTAGATTTTTATAACAGTGAAAACTGATATAAATTTGGATTGTGTATTTGCATCTCTGCTTCTATACATGCAAAATGTTCTGTAGAAAACAATGATGTTTATTTATTATTTTAAAATAAGGCAGTAATGTGTCTCTTCAGTTGAAATGGCTGTAAATATTAAAATACAGAATTTAAGCCATTGCATTAATTGCATTTAACATGTTTGCAATTCTGATCTGAAAGAAATTAATGTCACAGCCAACTGTGCAGTTCTGTTCTTCTGTGAAGATTCAACTATAAATTACTGACCTCTCTGTTATAAAAATGTGAGTTGTGTAAGGCATAAACTATTATCAGAGAAGGGACTTTGTCATCCATGATAACATGGCATTAATTGGCAAGGCTCTGTGGGACCTTCTCTATGTACTTCAAACAAGTTCTACAAATGGAGAGCTTTTCCCTCTCTCTTCACAGCCCCTTCCTACACTTTTCCTTCTGGCCTTCCTTGTATGTCTATGCTTGTATTTGTCTTGCTGAGCTCTCACACAAGTCCCTGAGAAGCTTTCAGTCCAGATAATGGGTTAAAGAGTCAGCCTCACAGTAGTCAATTAGTCTCTTCTGGTAATATCCTAATTAATCCTGTTACTAGGCTCTGCCACTAATTGCTATAGGTAAGTTCTGACCTTAATGAAAGCCAGCCCCTCTGGCATGGTGCCTCCATTGTGCCATGAGCTGGGTGGTAGAGCAGCAGACGCTCTGGATGGAATTACATGTGCAGGAATTTGCCTTTGCAGTGCTTCAGTGGGCACCAGTGCAGATGGCAGCCTGCAAGGAGTAAAGTGGCACAAAGCCTCCTTCCTGGAGACAATTTAATTCATGGGCTGGTACCGTTTGCTCAGTGGGGCATCCCAATCTTAAGGTGCATGGTGTGCCACCACAGCCTGCCATCAATAAAAGCCTTTAGATTAAAAGCCTCGATCACCTCCCTTTAATGCTTCACACCAATGATGCTTTTAAAAGATTGTCTTGATGATAAAATGAGTGACCTTCACATCCAAGAGTTTCAGAAGTGCTAGCTATGCCCTCCCATTAGATTATTATTACCGCTTATAATGTCGTGCTATAAATTGTATTAATACCAGGGGTAGCACTATGACAGAGCTATCTGTTCTGCCCAATCTCCATCTCCCTGGGAGTGTGTTTCTCTTTGTGCTCACAGAACAACAGTTCACACCTTCACAGTTTTCTACACTTCACCCTGAATTTTGCTCCTCAGCAAGTTGTAGGCTGTGCAGAGCACTTCATCCATCAATGCAGCTTCAGTTTCCATGATAAAAGCAACTGCTAGCCTCTTGTAGGTGGTGTCAGGTGCTTCTGGGCCATCAGGCAGATACATAGTGTTTTCCCTGATGCTGCAAAAAATGGGAGAGCATTCTCCAAACGAGGGTGGGAGGAGGTAAGAGGACAAATTCAACATAAGTGACTGCAACAGTGTTTTTGTATTTCAAAGAGCCCTTGCATGCCAAACAGGAATCTCTTGTTTTTATGGCAGTGTGTTCACTTGAGTTGGCTGATGCTTACTGAGTCCTTAAAGCTGCTTCCTGCTGAATTACACAACCTGGTCTCGCTGTGCCTGTGCCCCAGCAGGGAGAGATAGTGCTGGGTTCAAGAGGGGCTCTGAAACTTTGATGAAGTGCCTCTGAACTAAGCAGGGTTTGTGTGAACTAAGGCAGGGCCAGTTTGAAAAGCCCATTTGCTGCTTACACGATGGGCTCATTTTGAAAGACCCACCAGCATTTCTGTCCTGGCTGATCATTAATTGTTACATCCCCGGTTGGTCTGTACAGGCTGATGGATATTTCTGCTGCAGTTTGGTTGTCTGCCAGAGTCTGCTTCTGCAGACCTTCCTTGGATGGGGTACATCTGGTTTGGTGGGTGCTGCAGTGAGCAGTGGTGACTGCTGACAGCGGTTGCATTCAGATTAATCATCCGAATTGTTCTGCTCGAGGTCCTTCATGCTTTTCTGGGAGTGTGTATTAGACTCTGCTTTGCTGGGTGGCTTTGGAGCTGTCGCAAGCTGTATGACTTCAGTGGGCTCAGTATTTCATGGTAAGTTCTCAGCACCATGCAATGCTGGACATTCTGATTACTTCTACCACCAGTATTAGACTGGCATCTCTCTTATTTTCAGCAATAACATCTAAATGGTTGATGAAGTGCCTCAATCATAGAATCATAGAATAGTTTTGGTTGGAAGGGACCTTAAAGATCATTGAGTTCCAGCCCCCCTGCCATAGGCAGGGACACCTCCCACTAGGTCAGGCTGCTCAGTGCTGTGTCCAGCCTGGTCTTGAACACCTCCAGAGAGGGGGCATCCACAACCTCTCTGGGCAGCCTGTTCCAGTGTTTCACCACCCTCACAGTAAAGAATTTCTTTCTTATGTCAAGTCTAAATCTATCCCGCTCTAATTTACATCCAAAATACAGTGATAGGGCCCAGCTGGTAGTTTATCGACTAGGATTTGCCTTGGGTGTGGTATTTCCAGCAGAGGCTTAAACCTATGGTCCTTATTCCACTCACATTGAACCCTGGAGTGTGATGCAAAATAACAGATCCCTACAAAGCATTTTCTTACCAGAAATGTGCTCCTTTAGACATGAGGGAAGGTGCCTGTGGATATTAACAGAACTGATACAAAGGGGGGGAAATACTTGCAGAAACAGCATTTCAGTCCAAGGGTGTGACTCACTCACTCCATTTCCCTGGATTAGCACCATATTGATGAGGCCACTAGAGACCGTGGTGAAGAATGCTGTGTGTTTGCTCATGAGATAGGGCTTGCAGGATTTAGTCCAACTTCCATGTGCCGTCTCTCTGCTGCTCTTTGCAAGCTCACCTTTCTGGCCACATAACTGAGCTTTATAGGTTTTCAGAATGATTTCTGGAGCTCTTTCTGATCAATACACAGTAGCAGTTCCTCTCTGGAGGGCATGTTCTGACATGATATTACCCTGCCATCCACTCTCTTCTCGGTTTATAGCTCTCCTTAATATTTAAATGGGTTTCTTGCTGCAGTGCTTGTGCCCCGTTTACCCAAATAATCTATAACTCAATGACTTCTAAATTCACTTCACAAGTTGTTATATTCATTATAAATGAGTCGTAGTGCAACCTGCATCACAAGTAGATATTCTCATCTGGAGGTCTGTGCTGAGATCCAGCATGAGCAGTGAATATATTAAACCCATAAAGCCCCAAGACATACCGTACCTTACAAAATGAGCTCTAACTACATTCTTTATTCCTCCTTATCACTTATATTCACCAGCCGTTGAATGAAAATGTACTACATGCACACCAGGTAGCTGTTCATGCAGCCACAGCACCTCATACAGCTCCTACCAAGGCTTTGCACTGGTAGTAAGGCTATTTGGAGACTGCTGGGACAGCCAGCAGTCTGTGTGTCATTAGCCATGTGGGTCTCACTGCTTATACAGGAGGGGCCCAATCCAGCAGATTCCTGGGCCCTGCAGCACAAGAGCAGCCAAAGTCCCATGCTTGATTGCAAGCTTGTGACTGTTCTCATTGATTTCAGTGGCACCAGGCTCGATGGCTGCCTTTTCAAAGTTGAAGAAGAGTTTTCTGTTGAATGGCCAAGGATTCAGACATGCTGTCTGTGTCTTTGGAGGCTTTATCACTGTCGCAGTCAGCTTCATCTGCCCAAGGGCTTTGTCTGGTAGGATTTTAGCTACTTTTTAATCTCAAATCCCGACTGATTGCTATGCTAAAGCCAGCTTCGTGGCTGCTCGACTGCTTCACTCCCAAAACACTCCATCTGAGAAGCGTGCATAGATGTTACCCTTGAGATTTAACTTCCTTTTTAACTCTTTTTTTTTTTTTTCCTATCACCATGGAGTAGTAGCTTTAAAAGGGATCTGAAAAAAGGAAATTTGGAGTTTGGAAGAGACTCCCTACCCCATTCTGACAACTAATGTAGAAGAAATATTAGAATTTGGCAATATTCCTTTGCTTGTAAAATTTGATAGATTTAGATTTGACTGGTTTGCCTTGTATTGAGTAGGAATGTTATTAGTGCGTGAAATTCAATGAGCTCTAATGCTATTTAAAAAGCCCTAATGAGAAGGGTGCTTTTGTGTCAAATTCTATTGTTGTTTTTTTTTTTTTCCTTGCTTTTCTGCTTTCCATATTTGAAGAGCTCTAAAAATATTTTTAACCACTAAGGAGGGAAATAGACTTTTGTCTGAAGGACCTGGTGGATGAGGGGAGTCAGGGGGAGGGAGAGTGAATTGATTTGGTTGGTAGCTTTTACTGTATGTATGTGTTCTCCTGTGAACCATTAAATTGAGGAGTTCACTTGGGTTACAGCTGGTGCTAATTGTGATCTGAGTTTACTGACTGGCCTCCTTGTCTTTCCAATCAAGAGTTATTGTCTTCCCTGTCTGTTAAGATTTTTTGTGATTTACAGGAAAGTATCAGCTTAAGGGAGAGATCAGTTTTTATAGTGGTTTTTTAAAATCAAAATGATCTTTTGATTAGATGCTGTATTCCTGTCCATCAGGCTCACAATTGTGTAGTGAGTGGTTTTGGTGGGATACACACTTCCTGTAAAATATTGTAAAACTTGTATTTATTTAAAGATTTTAATAATTTTTTTTAAAAAATCCATGGGATAGAAAAAAAAACTAAACAATATTTTTTTATTGTAATTAAAATACTTAGTTTGTTGAACCAAACTGAAACATCTTGTTTTGAATCAACTCCTTGTTACGATGGGTCTGACCATGTCTTGAAAGTGCTACGTACTGCACATACTTTGGGCTCTTTGGCTGTTTTTTCTGCTTTGGGTGGGCTTTGTGAAGCATCATGGAAGTGGTACCTATATGGTCATCCCAAAAAGATTAGGAGCAATGAATTCACAAAAACCCACTTAACTTGCAGTAGGCACCAAAGACTCTAAGCTGATGGTGTTACTGCCAAGTAGCCTTGAAGCAAGCTGTTTCTAACAACTGATTAAAATAAGATCTTTCATGGTTTAAGTAATCTTTGAACCTAAATTCTGAAAAGGACTTTGATATATCAAACTTTTTTTCTACCTTGGAGAGAAAAACAAGCAACAAATGATCAGAATTTACTGTGGAATATTAAATCTGATGTTTTTGTTTTGTTCTAATGCTACACATATGAGTTAAATTGATCAAACCCTCCTGCTTCAGATTAATATCTTTCATCATTTTATGCTATTTAAAAGGAATATTTTAAAACATTTAATCTTCAAAAGCTTGACGGATTCCTGTACAGAAAGCCAAGGAACCCCAAATATACCATTTCCTTCTTTCTCACTATCCTCTAAGAAAAAAGTCCATGTTTTATGTCAAAAGACTGAACAGTCTTTTTCTAAGTGCAATAAATCTAATGACAATTTACTTTATATGAAGCCTTAAGTAATGCACTATTTATCTCCTGGGTAGAATTTCTTTTTGACTTCTGACATTGTTGAAAGTACAAATAATTTTTTCTGTAGCAGGAAAAGCTGCCTCTTCAGCAAGAGCTCCCACCCCTGTGTTTGCATGTCTTACTTCTACTGCACTGCATGGGTGGGAGATAACACTAGTTTTCAAAAACTCCTACATCAGCCAAACCCTGGGATTTAAGGTGGATTTTGCTTGTGTAGATTTAGCTCTACCACCCAGAAGCCTGGAAGAGGTGGAATAGATGCAGTTTACACCTTCACCAAGGATGTCTGGCTTGTGTCTCAAGGTAAGGAGATGAGTTGCTCCTACGTGTAGCCAAAAACTATCTGCACCCTGTGGCTCTGAAGCTGTTTGCTCAGCTAAATCCTTCCTACAACAAAGCAAAAAGTGGGTCTGAGTCTTCAGGATTCACTTATGCAGAACCCAGTCAGGCTGGACTGGCAGTGTGCTGGCAATGGTTATCTCCTGTTGTCACCAGAACCAGTGAAGGAAACTCATCTTGCAGGATGCAGGCATGAAATCTGTGACATGGCATTGTGCAAAGAATCAGAGATCAACAAAATAATTATTACTAACTATGTCCAATAGAGGTTTAAAATCTGTTACGTTCTGGTTTCATATGTTCTGCTCTTGTTGCCCAAAGCAGGAATCATGAAAACCTTGCAAAAGGCAGCTCTCATATTATAGGGTCTCTTCCTTTTGAGAGGCGTGAAGTCCCATAAATCATGCACAGCAGTCTGGTCTGTGCAATCATGTAACCCAGGCTACAGACCTAAGAGAGAAAAAAATAATCAGCACAGTCTGTAGATTTCTCATCCCCAGAATTAATTGTTCAGGTTTTCATCATTGTCTCCTGGCTGTTTTGCAGCTATTTTTTCCCCAATTTCATTTAAAAGAAAGCTAAAAAAAGAAGCTTTTCTTGCAGCATCAAACATCTTTCTATGTATGTTAAAAAAAACCCCACAACCCTCTCTATGTAGTTCTAGGATCTATTATTGTTCTATTAGCTGTGTGATGTCTGCATATTGGCACAGGATTTCATGCCCAGGTCATTCTCAAGGGACTGTACCACTGTTATATTGCTGGCATAGCCATCCTTTTGGGGTAACTGGTGCACAAGGGCAGTGCTATATTAAGTGCAACATATGCTAGAAATCAGAAATGGAAATGCCTCATCATTGCAGTAAGAACACTAAGCCAAGGCTTAGTTAGCAGCTGGGACACAATATAAAAATAGTAAACCTGGGTGAGAAGGGCTCATAGGAGAAAAAAGCAATAAAAGAAGCAGGACTTCTAGTTTTTATTTTTAAAACTGACTAGGGAAAACCTCCTTGAACAAATTTTTCATCAGCATAGAAACAACTGACCCCCAAAATGAGTCTGTTGAAAGCATCAGTAAAAAATCTCAAGGGTTTTGACTGAATACTCATGTTCTCTTCTGAAATAGTTGTTCTTTTTCAGTTAAAAATGGAAAATTTCAAGGAAAGAAGATGCTTCATTTTAAAATCTGCCTTTTATCAAATCCTCAAGTACAAGTACAAGAAAAGGGGAAACTTCTGAGATAAAACTTCTACATATTTTCTGTGGGTTAGTTTATTTATCTATTTTTTGTTTTGCAGTTATTTGTAGAGCACATAGCTTGTACTTTAACCTTCTCTTTTGCCTGGGTGAAAAGGCTAAACATATTATATGTTTAGAAGAATATGTTGTCATAAATCTCAGTGTCATATCACAAAGGAAAGCATCTTCACTGGCTCTGAAATAACTGTAGATACTCAGGGAACCTAGAGATAAGGTTGAAACTTTACTTGCTCTAGATGGGAAGTGAAATGAGAGACTCACATGAGGAGCACTCTGGGGTGCTGGAAGTGTGGCATTAATCTGCTTTGTTCTGTAGGAATGGTTGGGCTTGCTGGTCTTAAAGGTCTTTTCCAAACCAAACTCTTAAATAGACGGAGTGCTCTGTGTTTTGCTGCTCCATTTATGGGCTCTTTCTATGTTTGGGATGGGTGCTCTGATGTTGCGGTCTGTGCTAGAAAGAAGCTAGCTCAAAAAATAGCTGTAGGCTAAACACAGTGAATGCTGTCATGGCTCTTTGGTTTACATGCACAGGGATCCCCAAACAGCTTCTTAGAGCCAGCTCCTGCTTAGAGAGCACCCAGTTCTCTGCTGTCCTCTGCACCTAGTCCCACACCTAAGCTGAGTGGTGCATTGGGATCAGTGGACTGGTGCCTGTTGAAAGTCCTTCATCTATTCTTCCTCCTCTTGGGTTGTTTGTACATGTGATCATTCCTTGACCACTGCAGAGCCCTCCTAGAGGCACAACTGAGAGAGATGATCCATGGTGGAAGGTGAATATGTCTGTTCATACTGTGAGACTGCAGCCTTAAAAGGTACATAAATTATTCCCAGGAGCACTGTTAGTGAGAAGAACTCCAAATAGGTGTACCTCTTGTTGTACAAGTACACTTTTCTTTGAAATGCTATAGACAGCCCAGAAATAGAGTCCATATTGGCAACTTCTTTTGAAGCTTATGGGCATTTTTATTAGGAACTTGGTTGTGTGAGGAACTCAGTAAAAAGCAGCCTTGAAACTCTAATAGAATTTTTTAGGTCTTTGTAAGCATTTAAAAAAACCCTTTTGTAAAAATTAATGTATTTTGTTAAACTGTTTGGTCGAAGAACCAAACTAGGACACTTGCTCTTTACTAGATTTAGGTGCTTCTTGTGTAACCATCATTTGTGCTTCTCAGATGTGCCCCCTTCTTTTCAGCAGCACTTCAGTTTCTCACTTAACCCCCGCCCCTCTCTGAGCTTTTATACTTTATGGGAAATATAACACATTTGACGATCTGGCAATGTAGACAAATGAATCAAAATAAGGAACTAGAGTTCCTGTCGGGATCAACAGCATCTGGTTTTGGCCACAGTATTCTTTTCCTTTAGAGTCTTTAGGAGAAAGAAAAATAAGACATTCACCATAAAATTATAATGAATGGCAGGGTAGTAACTTCTGCTAACAGTTTCCACTTAAAATTTGACATCTTATTTTTTGCCAGCCTACTGGTTCTGTGTTGCATTACTGTGTAAAAGAATATGCCATGGCTAGTAAGCAACTTGGAAACCTGACTCTAGGGTTGGAGCCCTTTTCACTGGTTTCCAAAGAAGCTGGTGTTCTTTGTGGTTAGGATATTCAGCTGCTTGCTCATTCTAAAGCCTTCAAGTCTGACCAACAGGTGTAACTTTTCTGATGGATTTGTAGGTGCTGTTTCAATGTGGCATCATTTTGTACTCTGAGACTTTATAGAAATGGTGGAAACCAAAACTGTTCAGTTTCTCTTCTTACCTAGTGTTGTCAGCATTCACCTCTCTTTTCATTTCAGTCCTTATTTCCATACATATTTCACAAAGAAACATCCTTAGTCTTGCTTAATCTGGCCAGAGTCATGTGGATACATTGGCCTGGCTCCCCACCAACCCTACTGATGTCACTGTAAGAAAGCTGGTATTTCATGAGGGTAAGAAGGAAAATCTTTCCATGCAGCAGGTCCTGCAAGTTGCCCTGACAGTTTGGTTTTCAGAATTGCTATTGGAAACATTGATTTATCGTACTGGATGGAACCTAGAGCCTACATACCTGAGCTGAAACCTCATCAGATAGGTCTGTCCTGAGTGTCACATAGGGCCAGTAACCTGAAAAGGGCTGAAGACACAAGTGCTCCTGCAAGCTATGTGTGTCTCCTTCTGGCTTCTAAGAGAGGTGCAGCACTGGCTTCTTCTAGTGGTGGATCTGTCATGGTATGTGTTGATCTTGACACCTTGATCTTTTTAATGTGGTGTATTGCTGTAGGCATCATATAAGTGTGCCTTGAGAAAGCAACTGAAGCAGCAGAGGATACTTTGTGAATTAGTTCAAGGATGTCTTCTATCAGTGGTATCATCTTGCTGTGAGGTATCAGCCAAAAAAGCAGTGAGTGCTCCGTGCTGAATTTGCAGACGACTTGGCTTCATCAAACCGGGTCTGCAAGTCCTTTGAAGGATTGATGTGCAAGGGAGGAAAGGAGGCACATAAAGACAGTGCTATTGTAGTAAAGTCATGACCTTACTGACCTCTGGCCCTCTATCCATACAAGCAATACTGTGACCAAATACAACTACAGCCTTCAACAGATGGAGGGTCAATACAACATTGCTGAAGGATAGTATATTAATTCCATTTACATGGCTGAGAAAAAAAAAAATCCAAAATACACCACTTATAGTGATGCCCTCTAAGTTGACCTCTTCAGAAGTTTTAACAGAGCTATATAAAAGGCGAGAGAGAAACAGCAGATGCTCATCAAATTAGGGGAAAAAATTGCCAGAAAATAACATTTGGGAGACCAAGCTAGACAATTTTTAAATAATGGAGTTAGAAACACAATGAAAATAGCCCTATCAAAGCAGAATACATGTGACAGAATTTTTATAAAGCTTCACAAGGCTTCTGCAAATATAATATGCAAGCTGGGAATATTGGATTCAAAATAATAAAAAGCTCCCAGTCAAGCTCCATGTCATTGCAATGAGCTGTAGTGGCTTTAGGCAGATGCTAAGAGTTTGCAAGCAAGTGCTTAAGCAGTCTTACATAAGAGATATATATATGATGGATCCATATATAGTAGAAGTACTTCTTAAGATAAAGAGAATCTCCCAAAATTCATGGTGGAGGCAAAGCTGGAAGCTATGATGGATTAATCTGAGGCTGCAGTGTGAGGACAATTAATCTCAGATTATACAGTGAATCGATTATAGGATGAAGGAATTTTTGCATTTGGAAATGAAATGCAAGGTTGGAGCTTAAAATTCTAGGAAGCAAGGAAGGACCTTGGAGACAGTACCTTGTGGGTGTTGGATTCAGCTGCTCATTGCAGTTTTACCCATGATTTTTCTGTGTGCTAAAGAAGTATTTGCAGAAGCACTCCTGTCAAAAGTCGGGATGGCACTGCACAGATCAGGCCTGATTCTCATCTTGGTTGTGCATGTAGAAGTTGCATTGTACAATTGTACATCCAAAGTAAAGATGGATTAGGAGCAGCTTAATGCTAGGAGGACTTTATGTGGTCTGCAGCTCTAAAAACAGCTCTGTGATGTTCCTACCAGGCATGTGTGCATGTGTGTATACACACATACTTACACACTCCTATGATGAATGGAGACATATGCAGGTGCCTCTCCCAGCCCCTAGTCTGACTGTGGGTTTGCACAGTTCAAGATCCAACACAACATGTGATGCATCTTACTTTTTCATAAAACACTTCACAAAGAATGAAATCCAAAATACAAAGTTTAATCCTCCCTCCCCAACCTGGGTTTTTTTTTTTTCCTTTGTAAAACCTTCTCAAATGATGTTTCTTTGTGCTGTAATTTAGGATCTGTATAAATATATTCTGCTGCAAAGGGTGATAATTACCACGCCCACACAATTTTATAATACACACATCTAATTGTAGTACAGTTATTTGTGGCAGCCAAGCACTGAAAATACCCTTTTATTGTATGCCTCTAAGCAACGATAAAAATGTCTTTTTATTGCTACCTGAATGTATACTTTCAGAGCATTTTTATTTCACCTAACTAATCTACTTTTAGATTTTCCTTTTTCTGTGGCTTTCAAAATTCTCTTTCTGCAATTAAAAATATAGGTAATTAGTAGGGACATAAAAAGACTCTCAGGGAAGGTCTTGTCAGTGTATCACAGATGGCAGAGCTGAACTCAAAAAAGATGAAAGGCCTTCCCATTGGTGCAGCAGAAGAAAATTCAGACACTGCCATTTCTTGTAGGTCAGCCTGGCCAGGGCATAACCTTGACCAAGGGGAGAATAACCAAGTTGCATTTATGAACCTTTTGTATATGTCTTGAGGCAGGTAAAGCTGGGTCCACAACTCTCCTTTTCTCCTAAAAAGCAGCAGCCTTTTCCACAATGAATCCCTACTTTCAGAGGTTATACCTGCTCTCTCCAACAAACTAATGTCATCATTTGCTGCCATGTCCCTTTGATTAGTGGCACTCCATACCTCTCACTCCATCTTGTCTGAAAAAGGCAATCAGCTTCTCTTTGCATTTAAATTCCAGAATTTTTCTGGGAATGGTTTGCCTCATGGGCTGTCCCCTGCAGACAGTCCTTAGTTTCCCTGTTCCTTTATCTTCTCTGAGCTCAAGACTTGTCTAACCAACCTCTCTCTGCCACTGCCTGGAGGGCCAGTTCGTTCCTTAATGGCTTCTCAAACTTCTCAGAACTTGCTTCAGGATTTGCTGGAGAGCCTGAAACTCTCCCTCCCTCCCAAGATTTAGGATGTCTCAAAGGATTATAAGCTGTGCTATAGCCCTTCACCATCTGAGCAGACTGGAATTTTCTTGCTCCCTGCCTTTTGAGGGGGGAAAAATATATCCATCACAGTCAGGGGGAGTTTTGGGTCCAACTGCATAGGGTCTTGCCTCTGACCACATGGCTGCAGTAATTTTAAGCTCTAGACAAAAAAAATCCCCTTGGGCAGAAAAAAATTAACAGCACCCTTACTGAGTAAGAGAGAGATCTTGCCGCTCCCTCTCTTGCTCACTGGAAGGAGACAGGAAGAAATGGCTGTGACACCAAGGGATGTGTCCTCCTCCTCCTCCAGTGCAGTGCATCAGGGAATGCTGCTTGGTGAGTCACACTGTTTTTTAGCAGGAACTTTGCAGAGAAATACCTCTGCACTCCTTGGAGAGATCTACCCCCTTGAGGTTAAGCTGCAGCAATTTTGACTGTGCAGGGGAAAAAAACCAAAACAGTTAAAAAGCAGAGTTTCAAAGTCAGGCTCATATATGGGATTGTGGCATGAAGACTGGAGCTGAGGGTAGAGGCTTGAAGAAGGGAGTATGGGAAGAGCAGTCACTGAAGTTTTTTGTGACAGCCTGCTCAGCATCTGGCAGCAGCACAGACCTGGTGTGGTGCTGCAACAAGTCTGGTGCTGGGACATCTGAGCAGGCTTCAGACCTTACCTGGAGATCTCCATATGTCAGCTTTATTGGCTGGAGCAGTCTTCAGTTCCTTCTGTCATCAGGGTGCTTCCCATCACCCTGTCAAAAGACTTCTCCTTGAAACAACACACAAGGCAAATCCTTAGTTCTCAAAACTAGTGGAAAGCTTCCTGATCCTTTTGAAATTACTGAGGTACTTACAGTCTGTCACTGCAGAAACCTGCTGTCCTGCTACTGCTGCAGGAGATGCGGGACCCCTGGAGGTTTCCAGAATTGTGTCAGTGTCAGGATTCCACTATCCCTGTGCCACTTTGCTGTTCCCTAGAGGGCACCTTTCTCCTCTCCTGTGGCTAAAGCAGGGGCAAGATCAGGCACAGCTGCAGCCCGGATGCCTCCTGCTATAGCTTGTTGCCAGGAGGTAATTCATCTAACTGTCTAATTTGAGGGACCAGGTGTAGTCCTTTGGAACCTGTGTTCTTGTCCTTGCTCTGACCCTTTCTGGACAGTCTAGATTTTACTCTGAACTGTCCACATCATCCCTTTTCTCCTCTTCCACTCTTCTGCTCTCTGCCTGGGCTTCCAGCACAGATTCCAGCATCAGTCACTCCAGTCCCTTCATCTTCCTGTTTTCCCAGCACTTCCTGAAACCAATTTTCAAAGCAGCTCTATGAATCTTCTGGTACTTTTCTGCCTACTGTATTTACTCCATGGTGGTCATCATTATGAGTTTATGAATGTGTCATTGAAATGCAGCCCCAATGCTGCAAAAATGCACTTTGCACAGTCACAAAGTGAACTTGTGAAACATCAGTCTGACCCAGCATCCCTCACTGTCTTTCCAATATAGTGACAGGAATAACTTTGCAGCTTTGTTAGCAGTCTAACTGCCTTCATTGATTAATTTATATTGTTTATGAATAATCTTGCTCGGTACCTTTTTAATGTCCTATCTAATATTGATTAGAAAATCTTGAAAACATTAGCTCATTGGAGGTCAACGAATATAAGTGTTGAAGAGAGATATGTCAGGCTTGCCACCAAATGATAGGTACAATATTGATTTTTGTCTTTCTCTGAGACAAGATGAGCCAGGCTACAGTGAATAAACAGCTGGAGGCATGAGGAGACTGCAGAAAGTTACTACTCTAGGGGCTGTTACACTCCAGCTAGAAGCAGCACTGGATCAGCGACATGATACATGGTCTGGGTCACCGTGGTCACTGCTTAGTGACAAAGGTGACATATCCCTTGGGAAATACAAATGAAACCAAAGCCCTTACCCACAGATCTTAACAGTATTCTTTTTTTTCTCTTTGAGAAGACAATGCTGTTGCTTTTTCTTTGGTGTGGGAGTCTGACCTGACAGATGAGCTTGGGGAACAGCAGTTACCCTTGTTGGCAAAATAGGTGGTAATTACCACAAAACCTAAGTGTGGTTCAGGCAGAGAGCTGCCCAGTACTGTGAGGTTTTGACCTCAGTAGTCTGGGAAATCTTGCCATGGCAGATAGATGTTGCATTCAGTCAGAGTTCTGTTGCTCTACTTGAGCTACAAGAGACAGGAGGACCCAGGTGCCCTGGCTTTTCTGTCTACTCTGCTGCCTTGTAAATTACTGAGTGATTAGGAATTGAGAATATCCCTGTGAATATTCTGATTTGACAAGTACATGCACAGATAGTAACAGAAAGCTTTTATTATGGAAATAGAGATCAAGTTAAAAAAACAAGAGACCTGTTTATTAAAGCTTCGGTTAACTGTAATATGTTACATTTCATGACTCACCCTGAGAGTCATCCGGACATGCATGCTAATGCTGTGATGTGGTAGGCAGTGTAATGAAGAGTGAAAGATCATTCCAGTTAGGAAGATGACTGAAACAGCTCTGCTCATCCCCTACCTGCAGCTCTGCCGTGGCTAATGTGCAGAGCACCTTATCTGCATCCCTAATCTGCTTAAATGCATGACTCACACAACAGACCCATGCCAGAAAGATGACTGTGAAAGATCTGAATGCTGGGGCTGACAGACTCCCTCTGAGTCTGCTTGCTTTGGCCAGTGGACTCACTGAGCCACATCCCTTGGTCCTGCAGCTGTAACTCAAAGCCAGCAAATGATGTTTCAGTCCAAATGTTCTGGGCATCTCTGCTGAAACAGCAGGGTGGCACGGCAGATGAGATCACTGCCTCCTGCTGTCACTCTGGTCCTGGCTTGTGGCTGGTGTCTGGGAGACTCAGTGCAGGGAGGGAGCATTTCAGCTGGCAGCTGAAGCGTGCTTTGAAAACATAACTATATTAAGTATGTGTAACAGGTCCCCTCTTTTCTTAGGATGAAGTTTTGTTTATTTGAAGGAGCCAGTCCTACCTGATAGACACCTGGTAAATGCAATCTGTGTGAGGACTGTTCACATGTGTACAGCCTCATGCCTGTCTCTTGCAATGTGTGAGGATCTGCTCATCATCATGTTCAGGAGTGGGGTACTGTTGGAAACCACCTTATCAAATAATTCAAAGCTACCAAAGCACTAGGAAGGCCTAGAACTAACAAATCCCTTTAGGAAATAAAATGAACACATGTTCCTGAAATGATAAGCAACCAAATTTAGCACTAATGGTGAGCTGTAGGGATCCTTCACTCAGATGGCTGCATTAGAAGATGGAGTAGGTAGAGGTGACAGGAACAAGGAGCTGGAGTGGGTTCATGGGTAGGTACCTGCTTGTCAGCTGCCACATGACCATATTTGCATCTGACTTCTGGTGATGCAGGCTCCCTGTGGAATATCTTGACTTCCTCCCTTGCTAATGCTCCTGCTTTTTATTCTGAAGTTTGCCTGGCTGAGGGATGTCTGTGTGGATCAGGGCCGGATGATGCTGATAGAGTGTTGAAATTTCTTTCCCACTGAGTGACAAGCAGCATATGAATCATCAGCTGGTACTGAAGGAGGGGAGGCTAACATCTCCTTCAGTCTGGTTTCCCCTTTGACAGAGCTCCCCAGGGCTTGTCACACATGAGGCTTGCATAGTCAAGGCCCTACTCTTTGTTTTTATCCTGGGAACAGTAATGGGGTAATTGCCTAGATAGGATGGAGAGATAAACATCTTGATGACTCTTAGGAAAAGATCCAAAGAAGACTAGCTCCTAAAAGCAAAGTATCGCAGCATCTTAGTATGAGGAGCCTGACCTCGCTGCTGCAATTCAGCATTTAGCGTGAACTGCCTGTGGGGCCAGAGGAGGGTTAGCCCCAAAGGAGTGATGAAGTGCTTAGCAGGGAGGGAGACATCTCCTGCCTGCCGGCAGAGCCTGCAGCTCCTACAGTGAGGCGTGAGAGAAATGCTGAGGGCTTTGGTGCCTAAGTAGTTTTCTGGATCTGCCTCTTGGCAAAACTCCTGCTTATTTTAGAGCAGCTGGGAATTCATCTGCACTCTTCTTGGTTCCCATTTTGGGATCTTGCCTTCACCCCACAATGAGTAGTGGCAGCCAGGTGAAACAGCTGAACTGTGTCTCAACCAGGATT
>VZTY01022313.1:32085-70314 GCA_013400935.1 Turnix velox | reverse complement strand
TCTGTGATCTCCTGAGGAGTCTTCCAATCTCCATCATTCTGTGATTCTCTGTCTGAGGAAGGGAGCTCATCAAAATCAGAGAAGTAACTGCACAACAAACATGGCATTGCAGGTGGGGACATGGCCTTACACATGGGCCTCTCCTGGTGGATTTTCTTCCCTGTCAAGGTGCAACCTGTGTCATTCCTTTCCTTGTCACTAGGCTGTGCAACCATTACTCCTTTATTAACTGGTTTAATCCTATGACCTCTCTCTATTTGGTGTTGATATACTCTTGTCACATGTTTTGTCTCCATGCTGACACTATTCATCATGATTAGTCTCTTGTCTGGCTCAATGCTGAATTACAGGTAGTTGCAAGACAGGTAGAAATGAAAAGGAAAATCAAGGAACAGCACACTAAATAGCACATAAAGGAGGGATGTGTGTCAGAGGTCTGGGACTCTCAGATGTGTTTCATGCAAGCTGTCAGTCTCTGTTTTGGAGTAGGTGATGTTCTCTTCAAACACTGAGTTAAATAAGAAACCTAGAGAAATCTTCCCAGGTGCTGGAAAGTTGCAGTGTGCCACATCAGCTTTGTAAAGCAGCAAAAGAGTGAGTTGTGAGCAAGTTACGGAAATAAGTCAATCTGCCCACTTCTGATCTGAGAGTCAGACACATCATCACAAGGTGCAGCACCACTGATCAGCTGAGCACAAAGCTTGCTGCTTTTATTATCTGGATGAGTCACCTTCCTCCAGGGGTTCTTTAGAGTGCTCACCTTTCCTGGGTTAATCACAATTCTGTGTCCTAAGTGCTCTTGAGGAGGCTGCTACTGAAAGGGAGATGAAAGGGTGGTGGAGCCTTTGATACTTGTAGTTGGGATGTCACCACTGCAAGGGCACAGATTGTGAGGTAGCAGGCAACTAAAATTGGTTTCATTCAGAAAACACAAACGAGCTGCTCAGAAAACATAAACGAGCTGCTCTGCTGTTGCAATCAAGTTTGCTTGCTGTTGTAACACCACATTAATGAGTGCATTACAGGCTTGAGCATGGACAACCCTGTATAATTTAATAGGCATCATAAAAAAGTCTAATTGATCACCCCTGTGCTTCAAATGAACCTGGGAGAGCAGTGTCTGAGGAAGAGCTGCAGGTTGAAATGAGGCTGGGAAATGATCCCAATTTGTACTATTCTCATTATATTGGTGTTACCTGAAAGTTTAATTCACACGCATACAGGCACTTTTCTTACATTTATGTTTTTTCTGCCTTATTACCTCATTGTAAAATGCTTTTACAAGCAGAAAAAAATGAGGGGGATATTGCACCTTGCTGATCTGCACTATAGCTTTGTTGTGTTCAAGACACTCATAGAGCTATAGAATCTGTATGTGAATTGCATGCTGATCCATATCTTCAGGAAAGAAGCAGCAATGTGAATAAATATTTTTGTAAGACACTAATTGCTCTCTAACTTTACGATGGAAATGTAAACTTTTGCAGAAATGTTTTGGTAGCTATCAAACTGTCAGATTTTCTCAGGCTCTGTTTCACTGCTTAATCCACGTGGCTCCATTTGAGTAACTACTGTCCACTCACAAAATAAGCAAATAAAAAAACTCTCATTGATCTGAACAATTAATATATGAAAATCATAGAATCATAGAATAGTTCAGGTGTGAAGGGACCTTAAAGATCATCAAGTTCCAACCCCCCTGCCACAGGCAGGGACACCTCCCACTAGATCAGGCTGCTCAGTGCCATGTCCAGCCTGGCCTTGAACACATCCAGAGAGGGGACGTCCACAACCTTTTGGGCTTTGAGCTGCCAAAATGTAAGCTCTCAAAATTTCTAGTGTTCCTTTTATCTTCATCTTGGTGTTTGAATGTACGAAATGAGCCCCTAGGGGGACAGTAGATATGAAATATTATTATACTTATCATATAACAAGCATGTTATATATAGTACATACATACCTTTATAAAGACATACATTTAAATAATCACTAATTTTAGGATTATGGAAAAGGATTTAAAGTAGGAAAATAACTTTCCTAAAATCAGTTCAAATTGTGGTTTTCTACAGTAGTAAATAATAAAAGAAATAAAATAAATAATCACTTTAATATTTGGTTTTGCTATAGCTCATAATTTGGCTTTGTTGGAAACTTTCTCCCTTTTTTTTTGTTAAACTACCATGCTTTACACTGATTATGAACTGTAGTTTGCAAGTAGAATTTGCTGTATAATGATTAATATCTGACTTTTGAATAAGAAATAGTTTAAAAGTTATTTGCATTTTGTCAGTTTAATTTTGGATGAGTTTCAGAGATAAATTTGGAAAGTTGCATCCTGAGAGGAACTAAAGAGATGTATCCTGAAAATGTATATTAAAATGCCTATTTAAAATAAATTATCAGAAATTTTTGGTTTACACAATTCTGTTTGAGTAACCACCAGATCTATTTGAAAATACTTAAGATGCACAGTATAGCATCAGTAGCCTCAGTAAGCCTTTGCACATCTGAAACTTATGATATGCATGGTTAAAAAGTAAAATAATTTTGGACGGTTTGATAAAAAGAGCTGTTAATTTCATCTAATAAAAATAAAATAGCAAAGGGAAGTCTGAGATTGACTTTGACCTTAATCTCAAGAGATGTTTGAAAGCACATTCAAAACAAGCTTGAACTGCATCCCAGTTCAGCTGTTTATCCAGTTTATTCCACTACTTGCACAAAGCTCCACCTGCTTGCTTGGCATCTCCTTTTCCCAGTCTTCCTCATCCTTTGACTTGCTGTCACGTGTATTTCTATGCTTAATTCCCATGCTAGCCATCTTTTCCAAAAGGCAGCCCTCATTCCCTGGTTGATTCAGCTCCCTTTGGAAGTTAAAAGTACTGTAAGTACGACGTTGTAAAGGGAGAAAACAGACAAGAGCCAAAATCCCAAAAAGCAACTCAGTGGATGCACAGAGTCCTGGCAGAAATTTATGACCTTATTCCTTAAAATACACTGCCAAAGCTATTGTCTGTGGGAAATTTTTGCAAAGAGATACATTAAGACACCACAGAAACACAGGGAGAAAAATGCCTCTGAGAGCTGAGCACTTCTGCATTCTTAAAAAACACTGCTGTAATTTCCATAAAACATTCTTTTCCCTAATATCATTCACGTATTTTTAACAAGATTTCTTCTTTCCAGTTGAACATCTTTAGGAGAAATGAAGCAATCAGAAATATCAAATTTAAAATGTGACAGCCTTGAAAATCTACCAGAATTGCATTTGGCTAAAGTTCTGAAGTGACTTCTGCTTCAGGATTTTTCAGGTGTAGGTCTCTGATCACTTAATTAGTTTGCCTCAAAAGTCATTATCACTGACATAAGCTTCTAAAGGAGGCTAGGATGGAATAAAATACCTTCTCTTTTTATCATTAATCCCCGCCTATTTCTTTGAGATATCAAGCAGTGTTTTAATTATCTAAGAGATAGAGGCATTATCTAAGAGAGAGGCATTTCAGACCATGCACAATATTTTACCCTTAGTGTTATGTCCTATGTATAGTAGATCTTAGTGAGACCATTTCTTTGCCAAGGTACTTCTAGCCAAACAGCCAGTCAAAACCATCTGCCATTTTGTTCTGGGCACAGTGATAAGTTGCATCAAGTCTCTGAGCTTTAGTAAAGAAAGATGCTAGGAGAAACCAGGGACCTCACTGGCTCGCTGTCCTTGAGAGTGAGTGATCAGAGGAAATGGGATCTATCAGGAAATTCTGGGCAACTCTAATTTCTCTGCATGACCTCACTGATTTTCAAATGGAAAATGGTGAATCTGAGCAATTTATTGCCCTGTATCTTGCTGTGAGTGGTGGCTTAGAGCCTGTTTAGGCTCTGCTCTCCTGCCCTTTTTCTGTCACTGAACTGCTTTCTTACAAGCACAATCTGTTCAAATCATGGGTGCCAAAATAATAGTTCTTCCATTCAATATCCATACAGGGTCAAATAATTCTGTATCAAACCATGTAGTTCAATTCTAAATGGCATGTAGTTCAATTCTAAATGACAGTTAAAATATTTTCTTTTGCTAAGAGTAAAAATATGATTCTCATTTAATCCCATTACCACAACTGTTTTCTGATTCTTTCATCTTTTTAGTCTTGAAAATTTATTTACTTCCATATTTAATACATATGGAAATGAAAGTTTCTGATGTAACTCTTCAAATTATTACTCCGGAGCTTAGAATTACTGTAGCTTGCTACAGTAGTAAAATGAGCAAAACAGAACCATTTATTCAGAACACAATGAAGTTGAGAAAGTCTAAAGAAATCTTACTTATTCACTAATATCATATCTTTCAGAAAAATATTATTGTTTCCTTTACAGTTTTGTACTTCCTGAAATATATATTATTTTTATTTCAGCATTTTACCTAAACAATGCAAAATGACATACAAGTGAAAATGAAAATTAAAGGTACATAAAGATGGTTAATCTACTAGATTTAAATCTATACTAGTGTGCTAGCTTTTTTCCTTAAATTACCTTTCCTTGAAAGGCGTTAAGTAGAAGTTCCTCCTGGTATGAAAACAAGTGCATTTTAATTAAATCATATATACAGATTCAGAATTGTAAATTCAGGGGTTCAGTTTTATATTCCCATTTTTAGAGTCTTGGGTGGAATTTTTTCATTATTTTCATTTTCCTCACATGAAAGTTCCATTTCTCACATGAATGTATTTACTTATTTTCCTCAAAATTTCTCTCTATTTGTTAGTAACTTTTCATGCTGAAGGCGGAAATTCTAGATATAATTTTGTTAGTGTTGTGTAGAATCAGGCTCTCTGATCTGGCACTCACTGTTAGTGAATACCTGCCTCAAAATCATCATTTCCCAGCACAGATTTGCATCCAATTTGCCCTTGGTCTCTCCCTTTATTTTTGCTTTACCAGTACTTCCATAAAAAAAGTTATGGTCCAGATTATTATTTTTAGTATGTGCTGACCTGCTTTTTTTGCCACTGTAATCTCAAGCTCCTGTTCTTGCCCATATAGTGTCACCTCATTCCTTCTTATTTTGATTTTTTTCTTTTCCTAACTCTTCCTTGTTTAGCATAATGTATACATTTGGGAAACTACATATCTGCTTTTCTACCTCAGCAACAAATCTGTTTTTTCCTCTGGATAACATGTTAACCACTGCACTGACTGTTACTGTAAATCACTGCTTGCCTTTGGACCACCAGAGTAAACCAAAATTATGACTTCACTTAAGATTAGTACATTTTTTACATAAATAGGGATAGAGTTTGGGCCTTGAGTAATTGAATTTCTGAACATGCAAAAATGTTGTCTTGTTTTTAAACTTTCTAAGGCTGCTCAGAAAGGTGAAGCAGGGTCAATTTAATTATGGTATGACTAATTTATGGAATTGTGTCACACATATGGATTCATTCTGCTGCTTGTTGGGAAACATGAAGAAAGTAATTAGCTAATGTACATATACATTTATTTTAATAACTAATGTGTTTATTTCATGCATTCACCCTGTGGTATGTGTTTTAATTCACAGTATCAAACACATTTTGAATAGGTATTTTTCCATCAGACAATATATAGTAATGATGTGGTGCACAAAGAGCTACAAATAATCTTATAGGCAGTTGTAACATGCTGTTCAAATATTAATGAAATCATATTAATTTAATTCCTAACCTTGCTCAATTAATCTTAAATGACATAATGCTAACAGTCTCACGAGGATAAAATCTACACGGTTACTGCCAGCAGAACAAATCAAGAGAGGAGTACATGCCATTTGTTTAACTGCATAACTGAAAGCTCCCTCTGGACTGAAGAGAATAAAAGTCTAATTTTCTGCCACTAAAAGACATTTTCTTTTCAGAAAGAGCTGAAGGCTCTCCTGTTCTCTATTCATCATTCCTGCAAGACTTCATTAATATCTATTTTCTGAGAAGTCACAGCTAACAGTAAAAGGCTAAGGCTGTGTGAGAAAAGGCTATGAGAAACATTGCTTAGGGAATTAACATGCATTTTTAATGAGCATGACCTTACTTCATTCTCTTGACCATCCTGTGACAGATTATTCATTTCAGTCTTATTGGAGCATGCTTTGCCCTTCCAGATCCTGCCCTCTACTTTTGTTGCTATAAATAGTTGTAAGCTCACTTTTTGAAAGCAAAGAAATCCAAGGCGGCAAAAAAAGGAGGATGATTTGTTGTTCTGATAAGTCACAAAGTAAAAAATAAAACCAGAGCCATATCATGGTTTTAGATAACAGTGGAGGAGAACAGAGGAATTCAGAACAGTTATAAGGGCAGCAGTAAGAAGATTAGTTTGTGTGCGTGACTACTGATACGCACATGAAAGGAAGGAAAGGGAAACTAATCAAAACCAACTTTAATATTTTATATCAAAGGAACTCAGATAATATGGTAGTTGGAAAAAAGGAATTTGAAAGCAGCATCTGCAGAAGAGGTGCAGCAGTTTTGCTTTTGGAAGGGTCAACCTTCTTGGCAACAGAGAGACATAAAATAACAGGAACAGAGAATCTCACTGTGGATGAAGAGCTCAGTTTGAGTGCCATTACTGTGGACAGCACACAAGAGACTGTAGGAGCTGACGAGGATGAGGAATAGATTGTTAAAATATGGGGACATGAAGAGACCATGAGAATGTCAAGTGAAGGAGCATAGAGGTAGCAGAATGGGTAATAATGGGATACTGAAGCCAACACAAGCAAAGATGGAAGTTGGAGCAGGTAATATGGAGAGAACATATTTTTCAGTTTTTTAGAGTAAATAAAATTGATGGCCTATGACAGATAAAGGAGCTAATATGGAACAAAGAAAAAGACTTGTGCTCTTTGGACCTTGCCAGAAGGATCCGTCTTATCACCAAACCATTGATAAAAGCAGGATTGCAGCAGCAACAGGATATGTAAGGTCTGTTTGACAAGGATGGAGTTAAAAATTGGTCTGAAGCAATATTCCAAGATAGCTAAAGTTCCCACTAAGGAGGGAAAACACAATATTCATTTTACTGCAGCAAGCAGTGTTTATCCTGTTCCTCTTGACAGCTTCTCTACATTTATCTTGAAATTTTGTCTCCACAGTGTTTTTTTATTCTACTTCTTTGCCCTAAAAAATCTTGATTTAGGCTATTTTCAGAGAAAGCAGAGCTCTTAGCTCTGGAAAATAGTATTTTTTTCCACTCATTAGCAATACAGACCTCTGGCAAATAACTTTTAGATTTTTCAACAGAAAACTCCTTCAAGAGGCAAGTAATTCAGGACTGCAGAAAAAGAAATGAAGGAGAAGATGCTTTTTGGTGTTGCTTAGAGTGCTTAGGTAATATTCAAATTTAGGTTTTTATCAAAATAGTCTGATGACTCTGAAACAATGGAGGCTTAAGATATGGATTCCAGAAGTAAGAATGGGACAGCTGCAAAATGAGTTAAAACATAATAAATAGAGAATGTGGATGTAGAAAAATCAAAATAATTTGGGGTTTATTTCAAGAAGTCCTTTTGAATCTCTTTCCTTTCTCTCATTTTTTTACAGTAGCTGTGTTAGCTCTGCCCCATTTTTATTACATACATATTAAAGAACGTGGTTTTGAAAGATCACTCTGCATTTCTGTTTGTGTAGTTCCATCTACTTGCTTGATTGGGGATATATTTTTGTCCTGCATGCAAAGTGTGGGTTCAGAATTAAGACAGAATTGATTTCCTCTTCAACACAGAGTTTGCTTATTTGGTTCAAATGTGGTAAATCAATACAATAGTGTTTTAGGAGAACTAAAGCAAAAAGCAGAGACATGGAGAACCACATAAATAGTACATTAGGAGGGTTAGAAGCTGACAGAAAAATCCTCTCAAATTAGTTGTGTAGGAGTGTTATTTTTAGTCCACTCTAGGAAAGTTATTTTGGTTTTATTAGATACTAACTCTGGAAGAAATATTTTCATAAGGGAAGCTTGAAGAAAAACCACTCTGGAACAGGTGCCTGTAGATTGCAAAGCCATTATCAAGAGCCATGACTATGAGAAATGGTCCAAGAATCACAAGTGAAGAAAAAAGAAGACAGGAGCTGTTTAAAGAAGATTTAAATGACTTTGTGAGGATGTGAAGGAGGAAGTCCACTGCAAGCATACAAAACAAGTGTTGCAATTCTTATTTCTACTCATCCCTCCTTCTTTCCTGAGTTGAGATAATTACACATCAAGTTGTCTGATGAGAAAAAAGGGAGAATGATTAAAGTTCAGAGTTTGAATCGACACTTGAAAATACTCAATGGGCTGTCTAGCAACCCACACTTTCTGCTTACCACAATATAACATATAACACGTGATACCTCTCACTGATTTCAGGAAACTTTGTATCAGATTTCTGCATGTAAGAGGGTACTTGAGTCTCACTGGTATATGGTTAGACATCTGTGAAATAATCACAGGAAATTATAGGGTATGGAGGTGATAACTTTTAGCACCTTTTTTTTGGAACACTGAAAACAGGGTGGAAGTGTAGCTATTTTAACGCTCTCATGAACTGAGTTAGAACATCGCTATCTGGAGGCTCAGAATAAAACGATGATTTGCAGTGTGCTCCTACGTGCTCCACTGACAGTGGTTTCCTTTAAGCACAGTGTACTTTAATTATTAATAAGAATTAAAAGTCAGGAATGCAAATTTTGTGTGATTTAGTTCATTCATACAAACTTCAGTGCACTTTAGCTGCAACAATATTTGAACACAGGCAGCAAGACTTAGACAAATCCTGGGCAAATGTTTTACTTGGAAATTAATGACTACAAATACAAGGCTGGATTTATCAGAAGAAGACACATATTGTGCAATTTTTTTAAAAAAATTACATAGTAGAAAATAATCTTTTGTCATTATATTTAGGCACAATGGCCAATGGCCAAATTTTGATCTTTCTAGAAAACAGATGCATGTGATGAAACTTGACAGTTCAAATCAGTGTGCATTTAAGTATTAAAAATGGCATTTTTACAATATGCACTTTGTTCTGTTTTTCTCATGGACTTCTCTTACTGTCTCCTGTTTAGGTAACTATGAGGAGAATGTGATCTCCTTGTTATAAAATGTCAGCCTCTCATTAAATTCTAGCGTCCACCTTTTCTCTCATGAAAAATACATAGCTCTCTGGCTTTTTACCCACTCATTTATTTATGTTGTGGGGAAGCTCATACTCCCCAGGCCATAACAACTCACTCTGATTCTCCACTGGGCATGTTTCCAGAGATTCAGGTTCAGGTTTTCTTGATGTTGCTGTTTTGCTTTATTTTGTTTTTTTAAAGCAATGAACCTCAAGGAGAGAGGTTAAAGGGAAGCACAAAGGCAATCTGCTTGCCTTCCCTTTCATCTTCTCTTTCCATTCTTCTGTGGCCAGCTTTCACTCCTAAATATCTATCCAGTGACTCCTCAGCTTTTCTCTGAGAACATTGGATACTCAAGAACTGTACTTGTATGCTCTGCTCTGAGTTTTATTGCACTCAGGCTCCTGACATGTATTTCTAAGTGTACTTAAGACATAGTGCTGCTCTTGGTTACTGACCTTCATTTCTTACATGGATTACAGAAAAATAAAACTGAATGAAGCCTTAGTGGAATATGAGCTATAATATGCTGTTACTCTTTTGCTTTTCTCTTGTTCTTTTTAAAAGAAAGAATTTGAAGTGTGATGTACAGATTCATGTGGCATTTTTGTGGCCATAAATGCCTTGTTCCACTGATTTCAATGGATCATTTCAACTTCAAAACATCTTCCTGGCCACTTTTTATCTCTGTTCTGTGTACTTCTGAGGTTTCTGCTTGGCTGTATAAGAAATGCTAGCATTCAATTAGAAGCTACTCCATGTCTATCAGAAGCAACTGAATGTTGCCTCTGGCTGTCAGGGTATCATAGATACAGTTATCTGTGTTTTTGTGAGATCAGTCCAAGTTGCTGGCTTTCTAAGCCACTGCAAGTAACTCTGCAAGTGGGATAGTTAATGAAAATACCAATTATTGTTTCCTGTCTTTCAGGAGTACATGGCAGACCAATCTCTACTCATTCTGCATTTGTATGAGTCCTTCTATTGTGTGCCAGGCAATACTTTTCCTGCCCTTGGCACAGAGAGAGAAATGCCCATAATACCACATAGTAGCAGAGTAAAGCCATGCCAAAAGGAGAGAGTGGACTTAATTCTCATTTGTATTCCATTTCTGTATTTCTGCCACCATTGACAGAGCAGCCTTTGATTTAGACTAGTTTAAGCAAGATTAAAACCAAGTCTTCTATATCAAATGTTGGCTTTATGGGTCTTTTTATTATTTCTACAGAAATGAAAACATACAATTGTATTGGTTAGATATAAAGCACGTTGTTTAGCTCAGATTAGGGTGTATATCATTAGCACTCCAATGTAATTTTTTTTTGTTGTAGCCAGATATTAATTTTCTTTATTAAAACTCCACTTGCCTTATATTCTCTGAAACTGAAGTACAGATAGCATGTATTTTAGCTTGTATTAGATTAAACTGACATTATGTCAATCAAAAAAATTAAATACACAAGTTACTTATTTCATACACAATCATCTGGTACATGTTACTGAATTTATCAAGTCCTATTTCTATCTAAATAGTGTATTTTACTGTATCCTGTATAAAAATGTAAGAGATGTATTTTCTAAAACTATTCATAAATCTGCAACCTTGTGAAGAATAAATCTAATTTTTTTATGGAACTTGGGCAATTTTGAGCTTTCTAACATTTGCTATTAGCAACTGCAAGAAATTCTAAATGAGTGAAGGAATAAAGTAGGGTCGATTTGAAAAGATGAGAAGTAAAGAGGCTGATATAAAAGGTCTTTTATCTAGTGTAATGAAGCGCTTGTGAAACAAATTGAGCTTTTTAGTCACCATATGGCACTTTTAGAGCTCTATTATTGCCCCTATATCCTAGACCTGTGCTCTAACCAACCAAATTTCCCCTCACATTGTGCCTTATTTACTTCGTTATCTGCCATTCACATTTTCCATTTGACCACTGATTCCAGTTGGAAGGAAAAAAATGATTCAACTCATAAGAACAAATGAGGATGTTAGTGGAGACAAGAGCAGTGAAACTAAGCAGCTGTCTCCTACTTCTTTTTTACTGACAAAAAAAAAATCCAAACTGCTATTATCAAGTAGGTGAAACTGTTAGTGAAGTCTACTACCTTGCAGAGATATACAATATTCTAAACAGTACTAAAGAATGGATCTAAACATAAAAAAGGATTAAAAATATTCATAACAGAAATCATGATGTAAGTACACTATAAAACATATAATTAGACATGAGGGACAAATAATGCCTGACCTGGGTAACTCTAAAGTAAATGTGACTTCTTCCTTCAACTTGAAAATAGACTCTCAATCCAATCTACAAAGACATGACTTATGAAAGCATTTTCATTATCTGAATATCTGTTGCAAAACGAACAGTCTTTTATTTCTAAGGAAAAAATTCACACTCATTCCAACTCAAGATGAAAGAGCAGGAGAAGAAACTGTAGTTTTGATCCACATTGTAATAAATACATAGAGAGAGGAGAAAATACCTGCAGGTCAAAGATGGTTTGAAATTTTAGGTCATTTAATTTGTAAGGAATGTTCTATCACTGCTTGGACAGTGAGGAGTGGGAGCCTCACCCATCATGATTCAGGACTTTCTAAGGGTAAAGTGCATCCCCAGGCACAGTGACACTAACCTGCTTTCAGAGTGGGAAAGCTGATTTTGCAAGACATTCTGATTTAGCATCAGATCAGTTGTCTCATTCTTGATGTAAATACTTGTCCTGGCATGCTTTGCTATTTATGATTTTAAAGCTTTCATTCTTCACCTTTTCAAAAGTTGGATGTTTATACTACCACTTTTAGAGCCTGCTTACCCAAACAGTATCAGCAGAGTAGCTGAGAGAGGAGCAGATTGTAATGCCACTGGAAAATATGAGATACCAAAGGAGATTCAGGGTGAGGAGTTGACTTTGTCGGTGATTGAACTGCCCATGTCATTTCAGTCTCCATTGCTAAAGGCTCAGTGTGCTGAAAAGACAAACATTTTTCCTTTTTTTTTTGGTAAAAGTGAAAATAACCAAAGTTTTTTAGTCACCTCACTTGTTCCCATGTCCGATAAGAGATAGAGAAACAGTTAACAAAGAAAGGGAAGAAAGCTTGTTCCTCATGTGGGAACTATTTTTATTAGCAAACTGAGAAGCAGTAATCTGATGGAAGTTAGAGTGTGGATGAAATTCTGGCCCCAGTGCAATGAATCACAGAACTTTCACAGGTTTAAATAAAGAAGGGAAAAATTTTCATTTTTGTACCGTTTTTTCCATATGCCTTTTAAAAAATCAAAAATGCTGAGAGTTTAAATGATATGTGTAGTTTAGATTAGGCAATAACAGCAGCTAATGAAAAGGAAATAACACATCAGATTCTGATAAATTTTCAGGTACTATTTTCTTACATCAGCAACAATAGCATAATAATAATGAAAGAGAGAAAAGCTCTTCACTCAGTACATCTGTCTGCTGCCAGGAGCATGGTAATCATTGTAGAATATTATATTCTACTCACTTTCATTCTAATTCTGCACTCTCACAGAGTTTCTTGTGCTGTTCCTATACCCCAAAGTTCTCGCTTTCCCTTTTGTGCATGTTCCTTGGCTGTCAGTCTTCCTGCGGTGGCCAACTTCACTGAGGCCACACGAAGTCTGAAAGCAAGCTTTGGCACCATATTGACTATAGAAGCCTCTCAGCAGTGCAGGAAATGCTTATTGCAAGGATTTTAGACTCTATAAAATACCCACAAATCCTCTTAGATGTATAAATAATTATTTACTCAAGTTACTCTCCATGTCTAAGTATTTGAAGGCATCTGCCAAAAGCTCTGGATAAAGATGAGTTTTCAGTCTGAATCAATTTTGAAATGCAACAGTGAAAGATAATTTGGGAAGGTGCCCTGAGATGTCCTCAGGCAGTTTGACCTTCTGTATACCCAAACATGAAGCTTGAAGACTTTGTTCTGGATTTCCATGGTGAAGTTCGCATGTAAAATACCGTATTGTTTATTTCTGTTGCGGTGTAGCTGTGGAGACTGAAAATACAAAAACAGGCTTTATTAAGGGAAAATAGCTCCAGTCTTTAAAGACTGAGACTAATTCCTCTATACAAACACAGTATTTAGTGGTATTCTGAAAAGCTAGTCACTAATTCTGCAAACACCGTATGAGATAATCCTTAGAAAAAAAGCCACCATCAATGAGAAAAGAGAGTGTTAAAACCACAGTTCATTGGAAGCCTGGGAATTTCAAAGGAAAGTCTAGATATGCCTAGTTTTGTTTCAAAGCTTTAGCAACATTCAGCTATTTCCTGTGTAAAAACTGTTATTTTTACATCCTTCTCTACTGATTGTGAATCATCCTTAGATCATCTTTCAGTGAGTGAGGAGAATAAAAACCAGGAAAATAAGAGAAGAACACAGGGCATGAACGATGGGAGAATTCCTGCTGCATGGCTGGCTAATTCTGTTATTCTGAATTGTGATTGGGAGTTTCTAAATGCAGAGGCAGTAGACAGTGCATCTGCATGTTAGCATTTGTGCAGTAATTTGCCCTAAAAATGCAGTATTGATTTCTTAGAAGAACACAGCATACAGCTTCAGAAATTTGAAGAGATCTTTGACTTTTTTTTATTTCTATCCCTTGCAAAGGATTCCATAACTTGAAATGTGAATTTATTACAGCATAGTTCTGCTCGTCTCTTACCCTTTAATTTGACCTTTCTAGATGTATTCTAATAATTTTATGTCCCATAAAGTTAATTAAGAATTGAACGTTTCCACCTGCTAATGTAGTAAAGTGTGGTTGTTCTTTTGCTAGAGCATATTAATAATGTCACTAATTGCGACAGTAATTGTCATGACACAGGATTCCTCATTTTGCTCTGAGTGAGTTTTACCTGTGGGAGAAATAGCTATGACCTGACATGGGAGACATAAACTCTTGTAATGAGAGAATGTACTATTAATCACTCCTGTAAGGCCAAAGAGGCCCACAGCAGAAACAATTAGGTGTGGACTGGAGAGGTTCTGCAGGGTTGTCATACTTTTATGCTGTAACCAGGATCTTAGATAAAATCATACAGTTTCTCTGGCTTGTATTGCCTGCATGGCACATCTTTATTTCCTCATTTTTCCTATGGAGGAGTAGAGCATTGCAGTGATTCGAATCCCTGCACTGCATGGATTTTACTCCATGGAGCCAGGGGTAGGTGCAGGGTATGGAGGAATGTCAGATCAGTCTCCAGAAAGCCCCAGAAACACTATGAAGAGCCTTTAGATATGACTGACGTTCAGACCAACTTTTCAGGACAGCGTGAACCTCAAGAGAATGGAATTTCTAGAGACTATCTGAGAGAGGCACATGTTTTCAAAGCCTTGGGTGATTGGATGCCACATCAATAAGATTTTTACCCCTTCATTTGGTTTTACTCATGTGATAAGTGAAATATAGAAGACACAGTGGACTCAGTGGGTTGATTTAGCAGATCTGGGAGAAGAAACCTATTTTCTTCTATGTCAGATCAGCTTCTTATTCACTATATCACAGTAGTTCTCAGAAACACCACTTGAACTGGTCATAAGATTAGATTGTCCTCTGCTTCGCCTTAGAAAAATTTAGTGTGAAGTACTATCACAAGATTTTTATAGGCAAGAAACAGAGGTAAAAATGCATTAGAGATTTGACTTGCACTTGGGAGTTTTGTCTGTCTTGCTTATATTATATGTCCCATGTGACATGGGATTGGGATTTAGTTTTATTTTTCCAGTACCTAAGTCTTTTTTGATATAACTTTAAAACCATATGTCACCTTGGACTTTAATCACAAAAGCTCTAAAATATATCCAAGTTATTTGACAAAACCTTTTAACACACTATGCGTTTAAAAACAGAGAATAAACAAAAGTGGTTCACTGACGAAAACCTGTAAGCTGATAGGTCTTGGTCCTTGCTCTTGTTTTGTACGACACTGGGAAAGAGAAACATAGTTTTGAACTTATGCTTCCATAATTATGAAATGAAAATATCAGAATACACATTTGTACCTCATATGAGGATTCATTAGAAATATTTGAAAAGTGTATAGAAAGGTTGAAAAACTTCTGTCTGCAGCAAAATGGGGTCAATAATTTGTCATATTCTTTCAGTAGTGAAACATTAGAGATAATGAGTAGTGTGGTCTTTGCCTATAAGTCTTGCACAAAGTGTTAAAATCAATATTTACTAATCTTTCATATATATGCCTTTCTTTCCTCAGCCAGGTTTCATCAGCAGCATTGGGAAAATCAAAAGAATGTCTTCTTATGTTAGAAGTGCATTATTCCTGGCTACAATTGCATTGCTTTAACATGCTGTTAACCTTCTTCCTGAATTCAGTGCTCTCAAGCATTCTCTTGATGTTCATAACTGCTGCTGCCTACTATCTTCATCAATCTCTTCATGAATGTTCCAAAGGATTTTTTTTTTCTGAGGATCCAGGCAGTTCAAAGCCCATCAGCGTGTTAAAAGTCTGATTAAACTTTCAGTATATCTGACAGGCCTGGCTGTGAGGATTTCAGATTAACCATCTGGAATCATTTGATCATAAACAGTATTAAAATAATGTTTCAATAAACCCATATTTGAATGCTACCATGTTTATAATCCAATAAATGCTATCTTGGTATCAGCTTTTATTCACTGAATAAATTATTTCTCTCTGAGCTACCTCAGTTGCAATACCCAGTTAGGATTTTTTAGAGGTTTTGCAGATTTATCTGAGCAGATTTAAATATCCACTCTACAACAGTGTGCTGTATCTTCATTGAGCAGTTGTTTTTAAACAATTTTAAAACAGTTCAAACAGTCACTGTTTGAAATCTCCTACCAAGTTTTTTAAAAATGGAGTAGTTTTTTCGGAGTCATGCCAAAACAGTTTCTATTTATTCACTTATTCTTCTTTCAATGAAACAACCACTGGGGCAGTTCAGCCAGACCCAGCTGAGATCAGTTGTCCTCCTCTAAGGACCTCAGCAGTCTCAGGTGTGCCCCTCCCAAGGGTGGTCAACCAGATCTACTGCTAGAATGTGGAACTGTTTCCATAAGTGATTTGCTTTGAATTTAACAGCTTTGACTGCAGTGTGCTATTGATATATAAATCCTAAAGCCTAGGTTTCCCTTTTTTCTTGATCGAGACTTTCTATTCTGACTTCAAGTTAACTTCATGAGGACATAAAATAACCAGGCAGCATGACGGAGTGTGTCCTTGAAACCTGTGTCTGGAGACACTAACCATAACATCCAAAGCATGCAATTTATTTGCAATATAAATAAATAGCTTGCTGGAAGACCTTCCTTTGAAGGGGAAAACAAGCAGGGCAACAGCATTAGAAAGAATGGTTAGCCTGAAGTTCTTGCTGAACTGCAGATTGGTATAGGCCTTAGTGGAGTCATAGANTTTTGTACTGAGGGCTCCACACCTGGACACAGTACTCCAGATGTGGCCTCACAAGAGCCGAGTAGAGTGGGACAATCACCTCCCTATCCCTGCTGACCACCCCTCGCCTGATGGAGCCCAGGATCCCATTTGCTTTCTGAGCTGCGAGAGCGCACTGCTGGCTCATGTTAAGTCTCTCGTCCATCAGGACCACCAGGTCCTTCTCTGCTGAGCTGCTCTCAAGGACCACTCCTCCCAGCAGTCCAGCCTCTTCTGCCAGAGCAGGGTCCCGTAGAGGCTGTTGATCTTGCACAGCAGTGGATGCATGTGGGTTCTGAATGTCTCCAGAGATGGAGACCCTTACCACCTCTCTGGGCAGCCTGTTCCAGTGCTTTGTCACTCTCTAAGTAAAGAAGCTTCTCCATCTGCTTCGATGGAACTTCCTATGTTCGAGTCTGTGCCCATTACCACTGAAAAAATAGTAGCCCCATGTTCCTGATATCTACACTTTAACTGTAAGCATTCATCAGATCCCCCCCCAGCCTCCTTTTTTCACACACTGAAAAAAACCCAAGTCCCTTAGCCTTTCCTCATTAGAGAGATATTCTAGTTCCTTAATCATCTTTGTAACCCTTTACTGTATCCTCTCCAGCATTTCCAGCACTTGGGTGCTGCTCAGCTGACAAAAAGGGGCCTCATGGACCAGTCATCTCCAAAAGAAGAAAACTGGTGTCTGGCATGTGGGAGAAATACTCCTGCTTCTAATACACAGTGCAGTTTCAGCCTACATTAGACTGGTGCATATCACATCTAACACAAACATTTACTAAGGGATTACTTAGTAGTACTGACATATCCCTTACTGTTTCTATTCTCATGCTGACCTCCTTAAGAGAGAATCTACACCTTCTGCATATTTCATTTAAAGCAAAACAACTGAAAAATCATTTTGCCTCTGGCTGCTATGCACAATATGGGAGAATGGCATCCCAACACTCACTTCAGTTTCAGGACTTTTTGAATGGAGAGACTTTTTGCTATTTCCTCGGTAGCAGAATAAAATACATGAGGCAGGATAATAGTTATCAGACCAGCTTCCTGATCTGGAATTAGGCACCTGGAGATTTGATTATTCTTATCAAATATAACTACTGCTCTGATTTTACCATTTTTGTAGATGGCTGGGGGAGAGCCTCATAAATGTCAGCAGAGAGATGAGATCAAAGTTCAGACTGGCCAGACAGAAGAGGGACAGATTTAGGAAAACTTCCTGGTGAAATCACGGGAACAGAAGCAACCCATGGAGAGAGGGTCATATTATCTAAGCTATAAATGAGAATCACTGCTCAACTCTTTTTTATCATAAACTGAATAAAATTTTTAAATTAATTAAATGAGAACTGTTAATTAGAAAGACTGAGAAAGCTGGCATGGTCAGAGTCTGCAGAAGAGATTGTATAAATGTCCATAAAAGGTGGTAAAGATTGCTTCATCTCGTCTCTGTGCAGAAAGCAAGGCCTGATGATCTTGGAATATCATGGAACTTTTTTTCAAATGTTCAGTGATGTCCTAATAAACAAATACTACACACACTCATGTAAGCATTGCAAGCAGTGGAATTTTCATTGCAAACATATGAAATGCTGAGTCACATTAATAAGCACTGAAGATTAGAAAAAGAATAAACTGAGATTTTGTTTCTATGGTCATATATCCAGGCCAGTTGTAATTCTCAGCAGCTATGTAAGCACTAAATTAATGACGTAGGCTACCTTGTCATGGGCAAAAGATACAAAGAGGGCAATAAGTACAAAGAGGGCAATAAGTCAATGTCTAATAGCTTTTTTTCCCCTTAGATACTTCATAAATATCTATTTCTAGGGCTTTCCAGATTCCTGGTATTATGAAACATGGTTTCACATATATGCGTTTCCATGAAATGCATAACCTGTGCTAACAAGCTAAAAGCAAAGTGTGTGTATGGTGTGTGATAAGAAGAGGAAAGATTAAAGGAATTCCTTATGGGCTACAGGTTAGATAAGATGGGTGTTAGTGATAACCTATATGCCTCTATGAACTAATGATGGGAGAATTGGTATCAGCTGTGGAAAGGTTCTAAGCAAAGAGAATGATTCCTTGTACATGTCAAAGTTGTTTCCTTGGAGATGTCTTTCAAAAAAGGCACTGAACGTTACCTTTGTGGGAAGGTAATAAGAGAATTAGGCAAGGGTGATTCATGTACTTTACTCCAGAATTAGTGCAGGAGAGGAGGGTAGAAAGAAATGTCAGCAGGATAAGGGGAGTTGTATGACAATACCTGGCAGTGTGGGCTCCACACTAGAAGCAGAGATGATAGGTACTGTCAGTGTTCATTTTTACACCTGAAATTGAACACGCAGTGGATAACTTGTCTTTCAATACTTCATGTCAGGTCAAAGTAGAGTCTTTAAACACAATCATAAGGCAGTCCCCTCCTTTGATACTTTTTCTTTTCTTTCTGTTGCTATAAATTCTCTCTTTTCCTTGTCATGAAGTTCCCTCTCCCTGGTCATGGAGAAAAAGAAGGACAAAAAAAAAATCCTATGTAAGGAAGCTGCGTTGCTTGCTTAGGGAGGGGAGATGTACAAGTATTTATATAAATAATTTAATGTCTCTCTCATTTTGAGCAGCAGATAGTAGAAGGGTGAGAGAAAAGAGAAAATTCAGGAAGATAAAAAGGCCATTAGAATGGAGGTAATGCAATCTTGCTCACAAATCAAAACTTCAACCCTTTCTTACAATCATACTAATATCACACTGTGCTGATTGAATATGGTCTCCTCTCATTCAATAGATATGCTGTTAGCTTCTCTCACAACTCTTAGAGAGTATGAATTCTTCCAGGGTTCATATCATAATACCAGCACTGCTTCAACTTGACACAGGCTTCTCTGCTTAACTGTGTTGCTGCCCTTCATGCCTGCTATTTCATCCTGCCTATGGACCTGCTAGTTGACCCTGTTAAGTGACTTTTAATCACCCAGAGGGTCTTGTACTTGCCCTCTGGTCAGTGAGGACTGGCACCAGCAACCATAACAAGAGCTGACCCAGAAATATCTACACACCCAACATGTCAGAGCAGCAAGGGATGACATCCAGCCGCACTGCCACGTTTCATCAGGGGTGACAATGGGTTGGAGTGATCTCATAGTACCAGTGGCACACACAGGCAGCTGGCAAACCAGGAACCCATGAGAAGGCATAGTCATTGTATGTTACTTCTTCTGTGGAGGAAACATCTAGGCTAATTAACAAGAAAGGCAAATGCAAACCAGCAGTTTGAAAGAAGTGTGGTGATGCTCATGAAGATGACATCCTGTTCCCAGACACAAAAATGAGTTATGAAAGAAGAAAATGTCAATGAAAATGAAACCTAATTAACCCACAAGAAATAGGTTCAGGGACATCCTAACCCCACAAGAAATATTCCTTTTTACTCCCTGAGAAAGCCAAGTGCTCCAGCACTTGGCCTTAGTAATCCTTTTCTCTATTACAGTTATGTTTGTATAACTAGAGAATGGGGCTTAAAACACAAGGTTGAATGACTCATTTCTATTTGACAGTTATTTATAATTACAGAATGTAAAAAATGTATAAATGTACAAAAATTTGTGCAAGCAGCTGACTGCCTAAAATGAATTTGTGTGGAAGATTATCTGAATTAGTTTCTGTAACAAAGTCGTAATAATCACACTCTATTCAGATAATCACAGAATAAGGTTAATGAATGAATGTGGGAAGTTGTTCCCTCCAAATATTCTCTCCAATTTAGCAGATTCAGGCTGTGATTGCACAAGCACACATGTTAATTGTGAGAAAGAACCAGAAAATTCTCTCTTGTAGCTGAGTACTGTTGTCCTTGCTCTTTGTGGTATGTTTCCTAACAAAAAAGCCGAGATGAATTTCTACAGCATCTCCACATTCCTTTGATGCTTTGTATTGTCTGATCTGAAAATCTTCAGCATTGCTTTGAGCATGTCTGCTCAGCTGAAACTCTGTTAATGACGGTAGGGTTTTTTACTGCTTAGTGAGACTGATGCTTTCTTTGAAGGCTCCTTGCTCATTTAAATCTTTGCCTGGTAGCTAAAAAGCAGTAGTACACGCCTGAGTGACAGGCACTGGTGTTCTGTCTTCTTTGTCCCGCGTGTCTCTTTTTTACTGCTGTAAATCATAATTCACAGACGAGACACTACTAAAACCTAAGTGAATGGATGTTCTGAGAAATTCAAAATGCCAATTAGTAAATGGCAGTCAGATACAAAATGGTTCTGCTTATTCAGGATTTTAACTTCTAAAGCAAATGGGTCTCCATGTGTAAACCACTGGCTTTTTTTGCCACTGAATTATCCTGAAGAATCCCTGTAAAGTCTCTGATTACTGCTGACCGTGACTTGTGCTTTTATGACAGTGGCCCAATGTCAGGCAAACAAAATAGCAAAAACAATGAGCCAGTCTTTCTTAAACAGACTATGTATTTTCAGGTAAAAATCACTGGCTGAAACCTAATCACACTGTCCAAGCAACTGCTTGCCACAGAAAAGGAGAGAGGAAATGGTGTGTGTGTGGGAAACTGTCCTATGTTGTCATGGTACATAAAAAACGTCTGATCACTGCTATGTGGAGGGTGCTTCCTTCAGGCTTACCTTATTTTACTCATTGGCACAGGAAAATGGTGTTTCTGTTTCTAACCACTTGTACTGTGCTCACTTGTGTGGACAAGCACAAACAGGATTACTCAGACAATAAATTTACCTCAAAGAGTTTGATTGGGAGGTGCTTAGCACCTTCTGAACATCTTCAGCCTTTTTGTCAGAATAAGACAGATGAGAAAAAAGTTAACAAAGACACTACAAAGGAAAAAAAGAATGATAAAGTCAGTGCAATTTGCCCTAGATTTTACAGAATGCATCACCTGAGCAGCAAAGAGCAATTCTTCTGAGGGTTTGCATCCTTTTTTCTCTTGAAAAAAGAGAAAATAGCAATTAATCCTAATATGAGCAGCTATGAAACAGTCCAGAGTCAATTACTGTCTCCATAAACACATAGAAGAACAAAGTTAAGAGAATTGGGGTATTTCAAAACTGGTACTTAATTAGTAACGCTCTTTCACTTGAGTTCAGACACACTAACTGTAGCTAACATTTAACCCAGAAATGTCAGGCTGGATTAGGCATGCACGATAGTTTAGCTACTGATATGGAAAGGTGCTTAATGCTAACTGTGAAGGATGGATCAAAAAGTGCACAAGATATAAAGCATCTGTGCTTTCATATAGGAGGTAAATGTACTGCTCAAAGTCAGCTTATATGTCTTCTCTGAAGAGAACACCTAATGTTAGAAGCAGAGTATGTAATCTCTCTCTTATCACTCTTCATGTATTTTTCTGTTTTCTGCCTTCTCTGTCAGTCCTTGCTCACCTTGCTTCTTCATATGTCATCAGCAAAAGCATAAGAATAAAAGATACTGCCTTTCAATCACTCCTGGAGGAGCTGCTCTGAGTGAAAGGTTTGTTTGGCCTTTGCATCTCAGTTATGGGGACAGCACAAGCAGCTCTCAGGGGTGGAGCCTCTGGATCATCAGAAAAGGAAACAGCATATTTAAGACAAATTACTGAAACAAGATTCCACCGGATTTCTGGACAGTCAGAGAGCAGAAATACTCAATGTTAGTAGATTCCATTTCATCTCTTACTCCTAGCAGACTTCAAACTCTTGTTCTATGACAAGGATAATTTCTTCATTTCTGACTGGTAGAGTGGAATATTTTATTTTGTTCTCACTCTCAGAGAGTATGATATCCACACTATGCAAATATCAAAAAAAGCCCTGATTTGAGGTTTATCAGAAACCTGAGTTAATGACTTGCACCACTCTTTAGAGTGGAAAATACATGACATGACTGATCATCAACAGGGAGAAGTGCTAAAACAGGAACATAAATGGCTTTGCCTTCAGTTCAGAGTAACTAACAAATGAAACAGTCTTAAAGTTGATAGGCAAGAGAAAAGTAGAAAGGGAGCACATTTTTGCTTTACAAAGAGAGTAGGTTGCAGTCTGTTTTAGGACTAAAGGTGAAACATGAAAGAGGTAAGATGAGGGAAGCCTGGAAATTGCTCTTAGCTGAAAGATGATGTTAAATATGAACTGGGCATAGAGTCGTTTGTACAATTGTATCAGAAATCAAGTGAGTTAACTATTTCAGTAATAGGGTGGCTTTGCAGACCATAAGGCAGTTGGCACTCTTAGAGCTCTTGCACCTGTAAAAATGCAACCAAATAAAGTCTAATTTAATTCTCCTATTTTGTTTTATTTTATTTTTCCTATTTGTCTCAATTCCTTTCCACTAGGATTATTGCCCAGTCTGAGCATCTCATTTAAAAACTACTAATCCATAGAGCCCAGCAGATGTTGCCTCAGGTCAAATTGTCTCAGCTTCTGCCTTACATCCTCTCCAATCCAAACATATGCTATGCATGTTGGCTTTGAGAATTATGTAGTCATTGACCAACTCCTCCTGAATTACACCCCAAAAATACTGTCTTTGCGTAACTGTCTACAGAATACACGTGCAATGCAGAGCCGTGCCATTAGATGTATTAAGCAGTAACCAAAACATTAGGTTTTACTTTGAACTAACATGATGCACATTATAAAATCTCCACATGCTGGAAGAAAGAGTAAATCCTCTGTGGTTCACTCATAAATATTTATAGGATTATTCAGTCCATTGTGTAGTGAATAACCAAATGCATTCTGATGTAAACCAGACCAGCTCTTGTGTTTATAGAGTCTATCTGACAGAAGACAATTACAAAACACGTTTTTCTTTTTTAGATTTCTACTAGAGCTCCTTGAAGCACCAAGAATTTGAGCTTAGTAATATAGAATTGTTATTATCCAGGGACCTGGCATCTTACAGATTAGAAGTGCATGTATTTTTCAAGGACAAAACTATATTCTGTACTGGTTATATTCACATAAATGCATTCTGTAAGTACAAATCAATACATTACATACATACCTCTTATATTTTCATTCCTGGTAGAACAAATACACAAAAACAACTTAACTCTACAGAGTTGAGAAAAGAATACTGCATTTACTTTTTTTTTTTTTTTACTGTATTTTATGTTCAAAATTAACATGGCTTAGGATGTGAATTTTAATTTAGCATATTCATGATTGGGACAATTGGCAAGATCTGATGTTTCTGACAGGTGTAAAAAATCAGGCTCAACCCTAAATGTATCTTGTCTTTTTGCATTTATACTGGTTGTTTCCTACTATTCAGTTTATTTGCTGTTGAAATTTCTCTTTTATCAGAATATCATAATCTAAGCCAGAGACTGAAATGCTGATTTCAGTGACAAATTAGAAACTGAAAAATAAGAGATTAAAGGAATCAGAAAGTGAGAAAGTGAGTCTGTGCTGTGCAGATGCACTTTCATTCTCAAGAACCTCCATTTCCCCAGATGAAATGAATTCTGACCATAAAAAGGGTTTTCATTCAGCACAGAAATGTGCAAAACTCTTCAAGGCAAACTCTTTGCATATGCTTAAAGGCACAGAAGATGTTCTCTGTAAAGCATTACTTTTATCTTAATTGTTTTGAATATGTTGGATCATAAGAATGGATGCACTCCAAGTGCCACTTCAAAGCTGTAGGGATAATCCCACATCCCACTTGCTTTGTCTGCATTTCTAATTTTTCTCAAGCAAAAGAATAATCAAAGCTCATAATTTGTTCTCAGAAAAACTTCCATACAACCTTCCTCAAAATTCCAGCTCTTCTGCATCAGGGTACGTTACAGAGTTCCTAACTCATTTCAGGATTTTTCTATTTACTTCGTGTGTTTACCTTACTTTACATGATAGAGTGCTCCAATTTCTCACTGGATGGAAGCCATCAATCTCCACCATGCTAGAAAAATTCTTCCTCATCAGATCAGGGGCCCCTAATCTGTGGAGCAGGTGTTGTGTTGAAGCAGGGGCAGCAAGAGGGATATAATTGTTTCTGATGCATGTGACAGTCATTGTCACTTAGCCTGCAATTCAGGTGTCAAAAAAAAGCAAGGTCAGACTCTGAATCACAGGACATTTTTGCCTGTCCCTGAGCCTGAAAAATGGGGCTGAGACCAGGCAGTCTGTCCCCATTTTCCTTATCTCCTGGCTGCAGGCTCCATGGGCTGATGTGGTGCCCAGAGTGGCTTGCTCAAAGCAGGAGAGAAATGGTTGCAATTGTAAAATTCCTTCATTCACTATGAAAACTTTCCCAGGTGACAGGGAGCGGAGAAGTCTGGTGCCTCTTTGTCTGCCAGTTCTCTCCATTGCCTCTTTGAAGTCTTTGAATCTCTGTTCAGGTGGTAAAGGAGACCCCAAAAGATATATTCCCCACGTTGACATCCACCACTGAAAGACTTTTCCCCTCAGAAAGAGGTTGAGAATATTAATATGAAAGTGAAACAGTTGGTTTGGAAGGGTTTATAGATCAAGTGCTTTTCAATGTCATTCCTGTTCAAAGCATTTCAAACACAAAAATAAATGCAAGTTAGGAGAACTTTAAGAGAAGAAAGCCTTTTTCTGGATGACATTTTTCCCTCAGGGTGCCTTGATATGCAGTGGCTGATAGTCAGAAAGAAATACACCATGGTGATACTCCTTTGGTCTTTCATGAAATCAGGCAACTTACATAGCAAAAGTGTGGATGCATTCCTTCTTACCAGGGGGAATACAGCTTTCATCTCCTCTGTAAAACCCTATAATGAAATGAGTGTCAAGAAACACACTATTTATTGTAATGACTGTCCTAGGTTCAATAATGCTACTGGAAATATGTGGAAGTCCTGGAAACTGCAAGGTCTAGGCAATCTTCTCCTTATTCATTGTTTCCTATATAAATTCTTTATCAATGAGTACCTAGGGGCTTATTTTTCATTTGCATCAGCTTTACAACTGTATATTTCAATTTATTTCACCAGAAGTACTTTTGGTGAAAAAAGTAGTGTATTTTAGTGGTGTCAGTTGATAAAATTTTAATAAAAATGAATCACACCCCTATGAAAAAGAAAAACCCTTAATCAGCTATTTTCAAGCAGCTCCTCTAGCCTTAAACTAACAGACCAAAGGAGAGAACACTAGTAGCTATCAAATATTCTTGTATTGAAGGTATGAAAATCTGACAACATAACATCATGAAAAAACAAATGCCTTTGAGATTTCCACATTATTTATGCTTTTCTTCTATAGACCTCCTATGGAGTCCCATCTCCACTGCATTTTGTTCCCAGACAAAATCCACAAAACAGCAGAGCAAGAGGAATTTCTAAAAGGTTTAAGACCAAAAGCAAACACCCAGCACTTTCAGCCACTCCATTAAAAGAGTAAATTGGACACCCTCCATGACTGTTCTAAGGACTAAAGAGTGCATTTGTATGAAATAATAAACAGACATGGTTGCAGGCAGTCCTGTTCCAGTGAAACTGAGTGTATTTCCTCAGGGATTCCTGAAGGTAAATTCTTGTTAATGTGGGGCTCTGTGTAATTTCAGAACTGACCAATGCAGCCTTCCTGCATCAGTGAAAACTGGGCAGGCAATGTGAAAAATAGGGGAAGGGGAGAAAAAACCCAAAATAGTCCTAAACCTTGAACAATTTCTGTCACCGCATCTGGTTCAAACACCATGGAAATGTCCCATTTGTCATGGTGAATCATGGAAAATCCAAGCAAAAAAATTCGCATCACTTTTGTTTCCATGGATTACATAGTAGGATAAATATATTGCAACTGATAAACTCTGCTCTCTGCTGCCTGTGTGAGTAAGGTCTTGGTGGGTTATATAGATGTGCTCACTCATACTCACTAGAATGGTTCCTTCTCCATATCATAGCTGGTAGCCATGGGACCAGACTTTCTGATACAGGGGGAAAATATTCACTGATTAAAACCTGCCTCTGTGTAAGCTTCTGCTTACACAGCGTTGAGATGGAAGGGACCTTCAAAGGTAATCTAGTCCAAATCCCCTTGCAGTGAGCAGGGACATCCTGCACAAGATCAGGTTACTCAGAACCTCATCAAGCCCAGCCTTCAATGTTTCCAGAGCTGAGACCTTCCTTACCTCTCAGGCAACCTATTTCAGTGTCTCACCACCTGTATGGTGAAGAACATGGTCCATATTTTACACATAGATTCAGTGGCTTTTGCTATATAGTATGCCAGAGAATTTTGCATGAATTGGGCTGTTGCCTTGCCCCGCACCTCTACAGGGTAGCTAAANATGGAAATGTCCCATTTGTCATGGTGAATCATGGAAAATCCAAGCAAAAAAATTCGCATCACTTTTGTTTCCATGGATTACATAGTAGGATAAATATATTGCAACTGATAAACTCTGCTCTCTGCTGCCTGTGTGAGTAAGGTCTTGGTGGGTTATATAGATGTGCTCCCTCATACTCACTAGAATGGTACCTTCTCCATATCATAGCTGGTAGCCATGGGACCAGACTTTCTGATACAGGGGGAAAATATTCACTGATTAAAACCTGCCTCTGTGTAAGCTTCTGCTTACACAGCGTTGAGATGGAAGGGACCTTCAAAGGTAATCTAGTCCAAATCCCCTTGCAGTGAGCAGGGACATCCTGCACAAGATCAGGTTACTCAGAACCTCATCAAGCCCAGCCTTCAATGTTTCCAGAGCTGAGACCTTCCTTACCTCTCAGGCAACCTATTTCAGTGTCTCACCACCTGTATGGTGAAGAACATGGTCCATATTTTACACACAGATTCAGTGGCTTTTGCTATATAGTATGCCAGAGAATTTTGCATGAATTGGGCTGTTGCCTTGCCCCGCACCTCTACAGGGTAGCTAAAGAGCTGAGTGGCTATTCGTAGCAAGGGATGGAACAGCCCCTTAATGAGTCTACTGTGCCCTATTCCCCACCTTGCATGGGTTCTGAGGAAACATACTCTGTGGTGCACTTTACACCTACCTGTGGGATTCCCTGCTCCTCCTTGCAGAAATATAAAGGAAATAGTTAAAAGAAGTTTTAAAACAGTTTCCACAATACTAGACAGTGAAGAAAGAACAATCAGAAGACATGCAGATATATTACAGCATTTGAGTTAGAAGTGTTAACTATGAAATCCTCTGAAGGCAGCATTTACAGAAGAGAGGCCTTTTAAAACTTACTCTACATTTCCATTTTCCTATATGAAGTTATATTTCTCCAGAAAATCTGGAATTGTGCTAAGAAGAGCACATATGCATGTTGACTTTCTTCCTTGGAGAAAATCAAATCATTCCCTCAAAGCTGGAGGAGTATGAGCTATTCCACTGCTTGTTCAGTGAAATCCCTCCTCTGACTTCTCCTGTTTCCCTAGGACAAAGAATAGAGCATTGCAAATCATCAGGGATGGCAGCTGAGAGAAAAGAACCCTTTCTGCAGTCAGGTCACATTCAGGTGATGCATTTTAATGGAAGAGTTAGGCTGTGAATTCAGCACATGATGAAAAGAAAAATGTCCTGTCAGCAGAAGCTTACACAGAGGCAGGTTTTAATCAGTGAATATTTTCCCCCTGTATCAGAAAGTCTGGTCCCATGGCTACCAGCTATGATATGGAGAAGGAACCATTCTAGTGAGTATGAGTGAGCACAGCTTTGCTGCTGTGAGTTCAGGGAAACTGTAACAGGAGGTTTGTTCTGATTTGCTAGCACACTTTACACCCCATGTGCAAATGCAGACCAAGGAATCGGACCCTCTTAATAAAATATCTTTTCTTTACTTAAAAGCAGATCTGCATGTAAAAATCAATTAGAATTTTATTTTCTGGAAATGAAAAAACACAACAGAACAACAAGGTAAAGCCAATTCAGCCAGAGATGTCAATCACCATGCAAGCAATTAGCTTGCAATTCTTTTCTTTGATTGTTTTATTACCCTAGAACTTGGAAACCACAATGATAATCAATCACTCCATACATTGTGGCCCAAAGAGGTAAGAGTGGATTTGTGCAACTGGTAGAAAGTAACAGAATATCCCACTGTTCAAGTTGGGCTGGGCTGGAAAAGTACCTGATGAAAGTAAATTGTCTTGGATCCTATAAATACTAATATTTTGCAAACTGCTCTTTTATCTCCAGTGTTTGTGCATCATATTGAAAAATGAACTAAACAACAGAAAACAATTTAATTTTAGTTTTAATTTGATGATCAGTCATGCAAATAAAAATATTGTAGAATATTCACACACGATATTGAAAAAATCACAGAATCACAGAATGTCAGGGATTGGAAGGGAACCCGAGTGATCAAGTAGTCCAATCCCCATGCAGGGGGGAACACCTAGACCAGGTCACAAAGGAACGTCTCTAGAACCTCTCTGGTTCTAGCCGGTTCCAGTGTTCTGTTTTTTCTTATATTTCTGTGTAGCCTCCGATTCTTCAGCTTGCACCCATTGCCTCTTGTCCTGTCATTGGAGGTCACTGAGAAGAGCCTGGCTCCATCCTCCTGACACTCACCCTTTACATATTTATGAACATTAATGAGGTCACCTCTCATTCTCCTCTTCTCCAAGCATGCCATACTAATTTTTATATAAAATGGCAAACAGATATATACTAAGTACTGAAAAATGCCTAGAACACTATCTTTCTCATATTGATTAGTTGACAAGGTGACTACATTGCTAGCACTTAAATAGCCTCTCCTTTATCCAGCTCCACTGCAGAAATTGCCTAATGCTTTTTTCACAAATCCACATCATAACAGTAAATGAATAAATGAGTGGTTTAAGTTCCTTTAAATGACCTGCTTGAAAAAGCAGATGCCCTCAGAAAGCACAACTGAGATGTAAGAAAGACAGATTTTTCTTGATTTTGTCTCCTGTAGTTGTTTTATTGATCCAGACTGGTAATTGGACAAATATACTTGTGCTTTTTACTACCTCCACACTATCAAGCATAATGAGATCTAACTAAATAGAATGAGAACAGCAAAGGCCATTTCTAGAATATAGGTGCAAATACCATCTCACTATATTGGTTTGTCCTTGGTAATATTTTTTTTGCATCAAAGATTTGATTCTGGCAAAAGACTGATGCATTCTTGAACTAACAATCATAAACACTGGCAGAACTGCACGTGACATGGATCGCCATAAAAAGACAAAGAACTCCAACTGCTACCAAGAACTTGGGTTAACTTCAAAAGCCATTTGTACATGACTTATTTGCTGCAGATTGTTCAGAGACCAACCTCTATAACACTCCTCAAGCTGAAAGCATTCTTCTGATTTTTAATGACCTGGTTATCACTAAAATTACTAATGAATCTTTGAGAAGCCAGCAGCCTACCTTAGCAGACTATTCATATGTCTAAGAGACAAGTGTTCCTGGTGATGGTAATGGTGATGATGAATGGTGTTTCATACCTATTTTGGTATGCAGCCAATATGAAGTTAATTTTCCATGCTTCTTGTGTAATTGTTTATTAAATAAAAGTAAGCATTAGCTTTTTCCTTAATAAAAAATATTAAAAACTAGCAATTAAAAATTTCAGAAAATATGTAATTCCTTCAGGAGAGCTATATTTTACTCAAAAACTATCCCCATAGCCCTTACCAGTAAATTAATTTATGTTTTCCATCATACACTGATGTTGACTGGCTTTCTTAATCAATCACATGTCATTTGAGGAAACAGAAAGAGAGCATGGAACTTGCCTGATCACTGGCGTCTGCCTCTATGGGGATTTCCTTTGGAGAACAACACACATGATGTGCTTCCTATTATCCTTATCTTTCCAATTATAAAAATAACAGGACCAAAACTAATGGGAAAGAAGGGATTCCTGCATTGCCCTGGAGGAACCACATTGTGTAGTGATATCATTAGCCCTTTTGTTACATTCAAATGAATGTAGTCCAAACTGTAGCAGCTCTGGCTACTTGAGGAGAGGGGCAGAAGCAGTTTTTATTTCAGAGCAAATACTGGAGATTTTTAAATGACACAGAGAAGACACTCTTAACACTGGGGATAGAAGAAGAGGGAGCAAAATTAGCTTAATAAAGATTGAAACATAGCACAGTTGTAAAAAGCATGGTCAATTATCTGAACTTCATTAAGTCACTTCAGCATTGCCCCTGAACTTAGTCTCTCTATAGCTTGATAGTCATAATATTTCCCTTGATTAACTACATACCTGGGATTCAGATTAACCTCTGTTTTAATATCTGTTGTGCTAAATATGGCTTTTAATTACATGCTATTTTTCGCTGATGAAAAAAAAATTACTTATGTCTACCAAATGTCATAACTCATTTTCATATCAAACAATCAACACTTGGCAGATTCTTTGAAGACAGCAGGGAAGAAATAATTCACAAAGTGAGGCATTTGCATGGGGTCAGTACAAGGCACTGACTGGTGACAGATACTCATAAATAATGTAATCTTATCACACTGGTTATTGTCTCCTTATGGAAGTGAGACTGTGTGTTCCGGGGAGAACACATATTTAGGACACTGGAAAATTGTGAGAAAAAATAGTAATTAATTAATAAAAAATAAAAAGAAGTAACAATCCTCGTGACAGGGATGACTGCATTATTATGAATCATCATAATAAATGAAAATTCAAAATACTTTAAATCATCCTGTGTGCTTAATTAAAATGGTAGAACCTTCAATGTAAGGATGAGAAGTTTAAGAACATGAATGACTATATTTTAAGAAGTGTTCAGTGTCAGTTTACATTAATGATTATGAACCGTTTTGACAGTTAAGTAATATTTTTACAGAAAATGAGGTAAGTGCTAGATATATAATACTTTTTTTTTTTTTTTTTAGAGTAACCATCCCTCATGAAGCCCAACAAAGGGAAGAGTGAAGTCCTGCACCTGGGAAAGAATGACCTGGGAAAGAAATATGTGGGGAGACACTCAGCTGGAAAGCAGCTCAACAGAAAAAGACCTGATGGATCCTTGGGGACACCAAAATGAACATGAGTCAGCAATAATTTCTAGCTGTAAAAGAGACAAATGGTACCCTAGCAAAGCATTGCCAGCAGGTGGACAGAGGTGATCTTTCCCCTTTATTCAGTGCTGCTGAGGCCATATCTGGAATGCTGTGTCCAGTTCTGGGTTCCCTAGTACAATGAAGATACTGGAGAGAATGCAGCGAAAGGCCACAAATGATGGAGGGACTGAAGCATCTCTCTTATGAGGAAAGGCTGAGAGAGCTGGGACTGTTCAGCCTGGAGAAGAGAATGCTTGAGGGGGCATCTTATTGATGTAAATGAAGGGAAGGTGCATAGGGGACAGAGTCAGGCTCTTTCAAGTAGTGCATGGTGATAGGACGAAGTGCAACGAACACAGACTGAAACACAAAAGATTCCCCCTGAAGATCAAAACATTTCATTACTGTAACGGCAACTGAGCACTGATACAGTTTGCCCATGAAGGTGGCAGAGTCTCTATCTTTGGAGATATTCTATGTGGTCCTGGGCAACTGGGTCTAGGTGGCCTGGCTTCCAAGGAGAGTTGAACTAGATCCCTTACAACCTTAACCATTTTGTGTGATTCAGTGATAGAAAGATTGCAGCTCTTCCACCAGTGGTGGACATGCCACCAAACACCCAGACACTACACTGAAAGCTGCTTAGAAGCCTATTCTCTGTTAAGGGAAAGTATATAATACTGTGCATCCCCAGAAACAGTCTATTTGTGTCAGATTGTCACTCTGACAAAAGTAATTAATTTCTCTTTTTCAGAACTGATGAAGTCATATGGCTGCTAATTCTAGAGTTAACTCGGTGACCAATAGCTAGGGAGGGTCTTTACTTCATACTGTAGCTATGGACAACCTTACTACAATACTAGGCTCATGGCCTAATACAAAACTCTCTGCACTTGCAAAATTTTTTAAATCTCAGGCTATTAATGCTAGTGCCTACTTGTCATTTAACATTCTTAGTGTGCATTATCTGTTTTCAAATAACTAAAAAGACTCCATGAAGGCAGCTTCTTAAATTTGCTAAGCTGTCACTATTTTGACTGTAATGTATATTTGTTCTCCAAAAATTCAGGTTTCAGTAAAAATTATCTGCTGTGCAATTTAAAATTAAAGGAGCTGTGAAAAGGGATTTGTTCATCAGAATAATATGTACTATGCCCTACACATGAAATAAATGCAGATTTAAAAAACTAAAAAAAAACTATTTAGAAAAACTAAATATATATCTTCTTTGCTATTCATTACATCCCATTCTCTAGTATTAAAGCAATGCTTAAAACCTTCGAGTCGCGATCCCCTTCACATGCACCTTGAATCAGGATGAGATACGAAGTAAAAAAACCTTATTTTTAGAAACAAGTACAAAACAAACACAGAAAGAGCCTTACTGTGTTAGAATCAAATAAATGGCTGTTAAACCTGTTTCCTGAAGCAGTGTCTAATGTAGTCACAGCTGTAGCACTCTGTGCATATAAAAATCTTTACAGGAGAAAAAAATAAAAATTCAATAAAAAGTTCTCTTTTAAAAGTGGAGAACTGCTGCTAGTGAGCTATGTATCTCGATAGGTATCCAGTGTTTACCCCTAAAGGGAATTCTTCCTGCTGAGGCTGTACTCAATGGAACAGCTCACCTTCTCAGTCATTTGGTCAAGGGCTGGCATGATAAAATGATTTGTTATGCCAATAAATTTTTTGTTACACTGTAAAATGGTTTGTTACGCTACTACTGCTACATAAAGATGTTATGAAAATTAAGTAGGTGATAAGGTCCAGAAAGGAATAGGCTACTTCTAGGACTAGCTACAAGGAAAAGAATAATAAAAAAAAGAAGAATCTTCTGATCTGCAATTCTTCCTTACTATAAAAAGACAACCTAAATGACCTTTTCACTAACAATAGAAATTGGTACCCTGATTAGGAAAGCAGTTATGCATGCAAAATGAATGGGAACTTCCTCAGGTCAACAGCACTCAGAAAATGGGAGAAAACTGCAATAAGTTGGACAATCTAGGTGGTGACTTCTGTCCTGTGTAACAGTAAATTAAACAAGCCTATATTACAATGGAAACTGAAGAGGAAAACTTGACATAGCATCTGGAATTATCATTTTAACACTGTGTGCATCAGTCAATAGCAGTAATAATAACAGCCAAGTCTTATAAGTTCTTGGCATATTTTGTACTTGTGAGGAATTGTATCCAGAATATATTAATGATTGTTTTGGGCAATTATTCACACTGCAAGAAAGGGAAGTCCTATTATATCATGTGCTTTATAATTATTACAAAATCATTACACTTTTGCATTTTCTTATTTCTTTTAGTTTGCATATTTTAAATGGTTTCATTCTGTTATTCTAATTCTAATTCTTTTCTTCAGTTATTTGATAAATTTTGACCATAACTGCATGACACATGTAAGACCAGAATAAAAAAATTTCCCAATTTCAGCAGACAGCTATACTAAATTTGTTTCTAATCACAAAAATTCTAGAAAGTTTTCCAACATTTTTTCTTATAGAAACAATTACTGTGAATATTTCTGGTTTTATGCTTTTAAATCAACCACACTTCAGTTTCTTTTGTCCAGGCTCACTGAGGCAGGGACAACAACACAGCATTGTGAAGGGAATTCGCTGCAAATCAAGAGCTCATGGGAGTGTTGTACAGAATTCTTCTGCAAGGCCTGATCTCACAGCAATTTTGTAACTTACTTTGAATTACACAGGGCACAGCCTCAAGAAAAGTAATTTTGCCTCCACTGGAAAAGATCCTTACTCAGAGTAGTTGCTGCCTGACTGAATGACAGTCAGGAGAAGACTTGATTAGATGTATGTGATGTCATGGGTGCACAAACCAAGTACACTAATTCAGACCTGAAAATTCATTAATCACTGCCGTAAGACACATGTTTATTAAATTTTGATTAAAAGCAGTGGCAAGGAAAAAGCACTCATTACCTTACAAAAAGTCATTTAGTGATGCTGAGAAATTACTTTTAACTTGCAGACTTCCTTCTAGACAGTTGAACAGGATGACAGATGTAACCACATACACTGTTTTTTTTTTATTTCAAAAGAGAAATGTCATTATCTTGAAAAAAATGAAAAATTAAAATTTGAAAAGAATTTTAAACTAATGAGGGAGATTTGTCCCACAGATCACTCACTTTGCTAGTAGCAGTATTTACCAGGCAGTTGGTAAAACCATCTTGAAGTACTGAATGGACCAGCAATGTTCAGCCTCTCTGATTGTCCCTGACTAGTAGCTGTGGGCTGCAGACTGCATCTCTTCCTCCTCTGCCTGACAAGCAGTGATGGTCATAGTTAGAATCATGAGCCACAACCATTTATCTTCTCTAAATAGGTCTGTCATGACATCTGGGGTGTACTCTCTGTACTCCCTGAGGATGGATCTGTTGCTACCAGAAAAAGCTACCACTTCTAGGAGATTACATGCAGCTTATGCCACGCAACATCTTCAGCACAAACAGAAGTAGCCATAAGATTGAGGAAAGACTGTGGCCAAGATTAAGCTGTTGATCAGTCAACAGCAAGTCACCCAGATGCAGTGCTTCCCTATGATTCAAGCTTTTAGTAACAGCTTCATGTATTTGCAGGTTTTGACTGCAAAAGGTTGATCATGGAGGTAGCGTATTCTGACAACACAGAGGTCCATGAAAGAATAAATGCAATAGTTAAATATTAATAACTACTTTTATCCCTAATACTTCTCTGAACTCTTTCAAGTATTAGATCCATATCTCACTTTGGGAAGAAACTTAGCTAGGTATCATGTAAAATGTATTACATTCAGAGCTGCATAAATACCATTACTGATTGTGAATTTGAGAATTAATTCTGTATGAGTCTCCTCTCTGTTGCTACACATGTTTCAATGAATGAGTACCAAGAACATGAGTTACTTTTCACCCATTTCAGCAAAGGCCAGAATGAGGACTCTATAGAAGTTTATGGGATAACACATAAAGAAAAGAGCAGTCCACACTTTGATAATGCTAATGTCCTTCTCTAATTCAAAATATAATTAAAAATATGTGCTGCTATCCATCGAATACTACATTACTCTTTCAGAAGGCCCCAACAGCAACAGGCTGCATGAGAAAGGACTGCTGAGATACAAGTACCAGAGGAAATGGGAACTTACGGAGAGGAGTATTTGAATAGAGCTGTGAATGACCTCTAGGTACTGGAAATCAATTATACAGCCTGTGACAGAGACGTAGGAGTAATCCTCTAGGATGCCGGGAGCAGAAGGACGCACCACCCTTCGTACGCAGCCAGGCCCATGTTCCCGCCACCATGAGCGATGCATTGAGATGTTAAAGGTCATGAGATCGGTTTCCTAGGAGACAGGGAGGGGAAAAAAGTGTGAAAACCTCTAGCTTTGTAAAAGCAAGGGAAATAAAAGGTGTTTTCAATTGTTGTACGGAAAACGAGATAAATCGCTTGCCTTCCCCCTCACCTCAGTAATTTTAACTTGAAACTATGCCATTAAAGGGGACAGAGGGAATTGCCAACATTCATTTTTTATTTCATAACTGTGCATAGAAGCTTCTGTTTGGTGAAGCACAGTTATAGCAGGTACTACATAAAACACTGTGCATGTCCTACATCTCCATGGACTTACAACCTGAAAAGCAATTTAATTGATTACAATGCCATATAAGCATCTGTTTTTTCAACAGGCAATAAAGATAGTTATATTCCATAGTACTAGAAACATAAAACAAAAATTCCACCATGTTAATTTAAAATACTAACTGTAAATCATATTTATTAATATAAGTAGGACTGGAGCCAGGTAGACTGTTAGGCTGCCAAAGATTCAAATGAAAAGTTGTTTCTAGCTGGGCACCATGGCTCTTTTTTCTCCCTCATCTCAGTTAGTAAAGAAAGTTTTGTGAACTTATTTGGCTTTAAAATGCAGGCAGTATCCACTCTTCACTCAAGTGCACTTCTGCCCCAAACACAGCTAGTCTGATCAGGCCTTGAAGTCTATCCTAATGGGTAGTGGCTGCATTATAACTCACACACTGTATTTTATGTCTGTTCATTCTAGTAAACATCACCCCACTTCCACTTGGAATAGTGAAAATTCCAAACATAGAAACATAATAATGATTTTCTAAAAAGTTATGTATGAAATACAAACAAGAAAATTCATCTGAATCAACAACTGATACAGGTCTTCAGGCCATGCTCAAGTAAGTTGAATGGGTACCATTTAAATGCTGAAACCTAGATTTCTTTCTGGGGATAAATGAAAGTTGAGTTACACTGATACTTTACATAATGAATTCAGATTCAGATTTCCATGTTTCCCCACATCAGCTCCAATGTAGCTGTTAAAAATATGTACAAAATTGTCAGTTGTGCCCACAAAATACCCCCATTTTCCCACACTGGCCAGTTTGTGAGTGTTGCTGTGACACTGATTTGCTCTTTGCATCCCAATCCAAAATTCTCTCCTGTCAGTCCATCCATGGTCATTATTTTCACCCTGACCAAAGGGATACTCTTTGCAGATTCCAGCTGCAGGAGGTGCTTTCCTCTCTTAAGTGCCTTTATTCTGGGCAAACCAGAAAATTGATGGGCAAATTACATCCTGCCACTATCTGTTACTACTAGTTAGCAGTAAGAAATCTGCCTTTGTGATCTGCTTCTTTACTCTCTGCAACTTCTTTACCCACAAAATGCAGATTTGCTGGAGCATTACTGACACTTGATGAGGCATTTATCTTTTGACTTTGCATGTCATTCCTTAATGCTGGTTTAGAAAATTTTCAGCTGCAATATGAAAATGACTCGGGAAATCAGGAGTTGATAGACAGTTCAGCTTAATGAAAGTGTAATTATAAATATATAGTCACAGCAAACTGCCATGACTTTCTGCGTATAACAATGCCAGAGATTACACAGTGATATCAAGTGCTTTTAACAAGTGTCAACTGTAAGAAATGACACCTCTCAAGCAGCGCACATGTAGTCACAGTCATCTCTTCCAGTAATGCTCTGTTGAGCAGGAATAAAGATTTGCCACATGGGTTCTTGTGTATCAAAAGTTTTGAGGCAAAACTTTGTTATCACAGCTGTGGGAATAAATTGTGAGGTCTGTGGTGTTGGTGTCACAGCTTTCTTCGCTCTCTTCACTCTCAAGGGGTTTTGTCCCTTTTTTTTTTTTTTTAAGAGCAGTGTAGGGGAAAGGAACCTGTGGGTCCTGGTAGACAGCAGGATGACTATGAGTCAGGAATATGCCCTTGTGGCCAAGAAGGCCAAGGGCATCCTAGGGTGTATGAGAAGAGGTGCATTCAGTAGGTCAGGAGAGATTCTCCTCTCCCTTTACTCTGCCCTGGTGAGAGCACATCTGGAATACTGTATCCAGTTCTGGGGCCCTCAGCTCAAGAAGGACAGGGAACTGCTTGAAAGGGTACAGCACAGAGCCACGAAGATGATGAAGGGATTAGAACATCTCCCTTATGAAAAACTGAGGGAGCAGGTTCTCTTTAGCTTGGAGGAGACTGAAGGGTGACCTCATTAACACAAATAATTAAGGGGAGGATGGAGCCAGGCTTTCCTCAGTGACCTCCAAAGATAGGACTCCGGGCAATGGGTACACTGGAACACAGGAGG